>JAPSGF010000010.1:14250349-14323914 GCA_035772895.1 Perdix hodgsoniae
CCCCCCCCCCCCCCCCCCCCCCCCAAGATCTTTTCAGAACCTTCCTCTCCTGTTCACTCATGTCAGATCATCATTAATGCTACAAATCCATTCCTGGAAACATTTTCCCTTTGTAAGGAAATCAGATTTAAACTAACAACCCCCAGCACAGCATATTTTAATCTACTACCATTTTTACTGTCCCTTCATGAATGATTTAGGCTCAAACTTTGGGATGACTAATGGCAGAACCACGTGGAAAGTAAACGGACAATGAACTTCAGTAACAAAGGAGAGGTTACATCAGTTCAAAGGAAGTGATTTAAAGCAAAGAGATTTTTTTTTAATTCCTTGCATTAGTAGATGTGACAGGTTCAGCTGGAGAGGAGGGACACGAGCTCGCTGCATTGCCAGGCAATGACTCGTCAGCATATGATGATCAGAACAATATTGCTCAAGTGTGAGCAAAACAAGGATTCCGTGAGCAGTGTGTCATCAGGCAGACTCTTTTGAATCTATGGGGAGCAAACAAACAGCTTTTTTGGTGTTTTTTTGTTGTTTTTTTTTTCCTGGAGAGGTGGGATGAAGAAATCCAGGAATTCCCAGTGCTGCATTTCTGCTTTTCTTTTAAACAAAACCTTTTGAGATCCTGTTTTGGAAGCAGACATATCTTTCTTTTAAAGGTTAAACCAAAGATAAAAATGAAACACAAATGGTGTCACTTCAAGTAAAATGGGTCAGCTAGTCTGAGCACATATTTCTCCCTATTCCAGCAAACAGTGTGAAAACTGAACACAGTGCCCCAGCCCTGGGTTGGTACTGCTGCTGAGACCCTCATCCTTCCTCAGCCAAAGGAAAAGTTTGGAAATCAAGCAACAACAATCAGATCTCTCTGTTCAGCTTCTTCATCCACTGCTGAAATGAATAACATATTCACCCACTGTACTGCTGAAAAAGGTAGCACATGAAATCATTAAGGTTGAAAAAGACAACTAAGACCACACAGTCCAATCATCAGCCCATCCCACAATGTCCACAAACCATTTCCCTCACTGCCACATCCCCACAGTTCTTGAACACCGCCAAGGACAAGGATAGGAGACATCGTCACCTTGTCCTGCTGCCTTCTCTTGGGAAGATCAGCTGAGTTTTTTGATCTTTTTCAGCAGGTCACCTGATTTGGGATGCAGGACACTGGGACATGTTTTCTGGTGCTGTGTGGAGCAGCTGTTCTGCAAATATTTCTCAAACTCAGTGACCCAGAATGGTCCTTCTCAGTCCTATGTCTCAGACTGCTGAGCAGTTTTGTACTGGTCTCAGGAATTTCTCAGACATTCTTAGGGATGTCCATGAAACGGGTCAGCGCAGTGGCAATGCAAACCAAAGCTTAAGATAGCGCAATTCCTTCCTCGCTGTTTTCAGTAACTTCCTTCCACAAAGAATTTAGCTTAGAGTTAACTCATTAGCAGAGGTCTTCAAATGCTTCCACAAGGGACTGTCTTTATTTTAGACTCACAAAGCCAATCAAATCAGTAGAGAAGCAGAAAAGCGAGTCAATGACTCACATTAACTGTCATAGAGAGCGAAGGGGGAAAAAAAAAACAACAAAAAACAAACAAAACAGGAAGGCAAAAAAGAAAAAGAAAGAAAAAACCTACAGACTACATCTCTTAAAAAACTTGGCTCGCCCCAGACGCGGAGCACTGGATGAAAAATTGACTCTGTGAATTGCACTATAGATTTTGAAGATGGGTCTGTTTCTGAGAGTCTCAGATTGGAAGTCTGGGACGTGCTGCCAGAGCTTAGGATGGCAAGGAGCAGCCTATACCAGGAAACTGCAGGGCACGTGCAGAGAGCACAGGGCTCAGTGTGCAGATATCCGAGGGGTCTCTGACACTCTGCCCATTCCGTTGGATTTGCTGCACGCACTCACACCCTTTGCCCTGTGCAATAAAACAAGCCACATGTGCACAGCAGGCACACAGACATCAGCTGTACTTTGGAGAAGGCAGCTGAGCTTTGCAAGAGCAGTGTTACAAACACAAGTGTACCATCAGCATCACATAACCAATACAACGTGTATCACTGCACATTTGTCCCTTTGGTTGCTGTCGTCAAGGTCCACCTCTGAGCGCTGCTGGCTGCGGTCACGTGGCAGATTAAATCCTTGCAACTTCTCACCCCAGATGAGCACAAAACACCTGCCAGAACGTGTCAATGCAAAGGGAGCACTGCAAAATGCAGTCAAAATGGGAAAAACCGATTAAGCCACCTGGTTTATCTCCCTGCCAGCAAAGAATTTAGGTCAGATTTCAGGTCTGCTTCCACATCTCTCACTACTTTTTTTATTCTTAAGTTAGCTTGGTATAAAAGGTGATATAGGCTGGCTTGTTTAGCAATAGAGATCAGTGTATTAGTTTAAGGATCAATATATTACTTTAGCAAAAGGAATCAATGTGTGCCAGTTCTGAGAGTTTCAATTTCAGTTTCACTTGGTGTGTGAACAGCCTTGTTTTCTCTTAATTCTGCTTCACAAGAAGCACTGGAGCCACAATAGACAACTTCATCTTTTGCAAGGACATTTTCCTCGGATTTCACAGAGATTGATTTGGAAATTGCTTATTATGGCCTAACAAGCAATGGAAACTTTCCCAATTGGCAAAAAAAACAGCTAAAGGTCAGCCAAAAGTTGCAGTGATGAAGCTGATGGTGGAAAAACGGGGATAAAGGAAGTGGGAGTACCACCACTCTAATGCAACCACACACGCACGGAGGGACATTAGCGTGAGTTGCTGGCATACAGATTCATTCTTTTCCAACACACTACATACATACGTCTTAACTGTTTAACTGCAGAACCTGAACTCTGAGAGCACACACGTTGTATCCAGTCACCCACTGCGTACTGTGAGGATTAAAGGAATGCTGCTTTCTTATACTACTTTGGAGTTAAAGAGTTTTCTTCCCAGATTTCAGAGGACAAAGGCACCAGACTGAAAATCCCATCTTTCTCAACTTTTCTCCACTCATCACTTAGATTTAGAGCTTGTGAATACAAACAAACAAACAACAAACAAACCAACAAACCAACAAAAATACCAACAAGATGTTTGCTGTTTCCCTTCTTATTTTTCACTTTTAGAGCTAAGAAAAAGAAGTTTCAGAAAATGATTTACTTTTGATGATTTTCTTGGTTCAAAAGGTTTTGAATCTTTTGTACACTTGTTTCACTTTTCTGATGGAAATCCCTGATTTTCCTTGCCTACACAGCGAGTTAACAAGAGTGAGCAAGAAAAGATATTTCCAATTATTAGAAAAGATATTTCCAAAATTCAGAAACTGTCTAAATAAAAGATTTCCTTGACATTTTCACTCAAAACACCTCCAATACATTGAGACATCAGTTTTCTTCCAAAAATACGAGACAGAAATATTTTTGAAAGATTTGGACAATTTCATGGGACAAAACCTAATTTCCTATTTCTATTATAAAAGCCCTAGAAGGTAAAAGATTAAAACTGAGCTCCGTATTTCACTCCCACAGTGACAAAAATATATATGTAGTAGAAAGGGAAAGTGATTAATTTATTGGTAGGAAACGGTTATGCTAATTTTGATGGGGCACAAAGCATCAAAGATAATGTATCCTGGCCAAGTAAAACACTAAAAATTCCTACATGAAGCTCAGAGTTTTCTGTTTTGTTTTTCTGTTACAAAGATTTTAGCAAGCAATGACAAGCTCCAGTGGCAAGTAACTCCAATTAAAAATCGTTTAATTCTTTTATTAAAGGTGCAAAAAAAAGGAGAGAAATGCCAGCTAAAAGTCTTTGTAGTGTACAAAATTATGTAAAGCTTTAATTTTACAAGTTCTCCCATTCCTTCTTTCTTTAGCAACAACTTCAATTGCTTAAGATGACCCCTCCAGACAATCTTTTGGGTAGAATTAAGAATGGTATTAACTATTCTTTATGGGGAAAGGAAAAAAGTACTGGGATAGTCAGCAGCTTTGTGTTCTTGCCCTATTTTCAGAGCCAAGGATTTCTCCTTAAAAACAAGTTCAACATGAGGACCAAGAAAGACAGCTAATAATGATCCCTCAGTGCTGGATAAGGGCAGGTGAGTTCTCGGTCACCTTAACCTCTCAGAAACTGAGCAAAATCATGTACCTGCTGGGCTGTTTGAGATGCTGCTTTCACCTGTCTTTTTGTGCACTGTCATTTCTCTGTGCTATTACAGAGATGCAGCCTTGGTCTGCTTTTTTTTTTTGTTACTTTTTTCCCCCTTTGTTTTAAAGGCAAGAGCTCATTGAGCTGAATTTGTTCTCCCAGAGCAAGATGACAAAATCTGAATCATCACAGATCCAGAAGATCCTGTGGCCCAGCATCTGCACTGGTAGAGCCTGTTTCATCTATACTCCTTTTTTCTTCATACAAGGGTCCCTCAAGGATGGAGGTGAATGGCCTAACCTCTCATCACACAAACTCCCCAAGCAAATGAAGAGAAGCTCAGAAGAAAACAGATGTTTCCTGTCTTCTAAATGAACTCCCTGCCCACTGGGACATGCTGCAAAACCTGCCTTCCAGGATATCCCTACCACCATATTCACAGTTCTGAAAAAGGCAAACGAGCCACGTCAAAGAGAGCTCAGGCCTGCGGAACACATGTTCCTGTTCTACCTTCCACCTGTCACTTCTCATTCAGGTGATGAAATAATCTGATTAGATGAGTTGGGAATCATTGAGCTTCACTTGCTGTCCATATTTTCACATCACAGGCAAAGTCAGAGCTTGCTGGCAAACCGTGAAACATCTGCTGAGAGCCTGGTTCCATTCCCTTGGCCCCAGTCTTAGTTCAGACATCAAAATATCTGAACTATCTTGCTCTTTTCAAAGCTCTGCCTGTCTTTCAGACAGTGAGAGCCTCTTTGTACAACCTACTTGCACACTCAAGTGTCCTTTCCTCCTCTCCCTTCAGCATGGTGGAGCTTGACTGGTGAACTTCAGTTAATCGTTATAGGCATCAACTATATTTGTGAATAAGAAGGACAGAGGCTGTGACTGATTAGAAAACAAACCAAACATGCTTGAACATACACATTAAAAGCAGTAAGAATATTGCTTTCAGTATAAGAGGGAAAAATTGCTGCTTGTAGACATGACTCCATGGATCTCAATACAACTTCACTAATGAATACTGTGATGGAGAAAAAGCAGCAAAGATAACTCAGATAACTTATTACTGCATTATGATCCAATTGAACGCAGTGTCTTACTGACCCCAGTTTTAATCATCAAACCATAAAGGTTGGAAAAAAATCACTAAGATCACCAGCTGTTGATCCACCCCCACCATGCCCACTGACCACATCCCTACAGTTCTTGAACACCTCCAGGATGGTGACTCCACCACCTCCCTGAACAGCCTGTGCCACTCCATCACCACTCTTCTGGCGAAGAAATTTCTTCCTAATATCCAACTCGAACTTCCCCTGGGGCAACTTAAAACTATTATCTCTTGTAACTGTGTTTCTCTGCATGCATCCTGCACCATGCATCTTCAAGCATGTGGTTTTAAGGTATTGAAGAAACAGACAGATCAGAGCTTCTGTGTTTGTCATGCATGAGCTACTTGTTGGCTGACATCAGGCACCTACAAAGATTGTGTCATAGACAGTAGCAAGGACTCAACTTTATAGATAGTCTCTTGGGAACTGTCACTGGCTATTAGTTATGTGTCTTGGAAGGTAGAGACAGGGCAGTCAGGGAGTAGGAGAAGGGCACAGGGATGGGAGGATCTGTACTTCAGCTGAAGCTCAATCATGGCAGTCAACTTCCACTATCATAATTAAAAAGGAAAATAAAGTAGCAGTAACATGGCACTGAATCCTTATTGCCTCGCAGGAGAGCAGACTGCAGCTGCTGCTTCCCTACACAAACTGCCTCATCCAAGCCAAGAGCTTAGCACTTCTGGCTGGAGGTGGGCAATATATTAGAGTAGTGACTGGATCTATTGCAGTGAGTCCTATATGGATTCATTAATACAATAGCAGGCATTAAGCACTCTTTCTCCCTTTGCCTCCATTTCTATTCCCTCTCTGCAGGTGAGCAGCGAAGATGCACGACCCAGGTTACACAGCCAGAGCATTTGTTTGCTATTTTTGTTATTGAACTCTCTCATAGGAAGATAAAATAATCCCAGAAACTGGGCTGGAGGATGTGTCAGAGGGAGGAGAGGCAGCCAGAAGCATGCTGATCGAGGCTGTGGGTAGCAAGCAGCATAGACATCACTACACAGCCAGAGCATTTCAGATGCAAAGAAAAACACTAAAGGTACTGGAAACAAAGAAGAAAAGATACAGCTGGATTTTAAAGAGGAAGGGGAGATTTCTGGGGAAGGTCTCTCAGCAGACATTTTTCTCAGATTTATGGCACAACTTTGGAAAAGTTGCTTTGCCTCTTTACTCTTGCCTGCATAAAGCTTTGGTGTACTTGAATGCTGACTCTCCCCTGTGATAGAATGGAAAAAAAGTTTCCTGCCCCACACAGCTGCATGTGTGAGAGGGATTTTCTGCAATTATTGCAGCAAGAAACAAGAATTAAAAAAGAATGAATCTTTTGAAAGTGCCTGACATCTGTACTGATGGAAGGTTTTGTTTTGTTCAGCTTTGTTTTTGAAAAACTAATCAAAGAATGAATTCCACCTTTCTTTTTGGCTGGATTTTGCTTTATTACATCTCTTTATTTCAATGTTGTCTGGTTTGATCAGACAGTTGAGGTTTCTTTACGTTCCAGCGGGTTCCATAAATCAGATCAGCACGTTTCAGACTGCTGCACCAGCTTTCCATGAGCTGGAACGTAAGAGACATTGCTACAAGCTCTCATTGAACCTAGCTGGCAGTAAAACTCACGGAAAACATGAGAAGTGAATGATGAGAAGTTGTTTAAAACTTGAATAAGTATTCACCAGGGGAAACAAAAAGGCTGTGCTACTTTCATATATCTAATATTAATTTACTGATTTCTTGATTAAAATGAAAATGGAAAAATGATTCCCAGCAGGTCCTTCTTCTCTTGCTAAGTTAATAGCAAGTATGCCATTACACTGCAAATGATGCTAAAGCCTAGAAATGTTTTCATTTGTTCAATTCATTCACCCAGCGAGGCTTGGTCATGTTCCACTTGGATAGGACAATCTTCCTGTCTTTGTCAGATGGAAAGAGAAAGGTGGAAGAGCAACTGATCACTGCACACAGTAACAACTTGCTGCTAATGGGAGTGAAGGAGCCTGACATGGTGAAATCAGCCTGGAGAGACAAGACAGCAACCATCCAGCTTCACTACTGGCCAAAGTGTCCTATGGAAGGGGAGAAGAGAGCAAAACTTCACGGGAGAAACAGGACAACATAGGATCTCCAGAAGCATAAAAGACAGATGCCTGATCAAAGCACAGGAAAGCTTCCTTGTTGGAATGTGTTCTTTACAACAAATTCAGTTCAATGTAAAGACAGAGGGAGCTCTGGGAGGGGCTCCTGAACACAGGGAGCCCAACTAATTTCTGTTCCTTTCAGTAGTATCTCTAAGCTGGCAAAGTGCTTTTTACCTCTCACTGATGCTTATCTATCTCTGTTAATATTCATGCTAATAGCAACTGAAGATTCAGGTCCTTTATGAGAAGTTGATGTTATTTATTACTTGTACCACCATTTGGCTGTCATTCTTTTATCTTCTGAAGAGAAGCTAACTCCTAGAGATGAAATCAAGAGGTTATGTCAAAGGGACCCAATACCACCCTCTGATACTGCTTCTGGGAAGGCTCATGATGCTAGAAAGGAGAAATCCAGCTTCAAAAACTCATGTCCAAAATACCTTCAGACTTCTTAAGGGTGTGCTCCATGACCTTCAACTACTGTTTTTCAAAGGTCAAAGATCTCCACTGGGTCCTGGATGTATCTGCCAGCCTATGCTGCTCTTGAGCACCCAAAATGTCACACCTACACTCAGATGCTTGGATATATCTCAAAATGTCAGTGCCTTTCTATCAGTTATGCAAGGACATTTACCTTCAAGAGGAAAAGTGAATCCCTGAGGCAAAACACTTGAATACAAAGGCTATGATGAGATCCAGGGGAAACCTACAAGCGTATTACACAAGTAGCCAACCCAGAAACATTATCACTATTCAGCAAAAGTCTTGGCTATTCCAGCTCAAACAGTGATCTGGGCTGCCAAGATGACACGAAGCTGATACACATGCTTGCCATACACCACAGCTAAGTGCTGCCCACACATTCTGGAAGTATCTAAGGCAAAAATAGTCTCTGCAATGGAGTTAGCACAAGATAGCAACCAGCAAGTGTAGCTCTGAATCAGCTATCTCTGGAGAGCAGAATGCATTTGAAAAGGCCACTGCTAGCAGCTGTACTTCTCTAAGATGAATTTTGCATTTAACACACAATTATTTTTCCTTTGTGGGAATAAAAAAAGGGACACTGGATTCCTTGGGGACAAACAGCTCTGTGAGCTTGGCTGCTGGGCAAGAGATGTTTGTTAGAGACTCTGGGTCATGCTGGGGCTGGCTGGGATGGTATCTTTCACTTCAGATGTTAATCAAGATGAGCATTTATTGTTGAAATTCCACCCATTTGGTGTTGATTGTTACCTGTATTGCTACTATGCCTCCAAAATCAAAGTAACGTTAAGCAGTCCGGTCATTATAAGGTTCAGTTTGTCTAGGTGAATGCATAATAAAATTGGACTTATGGCCAGGTTTGCTCTGTCCCTAAAAGCAAGGATGAGTGCAGATTTGGCTTTGCAAAAGAGTGTTCCTTGAGCCATTTGTTTGCACACTGGCTGAAGGAGCACTATTTGGGCATATGCCACGTGTGCCCCACGATGCCTAGACTTCACAGGCTGGAGAACAAATTAGGTAGGTCCAGACAAGTAAAGTTTGTCCCAACACAAAAGCAATGCTAAGGATCAAGAGCTAAATTGAGTTACACCATAACAGCAGACACAGCCTCCAAGGTCCTAGACTAGTAGAGGAACATCTAACACAGCACTGTGGATCAAAAAAGTGGTACCCTACAGGTTATGACTGAAGAAGAAATCACTCCAGAAGACAAAAAGCAACGGAAAAGGAATTGTGACATATCCTGCTGCTACAGCTCCAAGGCTGCAGGCCCTTGGATCAAGAAGTTACCTGAGGAAGGAGCATGTTTGTAGTCCCCACCCTAAAAGGGTGCAAAGAGTACTATCAAAGTGCTGCTGATTCTGAACCACTATGAAATAGCTGCTTGGATCCCTCAGGGAGCAACTGAGCAACCTGCTCCTGGCAAACACAGCTCCCTCACCCTGCTCTGTAATAAGTCTTCTTTCTTATTTTGCACTTGTAGGAAAATAGAAACCTCAACTGAGCACACCATTCAGGGCATGCCGTAGGAAGAGACAGCAGGCAAAAGTATATAGTAAAACCACTAAATCTGTGTTGTGCCCAGGCTGCAGGTACCCTGGAACTCCAGGGGGCCACTTGTGACTTTGATATGCTTGAAAACTACAAAAGGAAAACATGAAAAATCACAAATGCATCAAAAAAGGAAAATAGTCTGCTTTTTCTGAAAGGGCTCTTTAAATGACCCAACTTTCGAGTCCTCCATGCACAGAGACAGCATAGCTGATAAAATGATGTATTATTGGATTAAGCCGGATGAACACCAGAGGAACCCATAGCACTGAGCTGGAAGAGCTTCTGCCACGTCCTCCTAGAACACCAGCTAGGCTTCTATTTCACTTCCAAGTCTGCAGTTCTGTCCCCCAGAAGAGCTGAGGAGCAGCACTGTGGAACACTTCCACTTCGCAGAGGAGCTCTGAGAGCAGGAGCTGATGGAGGGAGGCAGCTTGCTCGACTTAATGCAGAGCTCAAAGGCAAATTCCGGCTCCAAAGAGCATGTGAAATTTGCAGTTTGCTGCAGACGTTTTTTGCTGATTGTGTCACACTCAGTTTCCTTAGGAGGAAGCAGGGGAACTCAGCCTTATTTGCATGAGTTTCACATCCTTCTCCTTGGCTGAGAACACACTGTGCTATTCGATGGACAGCTCCTTTCTGATTCACTGCTCTAATTATGTTTTACAGCCGAAATATGGTACTTATGTCAAAGCTGATGGGTAAAATTCTACTGAGAAGCAACAACGTTTTGTAGCATTCTCCTATTGTTCATTTCCATGGCTTCCCTTCATTTTTTTTCCCCCCAAGGCTCATTTTGCAGGCACTAGTCATTCTGGAGAGAGATGTTCTCACCTCTTCGATGCTTTCTTTTGACTAACAGCCATATTCTTTCTTTTTATTTGTTTATTTATTGGAAGTTCACAGGCATAAGGTGACAGAAAGAGAAAATGCATAGAACGGGCTTATGATTTGTCTCAAGTAGCTGATAAAGAGCTGGAGTATTTGCCTGCAAACAGACCTCCACAATGACAATCTTTTTGTACAGGGTAGGACCACACCAATTTGGTGACACGTGTACAGATTTTACAAGTCTAATTCAGACCCTTGTGCTACCTGGACCTGTCTCCAATATGTTGTTATCCCCCAAATGCAGAACCTCTTGGGCCACGTACCAAGGGACAACAGCCATCAGTCAGCATCTCTTCTCACTCCACCAGTGAGAGCTGGGCAATTATCTCCTGGACCCTGACAGGGACTATCCCAAATTAAGGGACCTAACTCAGTTTTGGCTTAGTTAATTCTCTTGAGAGGCTCAAAGAAGCCATCATTCAACTGCAAATCTCATGCAACAGGCTCACAATGTTTTTCCTGAGGGAGAATGTCTGGTGTGATTCTCCCCTATTCTATCAGAGGATTTCAAAGGAGACACAGTCACAACCACTACCAGACTCGATAGCACCACAATGGCTGGATTTAGCATCATGCCATTTCCCTGTCTCCTGTTAACTTCTTCAGATCAGCTGAGGTTGGAGCTCTTTCTGAGGATCACTTATTCCCTGATAGTTTCATGCTACAAGCTCCAGCAGGACACCATGCTTTTACTTACAGCCAGACACCCTGAGCACCTCTGCATGTGTTTCTCAGCTAAAGGGCGGGGAGAACATCCACTACTGCAACAGCAACAGGAACACAGCTTAGGTAACAGAGAAGAAATAAACCAAAACATGATCTCTCATATAACAGTGCTAAATGACAAATTGCTTAAGCTGCCCAGTGGGGGAACCAGCAAGAAAGTGATTGCTTCTCATTTCCTAGAGACTGCTGACCAAAGGAGGGAGGGAAAGAAGGTGCATTTGAAATGCAGGTCAGGTGCTCAACTGTAGCTATTTTTTCCATCCCCACAAGAATGTTTGGTATGACGTTATTCTTAGTCCTTGCCAACATTCAACTGAAAACTTCAGGTGACCATTTCAAAAACAAAGATAATTTTCTTTCCATGCTCAACTCCAAATTTAGTTTCAGCAGAGCTTGAGGTGCAGATGGTTTTCTTTTCTTTCTATTTTTTCTTTTTTTAATGTAAGTCAGCCAAGTTTAGAGTTCAGAGATCTGTCTTTTCACACCGCACCTGCTGATGGTCCAAGCACCTACGCTGTGCTGGAACAGTACGTTTGCACCACCCCTTCCCTGCCAAAAAAAAAAAAACAAAACAACCCCACATTCTGCTGTTGCTAAGGAAATCTTTTACCAAATCTATCAAGGATAAATTCTTAATTAAAATAATATATATATACTTTTTTTTTTTTTCATTCTTTTGTTATATTTGTTTGGTGTGCCTGTTCGTAAAGCATAAAACTCATTTTCTTAGAATTACAGAATAATTTAGTCTGGAAGGGACCACTGGAGGTCACCTAGTCCAACTGCCTGCAGAGTGGACTTCAAAGCTGCATCAGGCTACTCAAAGCCTTTTCTAACCAAATCTCAAAAGCCTCAAGGATGGAAATCCCCATCTCCCTGGGCCCATTTCAGTACTTCAGAACACTTCCAGCATTTTTCCCCTTTACATCCACTCAGAAGCTCCCTTGCTCCAACCTGTACTCACTGAATCTTGTCCTCCTACCGTGCACTGAGTTTGGCACTATCTTCTGTATAATCTCTCTTTCAAAGGTCCATTCATTCTCTAGCCAGTCACTATGGGCACACAGGGATCTCCCAGCCTTACACATACGTGTTTGCTCTTCACCCCCCTCCATCCTGTTCACATTTTTTGCAGTTTTTGCCTTCAACTTTTCTTGAAATGACCCATCCCTGCACGACCGGGCTGAGGAAGCCTACCAGATGGAAGATGTGAAGGAAAAATGGATGAGGTAGGTCTGAACAAAACAACAGTGTAGGCATCCAGATGAGAGAAACGGTCCTCATGAATCCCCTCATACATTTGAGCTCTCAGATGGGACTGACTGGCTGATGACTATTCTGAACTGCCACATTTTACCCATTTTACTGTCTCAGCTTTGTTTTGTTCCTCTTTGAATTCACTTTTTTTTTTTTCCCAAAAACAAGAGATGTAAATACAATGAGTCCAGTTTCGCCAACAGTTTAACCTTTTGCTCCCCGCTGTTAAGAAACACTTGATAGAATTAACACACACTAATTAGTATATCCTTTGTGTCATAAAAGGTCTTTGATAAATTTTGATCATATTTTGGTGCTTGATCTTTACATTTTAATTTCAGGATGCTTCATATTGTGTTTTTATTCTTTTCCTCTGACGCATCCTGATCAATACATTTCTGAATTCTGGCAGGAATCCTCAGGAGTGTTTGCCATAGCTCTAAGCAGGCCAGAATCTCTGTACTTGACAACTCAAAGACTCATTGAACTTCCTTGGGTTGTACAATGACAGTCATGTTAACAGCTTTGACTCTATTTTCCAGCCAAATTGCAGATAACCTTTAAATAGTCTTATGAAGGGATTTCTCCGGAGACTATCAGGCCAGATTTGTACTTAGAGATCATTCTGTTCTCTGAATAAACTGAGCTTACCAAGAGGCTGCAGTTCAACAATGGCACTGTTCTTAATTCTCTAATATGAGATTGCAATAGTGCTTGGTCTGGGAATGTACATTCCCCAATTATTCTGCAGTTGATACTGAGGGGGGCCAGGTTTGAATTCATGGCCCAAATTACAGAAAAAAAGAGCTCTATAGCCTTAGTCTTCTATTATTTTGTTATACCATTGTGTTTTGTTTTGTATGCAATTGAGTATCAACAGTAGGAGAAAAAAAACGCCAAAGGGAACAGTCTGTTGCCCTCTCTGTCAAGAATGTTTTAAAATGGTTCATTAAATGAGATAAATTGTTTTCTCATTACTATTCAATCCAGTAAATAATGCATTTTTGAAGAACACTTTATTAATTAAAAATGTTTACGTCTTTACTAAACAGAACGCAACAACTCTTTCTAATATCAAAGATGTTGTTACTTCCCTGGTGTTGTCATTCGCCTACTAAATTATCACTAAACAAACCCAAAACATTAAATATTTACCCCTAGTGTCAAACTCCTCTTGTAAAGCTATACAGAGGGTAGCTCTCATTGTCTCACATCCCAGCTGTTTATTTATGTGTAGGACCATGGCTGGAATCCCACATTACCTGTGTGTGGGGGGAGGAAGTCTATACCTTGGGCTTGAAGAAAAATACCAGAATGAAAAGAGCAAACACTACAATAGGGAGAATGGCTACTTATCTAGCAAGCACTTTGATGTGTCACTGATGAAAATAATTCTGGGGATGGAATGAACAAAGATGGAACCAACTTTGCCTTCCGGTGTTCAGAAAAGCATTTATCACCTTTCTAGTGTCAAACAGAAACCGCCTGGCTGCTTCATACAAAATACACTCCTTTCATACTCAAAGGAAGAAATTCCAGGGTTGGAAAAGACCTCCAAGATGATCTAATCCAGCCATACCAATGGTGCCCACTAAACCAAATCCCTCAGTATGACGTCTAAACATGTAACATCTAGACCAAAGGCAACAGAAGTTCCTACAGTAAAAAAAGAAAAAGTAGCATTATTCTATCAGAGAAATAAGAAAAAAGATCATTCCTTCAGCAAATTCCTTCTAAATTCCTTCTGACTCATCCCAAGGGAAAGTGTCATCTTTTCAGCTCATGGGAGATATTTAGCATTGCTGACTCAACTGTTGAGAAATAAATGCTTTTTATTAAGGGAACTTCTGCTTCATGTGGGCACATTTTACTGTCCTTAAAACAGCATTCCAGTAAGGGTTTGTGTCTGTCCTCCCTGCTTGATAAATTCCTTCCTTCTCCTAGCAAGACACAACATGCGTCTTTAATGAAAGATCTGATGTTCTATTTCTCTAAAGGTCTAGAGGTTACAGTATTTCATGACTGTCGTTATTTATGCGCAGCACAGTTAAAAGGTAGGACTCAAAGCAAATTTAAGCTGATGAGCTGAAGAAAGAAGACTCTCTTCCTGCCAACATCGCACCAGAGAGTGCTCCACAGCAAGGCTGTATCTGTCACAGTGCGTCTCCTTTACAAATCATCTGCTTGGAATTTTTATGAAAGGAAAAGAAGATACAAATATTCACCCTTTTGGAAGGGATTCCTCCTTCTATCCTACTGCTGTGACATGCAATCCTTTTTACATGCGGGTATTAAGTAAAGTGACAGAGAAATTAAGTCATGACATATCACACACACTGCTCGGTACAAGATGTAGACTAAAAGTTTCACGGCCTGGCCCTTCTTCCCTCTCCCCCAAATGAACAGAAGAACATAATGTGAGACGTGGAGCTCCCATTTGACTGAAGTAAGAGTAAGAGGTGAGCAGGAGAGGCAGTGCCGTTAAATGGAAAAATGAACACGGCAACATAATTACTCCAAAGTTGCAGGACTTTGGTCACTGTGTTGATTGCTTGAATGCTTTTCTGTGAAAAGCTTTTTCACAAGGCACAGCTTCATTTCCAAAATGTTAACAAAGCTAAGGCCCCAGGAGCAGGCAAGAAAATTAGAAACGTTCACATATTTGAAAGCCTACAAAAATAATCCCCTTCCATTTTCAGAACAAATGCAGGGAGCTGCAGCAGTATGTATCACCCTACTGAAGGTACTTGAGGCTCTGCAGAAGGGAGAAGGGACCATGAGAAAGCTGTTCGTCACCCGTTTTTCTGAGTTCCAGTCCCGTTCTGTCCCAGAGCCCTCAGTCTGCATGGCACATCATCAATTCATTTCAATTATGCCATGTTTTTCCAGCCTGGGCTAGTCAGAAGGTCTTCATAAATGCTTATGAGGGCAAGTAACAGAGCTTGGTCACCTCCAGCTGGAGTCACCTGGTGCTGTTAGTATGGAGCGGAACAGAGGGCTATCGGACAAACTGGTTGCTGCAGACAGGAGGCTGCTAAAAAGGGACCAGGAAATCAGTGACAGCCTTGCTCAAAGGGGTAGGAAGACAATGAACCTAATGAACCCAGCATGAACATCCCAGCTATCTGCGTGGTCCTTACACCAGGAGTCTTATTGGCCTGTGCTTTGATCGTGCCCCTTGGGGTATGCATGAGCTGGAAAAAGGATCAGGATGATGCAAACAGATCAGCAGCAAGGGTCTGACAGAGGTGACCTGCAGAGGCAGGTGATGAAGGATTTAGAAGGCAAAGGAGTGAAGAGGAAGGCAGCCAGGAAAGGTAAGGCAGCAAGGAATTGCAGGGCCCTGCTGGGGCTGTGATTGAGAGGGAAGAGGAAGCAGAGGTGACTGATTAAAATAATGTTGGCTCTCAAATGTGTCTGACATTTGGATGAGGCAGTGTCTCTTAGTCAGTATTCAAAGCAAGAGCTGCCCTGACTAGTTTTCTTCACCAAAGGAAAAACAGCTTTTCCCTTGATAGAAAGACAAAAACCCTGGTTTGATTATTGTGGGGAGTGCTTTGAAAAATTTTTTAATTACCAAGTAAATTAAGAAGCTTAGAGGCAGACAAGAGTCCAGCCAGGTCCCTGAGCACTTCAGCTGCTGAACCTGCCTGACTTAAGACTATCCTACCTTCTGTGTACCTCCCATTTGAAAAAGACAGTTAAAGGGAACCAGAATAATTCTGTGAGTAAAAGCAGAACAACCTCAAATTCGGGAGGAGGAAAACTTGCTCCAAGCACACGTTTCTGTCTTTGTTCCAGTTATTTATTCCTTTTGTCTTTCAACATCCAGCAATCAAAGGAATTAAAAGGATTAAAAAGCACGCACAAAACAAGTGATGGCTCAATACATCAAAGCAGGTGCGACAATGAGTGGAATAGGAGCCAGGCAAAGCAACAGCTTCAAATTAGAGGTGGAAAGCCGACACGTGGAGCGGCTGCAACGCAACACACTGATGGTAAAACATAATCGCAATTCAAAATGCAGCCTATGATAAAAGCAGAGCAAAACGCACATGATGATGGATGTCACCGAGCCCCACGATACTTCAGATGGGAGTTCAGCAAGGCACGGCCCCTTCTTTAGCTCCAACCAGCACAAAGCTGCTTGCCCAGCACAGCCCCAGACACACAGGCAAGTTCAATGCCTCTGCCCACCCCCTCACCTCTCAGGTGTTGTCAGACACTCTGCTCCTAAGCCGAATAGATTTAACAGTGTGCTTCTTCCCTTCCTAGCTGCAGATAATGGCAGAGACCCTAACCTGCAGTGACAGGAGTGTCACAGCACAACGTTCCCAGACACATTCAGCCTAATTAAAACGTCCGCTGAAGTAACGTTCAAAAGCTGCATGCAGCTTTTTAAAAGATCCCACACGGCTGTAAATTGAGTGCTTTCTCACACTTGCAGGAAAGGTTCCTGGCTTGTCATGTGTTCCAAAGTGATCTACAGCTACACCCCACAGGGCTGCAAATGAGAACGAATTAACGCGGGGTTCTGGTGACCCACACTGCTGTGCATGGAGGTGAGGAATAGGTTGAGGGCACTGCCAACCCCATCTTCAACTCTACCACTCTCAGCACCTGGTGAAAAAAAACCCACAACCTGAAAACCTCACATTTACTGCATACAACTAAGGATGTAGCTGAAGCTGGGCAGTCACTGAATTGCCTCCAGCACAGTCAGCGTGTCTGTGCAGATCAGAAATGATCACCCATAGCTGAACACCACCACCTACCAGCAGGAAGCTGGCTTCTTCCCGGCTCCCACCTCTCTCTTACAGAATTGCTGCAACGTATTGTGAAAGCACTCTCAATCGCTCTTTACAGATCCAGTCTGCCCAGCTTAAGTCTCCTCCCCTGGGATATGTTGTTGTATCACACTGATGCAGTGTTGCTACAATTGGTGCTCCGAGAGGAATGCAATTTCCATTCTACGAAATAACCAAGATTTCCAAACACACTTTTCATTTCAGACTGGGGCGACGCAAAGAGGAAAACACACTTGGTGCCTTTGAGCAACGCTTCGATACTTTGCCAGATCAGGTCCTCAGTGTAGACGGGATCAATACAGTTCATTGTTATGAACCATGATATAGAATTTCAATGCCCTGATTTAAACAGCTCCCGGTCACCTGAGACGCAAACGGCTGCCTGGGCCATTACAGTGGAACATCTTGCAGTTACTCAACAGCATCAACACCCTGCAATGCAGCAGTGTGCAAGTCGGAGCACTTGGTCGCTTTCAGAGTGGCTGGGCTTCTGCCAGTGCATCTGGCATTACTGCTCCCAGTGACCAACACACAGTACAGAGAGGCACCAACAGCACCAGCCAGCTTTGTTACACTGTGAATGCAGTATAGAGACGTTTTCCAGACACACAGTAAATCTATGCAAAATGAATATTGTATTTGTTGTCCAAAAACATGAAAATGTTGTCTTCTCTCCCATTGCTATCTTGGAAATCCAAACTCACGAGGTGAGAAGCAGCTCGGGATGCACTGCCTGAAGGACACACTATTCAACCCGCCACAGAGGCCAATAGCAGACAGACAGGTTTTCAATTAACTCCCTGTGTGTGACAGACTCAGATAGCTCTCCTATTAGCAGTGCTTCAAAAGGCCACAGAAACAGCAACACTTGTCCCCTTGAAGAACCACAACTTCTCAACATGCTCAAAGAGGTTTGCAACTTCAAATAAGCCCTGAGCCAAAATTGGATCTTGATTAAAAAGCTATTAAAAGGTTAAAAAAAAGTGCAAGCTGAACAGAGGATATAGTTAAAGGTACATCTCTAGGTTTCTAAGGAAAGAAAAGAAAGGGAGTACATTTCTCATCAGTGAGTGGATCAGCACAATTTGCTGGTCTGCAGATGAGAGCCATCTCCGTCAGCAATGCAATTGAAGTGCAGGGCTGCATATGGCTAAACAAGAGTTGGCTGCAGATCTTCTTTCTCAGTAGGTATCACTAAGGACAATCTGGTCATTATAGGAGACACAGTTCAGATCTGAGGGAGGTGAGCTGATGATGGGAGACAGATGTGTCTCTCCAGGCTAGGTTCTTCCAAGGGAGAGTTCAAGTGAAGTAATTCTGGTGGTCTTTGGTACCCAGAGTGATAATGAATACTGTCCTTAAATGTTGAACACTGAGTAATTAGTAATGAATAATGTCCTTAGAACATCTTATACCAACAGGAGTCCTTTCTACCACCATCAGAAGTACAACTGAGCTCAAAAATCCTGCCCACAGCAGGGCTGTAGGAATTAGATGGTCTTTAAAGGTCCCTTCCAACCCAAGCCACTCTATTGCTGGAAACAAATGGAATTTGTTTTCCACTGGCTCAGCATCCTATCTCTGCTGGCAGTAAGACCAGTTCTCACTCATGGCTGCTCATCACATACAACTTAGGTTGGCCCTGAAATCCCCATTTCTTTTTCTACACCATCTGTATAACGCAAGGAAATACTCATCTGATTGGCATGTGCTGGCCTTTCGAACCAGCACAGAGCAGGTAATAATCACTGCAAACCTCCAAAACATTGCATGTTCCCAAGGAGCATAATTTCTTCTGTCTAGAATGGCTGAAACTGGCCAACAAATTCAGAAACCAATAGAATACTGAGCAATTGACAGACAGAAGATGAGAGCACACATGGCTACAGATTCTTAGCTTCTTAGAAAACCATAGTAAAAGTAGAAATAGGCTGAGATATCGGCAAACTACGAGAATCCCTGAATCGTGCCCTGGAGAGGTCTGTCTTCAGCATCACTGAAGCTAAGGCGGATGGAGAAATCCTTCTGAAAAACTGCTTGGAAAAAGAAGTTCATCAGGGGAAAGGCAGTGCTGTTATCTATCTATTCCCTGGCCTCTGGAAGGAGATAATTGCATTTCAGCTTAAGCGCAAGGAAAAAAGGGTGAGATCCTTCCAGTCTTTGATCACATAAAATGTTTTACCAGGGAGAATCATTGTCTCCCCCTACAGGGTGATCCATATCAGAGGCTAATGAGTCTGCTAACGAGGATTACTACAGCTGCAGATTTCGAGCCTCACAGAGCAAAGCGTGCAGAGTTCAGTCTCTGAGGGAGAACCACTGTGCTGGGACACCCCGGGGTTACATTGGATGTAGTTACATAGGGTGACTAAAGGAAGCCAGTGCTGATAAATATTGCAAGACTTCACTGCAAAACTCCCATTTGCTTCTTCACTCCTGTTAAAAGTCAAGGGAAGGAATATATTCTTCCTTCCCCCAAGCAACACTCATTTAGATGCAAGTGGGAATTTCTTTCGGTGCTGTTCCTGGCTCTTCTACTCAACAGACAGGAGTACTTATTAGAAAAAAAAGTAAGGGAAAACCTGATCACATTCCCAGTGTTAGCCAGGCAAAGTTCAAGTAAACATCTGTCCATCCTGCAGTGGTGGCCTTCCCAGGCAAGTTCAAGGGCAGCTTAACCTCGAGCAGTGCTTTGAGTAACATCACAACAAGAACTGCTCATCTCTACAGTAATCAGACACAGTGTCCTACTCTCTAGCTCAGAGCAGGTCATCATGGCAGAACCTGATCCTTAAACTGTACTACTGATCACAGAATCGTAGAGGTTGGAAAAGACCAAAAAGGTCACCCAGTCCAACCGCAACTTACCCCTCCCACACCCACTGACCATCAGTGCCACACCTCCACTTTGCTTGAACACCTCCAGGGACAGTGACTCCACCACCTCCCTGTGCCAATTCATCAACACTCTTCCCGAGCAAAGTGAAACTTCCTGCTGCCAGAAAGGGGAAAGAGTGGGAAACAAAGAAAAAAGAACCTTGCAAGAGGTGTGTTGCTGTTACAGGAAAAAAAAAAATAAAACACCAACCAGAAACCTGATCAAAAAGGTCTGCTTAAAGACAGTACATATGCCAGCTCCAGGGTATTTCAAATATTTATGGTTTGCTACATATTTAATCTTTAGGTGTACCAGGGATGCTGCACACAGAACATGATGCGAGTGCACCCTGTGTCTGACATGGCTGTGGCTTGTAAAGCACTGTAGTAGCGAGAAGGAGAAAGCAGACCCCCAACAGGGGTGTGAGGCTCACCTTGCTGCAGGCCTCATGCTTTTTTCCCCTGTACCCTAGAAGCAAAATCTGCAATAGGGGCAGATTTAGCAGGAAGGGGACTCTTTCTATCCCTAGTTATTCAGTTCCAGGCGCACACACACAGCACCTTTGGAAGTGCTCTTGCTGCAGGCAGAAAGGTGCAAAGGAGATGCAGTGCAAGATGATAGCCTTAGGCCCACTGCCACCTCCCCAGGATGTGTTAGCCCACCTCTGTCACAGATAACAAAAGACTGTCTTGCTTCTACCACACAGCCTTAATAGATTTCGTGCCTTCCAGATGATTAATAACCTGAAGCAGATTAATATTTAAGATCACACGAGGGAGTAATTTGCAAGGTACAATGGAGGTTTTGATTCTTCTGGTCGAGGAACACGGACTGAAGTGCTGTAGCAGGAGTTGGTGCATGTGCAGAACACCTTGGGCACACACAGGACTAATGCATCTAACACAGGTGCTGTAACTCATGATTATTTCAGCTCATGTCAGCTTTGATTAAGGGAGATTTCAGGTTTGCTTGCTCTTTTCCTCTACCCAAATTTGTGGAACGAAACCCACAACTGAGGCAGCATTTTAAGAAACTCAGTGGCTTCTCCCCACTGCTTGAGGGCCGCTTTCTGGCTTGGGGTGGAGCCTCATCAATTATTCAAATTCTTGTATTCTAACTGCCAGAGAAATTTAGGATCCTTAACCCATTTACCAACTCTCACGTGAGCTAAGGGCATTTGGGAAAAAGAACTTCATAGAGGGTAGGAGTGTTCATGTTCACAAGGAAAATATATGATGTGATGATCTCAGGTATAAAAACCATGCCCTGCTCTACTTTTCTTAGAAAGGCTTTTACTTCAACTTGCTCCAAGTGGGCTGTAAAAGCCTGTCACCATCAGCACTGCTGGGGAAGTCACCACTTAAGTCATCCCTTGGTGATTACCCCCAAGTCTCAGGTGATGACAAGCCAACACTGCGGCAGATTCTCCCTGACAGCCCTGTAACTACGTGTTATTTTTCCAAATAGCAGCATGCTGCAAGGCAGCAAGAGCTTCAGGTGTATCCCTGCGCCTTCCACACACAGCACTGCAGGTTATAAACCCTTGGGTTACACCAGGAAAGAATTATAGCAGGAGAGAAGCACACCAAGACTGGCCTGTCCCCTTTCCAAAAAGGACAGGTAAGACTCATGCTGAGTGAGCTGAGCTCTCCCACGGGGAAATCTAAAGTACAACGTGTAGTACTCTTCTATAGTACAAAGAGATTGATAATTTCCCCTGCTTTTTGCCTGCCTGCTGTATTCTGGCATGGCTAGGCAGTGCAAGGAAAGCTCATTTGAGCTGTAGTTAAGGGATTACAACTGGACTGTGTCTCACTGTGCTTTCTTTCCCTTTACAATGACCAGGTCATCATTCAGACAGGAATGATGGTGCTTTGCGATGTGGAGAGGCATTAAGCTGTTGAGCTTCTGGCACTGTGATCAGGTAGGTTCTGGCAGGTTTCAAAGTTCAGCAGCTTTTAGGACTGCCAGAACAACAGCTTCCTGCCGTGGCACAGCCATGGAGGTGCAGGGCATTTCTGCAGAGCCAGGCTGTGCTATGAAGAGCCAAGGAAAGGGCATGGCAAGAGCCAGACGAAAACAAAGCAGCATGGTCAAAGTGCTCAGCCCCAGCAGTTTCTGCAGTGTTGATTATTCATACCACAAAAAAAAGAAAAAAAAATGAGGCTGAGCACTCAAGGTTACTTTGCTAAAGCCCCATCTCTATTGCCATACCAATGTGTGTAGTGGGAAATTTTACCAAGTAGTCTTCTCCCTTTGTGAGTAGTCAACCAAGTAAAGCACAACTGCTTTACATGACTGCCAGCCTTGGCCCACATAGTATTTGCATTAGACTATTTATCACCATCACATTCTTAATACAATGCCATGCAATCCTTCCAGCAAATGCCTGGATGCTTCAAATGTACAGATTTTAAACAATTTTCACGCAGAGGGTGGTGACACTCTGGAACAAGTTGCTCACTTGTGGATGCCCCATCCCTGGAGGCATTCAAAGCCAGGCTGGATGTGGCTCTGGGCAGCCTCCTCTGGTGGTTGTCAACCCTGCACATAGCAAGGGGTTGAAATCAGATGATCGCTGTGGTCCTTTTCAACCCAGGCCATTCTATGATTCTATGATAGTTCCTAAGACTGCAATGCACTGAAGTTGATCATAGCCTAAGAAAATCTCAGCAATTTTAACATAACAATTTGTCAGTAAATAACTGGCAGTACATAAGACCCTTCGACTTACTGGCTTGCTTGGAAATAGCCTTCCAGTCATTTTTTTAATAGCTGTGTGTGGGTGAACATGGAACCCTGTAAAGAGATTCATACAAAGGAAGCAAATAAAGGAATATAAAAACATTTGGCTACAGGTCGCAGAAAGAATATCCCAGATATCTTTTTAAAAGCAACCTTCTGGTGATAAAACATTGCTATTTTCCTTCAGTTCTAGATAGCTTTGTGTTTTGAACATCCTATAAACACCATATGACTTCAGAACGCAAACCTCATCTATGCATTTCTTGAAAAAAGAATCTCAATTTTCTGATTTCAGATGATTAGTTAGTTCAAAAATATGCTAAACATTTTATGAAATATCAAAAGCATCAAAGAACAGAAAATGCCCCTTTTTCTGTTCAGGAGACCACCTGGAGATTTCAACCATAGTTCCACCATCCTGAAAGACAGATTATGAAAGGTTATTGATGTACCTTCCATCTATCTATAGCAACTTGGGTATCATCTGCATGTATGCTAAAACCCCCCCCGAGAAGCTATGCTGCTCTTATCAGATGTGGCAGCGGGTGAAATACCAGACATGGAAGATAAATAATAAATGAGTCTATACTTTTTAATCTTATGTCAGAAGATGTTAACTTAATCTAGATAATGGAGACTTCACGGCCTTTAATACCCTGCCCATGAACTTCAGGCAGCCTTGCTCTGATAGCCCTGACTTTTCCCTGAAATCAAGTTTCGGAAGGCATCAGCATTTCTCAAGGGCTTTCTCAGAGGAAAGCACAGCCCCATGCTAAATGAACTCAGTCAGGGCTGAAAATTAACATTCTTCAACTGCATTTACCATCTCAGGACTTGTGCTTTGAGACACATCAGGAAACACTTCAGGTTTTCCTGACATCTTTATCCCTACAATCTCCCCCTCTGTAAAGATGGTGAAGCAGCTGGGGCCCCGTTCTTTTGAGTCAGCCTTTTCATCATCATATCTTTAGCTGGAAGACAAGCATGTGAAAACAAGGTGCTATGAGGGGTTTCCGGAGGGAAGAGGCTTAGGAGCTATGGGTACAATAAAAGAAATAGAAGCATCAATTTAAGCCATTCTCTGGCTGATCACATCTGGGGTGATGTGCCCACTGATGTGTGATGATCTGAGTGGGCACAACACAGCTTCAGGTGCCCACAATAAAAACCCTAAACAGCAGCAACACTCAGCCCCTTGGCTGGGGACCTCAGCTGAGAAACCAAAGAACAAAACATTTCTCTCCTCATCCTCAGACCAAAGCAGCACGCAAAATAGCAGCCACTGTACAATTTCAATGCACTGGGGACGTTTGAAATAGGAGAAAACAGAGAGAATTCAATTCACTTTTTCCTTGTCACAACTATCACCTTCCTGGCAACAAGGAGTTAAACTCTATCATGCTACACTGTGCTGAAGAAGCAAGAAGAGGAAAATAAAGACAATCATTGGTCACTGAAGAACCCAGTTTTGGCAATTCCTTAAACAAAGTGAAAGATGTTGACATCATGCATCACTTTTGCTACCTGTAGCATCAAAATACAGCATGTGCTTTATTTACAGTGGCCATGGGGGAAATATAGTCTGATGTAATTGTTAAAGATCTGTTCGTATTCCAGGCAGCAGACTACCATTTACAGGATGAAATTGTTTGCTGTTTAAACACTGCCAGTCAAGGACATTAATTGCTGTGGGTTAAATTAAACTAGATGGCACAGCAATGAGATTTGAAGCCTGGGAGGGGGTGGGGAGGAGGGAGGAGAAGAGCAATCTTCTCTCATAAATAATGATATCTGAAAAGAATCTTCATAGGGACAGAGTAAGTCTACAAAGGACTGAGTTCAAATCTAGTTCAAACCCTATGGGCACTCCAAGCAGCCCTTGAAAGGGCAAACACTCCCCCACCCCAAAAGGAAGAGCTGAAGCATCTATAGGGGTATTTATTTCAAATATCTGATCAGCAGCAATGCCATAACTGAGGCTGGCTGCCTTCCAAGTTGGGAAAGGGAGAGGAGATGCTGCTTTGCCATTTGTAAAGGAAGCCGCGGTAACAGCTAGCAGCAGCAGGCAGGGAAAGGGGCAAGTCCTCGTGGCTTTGCTTCTGTTCCTCACAAAGCTCCTACATACAAGGATATACAGAGCGATGTATTCATATGACTTTGTTGGGGGTAGAGATAATTTTGGTGCAAACATCTTGCACTTGTACCCACCCTGGGTGCCTTGCAATAAGCTCCCTTTCCCAGCTCACAGAAAGGCGTGTTATTTATTCCTTCACAAATGTAAGCCTATTGTAAATAAATAAATAGCAGCTCTGGGCACTTTTTTTGGAGCTGTCTTTAAAAACACTAATCGAAATGTAATGACAGGCTGGCAGCCAGCTCAGCTATCCAGGCTGTTGATAACCAGCTAAGCTTTCCAGCTACAAAATTAACATAAAGCCCGTAAAGAAAACTATCCTCCTGTCAGTCATCCCTGTCCCAAACCTCTGGGAAAATGGCAAAAAATACGAAACAACAAAAAATAAGCCAACCAAAATTACACACTCCAGAATTTTGCTGTATGATTTAAAGGTCAGGAAGTTATGGCACAATTTAGATTAAGCAGGGAGTTATAGAATCATTAAGGTTGGAACAGACCTCTAAGATCATCTAGTCCAACCATCCACCTACCACCAATATTGCCCACTAAACCCCATCCATGAATGAATCTACACTATGACCAGCCATGGATACTTGCTATTTCTGCAGTCTACACCAGTCCTATCTCTTCTGGCTGTGCTTTCCTAAGATGTTACTATCAGTAAATGCTGCTTAACCTGCTCTAACCATTAGGTATGTCAGAAGGGAAGGGGCACTGCTATTGCTTGTGGCAACTGTACAGCACAGGCTGCCAGAGGATGCTGGGATCCCAGGGCATCTCAGCCAGTTCTGCCCCTATTGGAAGGCTTGCAGGAGATAGTCTGTATAATGCAGCTGACTGAAGTTGACCCTCAGCGTTAATTCTGCATAGCTCCAAGTACTTCGCTTTAAAACATAACAACCAAAAAAAAACCCAACAACAAATAACCCAGCATCTCACCCCCCGGTTAATCGTATGCCTAGGCAAACTAATCCCATACTAACAGACCAGGATGCAATTCCTCAGTCTGTGCAATCAATTTTACCCTGGGGTAGCACTGATGACTGCAGACGACCTGGCATGCACTGACTGCAGATGATCTGGCATGCAGAAGTGAAGGCCTGTGGTTTTCATCATTGTTTCCCAAGCTGTAGTACAGGCAGCAGTGACACCAGCAATACCAGCATCTCCCTCCTGCAGGGCCACCCAAGAGCTCCATGTTAACAATTTGGCATTCCTGGCCTTCAAGTAGCATGGGAATTGACTAATTTCCTGATAGTACTATACCTAAATCAGTATTTAAATTGCACATTAAATAAATACAGTGATTATTAGGAGCAGGCTTCTTGAAGTTGAACCACCAGGTAGCTGATAGCTATCCTATTACAAACTCCAAAAGCCTCAGTAGAGATGCACTTAATAATTGTTTGGCATTAATTTGTCACGCAATAATTATCCTATTAAATCTAAATTAAACCCTCCACTCAGACACTTCAACTAAAGTGTGAACATAACAATTAAGGGAGAAGGGGGAAAGGGGGATGATTTTTCTATGTAAGATGTTGTGCTTCCGACTAGCAGAAAAACCAGCAAGAAGGATTTAAGGCATTGTATTGAAAAAAGAAATCATCGTGAAACTGAAGCTGCGCAAACAAAAATCCATCTTCCCCAAGTTACATATGGTGCACAGCTTAGGACAGCATCTTCCTACGCTGCAAACTTCAAGGAGTTCATTTCTTTACCATAGGGAAGTTGTGTCACACTTCCATTCCAAGGAACAACAAAAAAAAGAAGACAAATAAATTCAGACAACTGATGAAGGCTGGGATTGCTCTCATCTATCTAACCAAATAAAAGCTCAAAATCCAGGCTGAGTTTTTTTCCCCTCTTGAAGCTCCTTCTGTTGTCAACAGGCAAAGATCAGGATCTCCAGAGAGAGATCCATCCCACCCACCTCTGAGCTTAGATCCAACAGTAAAACGAGAGCAGAATGAACCCCATCTGAAAGCCAACAGGAAACCTGTTGGAAGGGAACAGAGAGGCTTCAGCTCAGCTCTCAAGTCCTAGGCTGAGATTTGAGACACAGAGCTGTTCTTCTGCATAGGATAATAGACTTTCAAGTGCTTAAAATGTCATTACGTAGTACTGCTGAGCAGAGGGCAGCCCGTGGGTGTACAAAAACTGTTTTCTGTCCTTACTCTTACCAATTTAATTTCGGAATCAAGAAGAATGGCTTTTTTAAACCAAGACAAGATATCCCTGCGCTATGGCTTACCATTGCTCAAGGAAATTTCACGCAATTTGCAGAGTAACCCAGCACACGACAGCCACAAGAGCCTTGGCTTTCATTCACCAGCACAGTCACTCCTTACACAGCATTTTAGAGTCTTTTCAAGAACTCAACTCTGCTCCCATTCCGGTGTCTTTTTAGAAGCTCAATCTTGTTCCTAGAAGAGGTAAAATGCTAGGTAAAAACCCCTGTTTGGCTTTGTTTGTTGTTTAGCTCATATTTCCTTTTTTGCTGCATTTTCCTTAGAGACTGCAGCTCCTCCAGAACCCCGAATACCTATTGTCACGTTGGTTTTACAGTGCATGACATTCCTCTCCTTTTCCTGCCTGTGCCGAGCACTCCTTTCTGCACTGCTCTCCTAGGAGATAATTACCTCTTCACCTTTCCCTTCCTCTGCTAACACTCTACTCTGCCAACTGATTTTCCCCACAGAGATGCTATTATTCATCTCGCTAACAGAACTCTGGTGATTTCTCAAATCATACTCAGCTCTCAGGTCTGACACTTGTGTCTCTGTTCTTCAGCTGTACCAGTTTGTCCAATAAGCACCCAATCCAGATCCTTAGATTATTACAGCTATTTTCAACCAAAACGTTCCTCCTCTAAATCATTAAAACACTGAGGTCGGAAAGACCACTGAGATCATCCAAGCTCAACCACCAACCCCAAGACATGGCAGGAAGGTGCACTGTACATTAAGTTGCTCACTGACCTCATTTTGCTCCCACGGGTCCATCTTCAACCATACAAGTCAGCCTAGGTTTAAAGGGTTGGCTTAAAAATTCACCCTGAAGTACCAAAAGGAAGGAAGACTATATTAAGAAGGAAGAGAGAAATATTCTGAAAGCAAGAATAACAAGTGAAGTAACTAATAGGATCTCAGAAGAGTTTATTTGTGAAATTCTAACAGATCAAGCTAGAAAGAGAACGCTTGCATTCAGACATCTGCCAATAATAGACTGGGAAAGCCAGCATAAACAGGGTCTGTTCAGGTAATCATAAGCAAATGTAATTCAAAGCAGATGAAATCAGATTCTCCGTTTATCGTGAATAGCACCCACACACAGTATATTTAACAATATTTTCTTTAGAGTTATTTTAGCCTTGGTGAAGGTGTGAGACTGACAGCCCTGATGGCTCACTGCATCCCATAGCTCTTCTCTGCCACCAGTCCTGACCAGGTATAGCCTCCCACTCACCCTGCAGATCACCCAGTGCCTTGTGATCAATGAACCAGCTAACACCAGGTTGTTATAACATCTCTTACAGTAGCACGAGAAGGGGAAGAACCCTGCAATCGACCAGATATTCTACCTTGTGGACGTAACATTAGTGCCCAGTCCATGTCAGGAAAAGGCTGGTCTATGCTCCATAGACTGAATGACTCTTAATCAGCATTACTTCATTCCAGTACATGAGGTCTTGGACCCATCATAATTACCCGCAAAGTATTTCCTCATTCAGCCACAGACAGAGAAAAGCATTGCACAGGTTTTTTTTTTTTTTTTCCCCAAGGCAAAGGTCTCTGTTTTTTTTCTTTCCCCTCTAAGGCAATGTTATAAATGAAGCAAAAGGCAATCATAGGACTGCTGATAATGCAGTGCTCTGAAATATCTGTCATGAAGATCATTACTGTTTAAGGACTGGAGATTCATTACCTCTGTTGCCCTTCTAGAGCTAGTGCCATTAATTCCCTTTTCTTGAACAAAACCACAGGTTGTGCTGCTAATGGTTTCCAGGTTGCTTTTTGGATAGCGTGAAACCTATTTGATAATTAGTTCTCTAATTTAGCACTCTTCCCATTGTAATCACTCCCCTCCCCAAATGATTTCACATCACTCTCTTTGTAATCATTTCTTTGTTTGTTTCATTTCTCATTATCACCGCTGGAATCACACTGATAATATTCATTTCATCTCTTTCCACAGCTCTCCTGTACATTTAACTGTCACCATCTGTACACACGTCCCATTGATCATTTGAGACTTCTTAACTGCGTTCGTGTGCGTGGACTTATGAATATATGGAGCATTTAAAGAAGGCTTTTTAAAATTTGTTACTGGCTGGCTGTGTCCCTGCTGGATCCCTATGGGGACACCCAAGGAAGAACAATTGTTTTATCCTTCCCTACAACACTAACACTGCTGCCTACCCCTCTTCTTTCACAGGGCCCTGGAGATCTTTAATAGCATCCTGCACTGGCACTGCTGTGCTGTTAAGCCCTCATGAATGCAACAACGAATTAATAACACTGCTATATACCATAAACAACCGCTAACATAGAGGTAGTGGTAGCTCTCCTGCAACGCTGCCATCTTCCAATGGATAAAGCAAAACTGTCTGTTTCATCTTGCTAAGTCCGCTCAGAAGATATTTGCGGGCTGATTTTTCTTCCCTGCCTTTTGTTTCTTTTTCCCCATAGAAGGCAAACGAGGGCTAAAAGCCAAATCTGAAATATCCTGGGGCTTTTCACTGCCTTATAAACAGTTAGTTATAGTCATTGATATGTTGTTGGCATGCAATAAACCTTTAATGGCCAGATTGCTTGTAAAAATACATATCTATTATTGATGCATGTAACAGTGGTGCCTGAAGGCCCTCTTTGAGGTGAGTTCCCCACAGTTTTAAGATCTAGACATGTTCACATAAACAGACACTGTAACTTGGATGAACTTCACAGCCTAAACAGAAAAGCTAGAGAAACTCTGCTTTGACAGAGGTCACAGTGGAAGCGTGTGGCATACACTGGAATAAGAGCCCACCTTCTAAGACAATTAAATGCTTGGCTTATAATTCACCCATTCCTTATATTGGTAGGAAACAGAGAAGAATAAATTTCAGTAGATGGCAAAATTCTGGCTAGAGCTGCTATTATAATGCATCAAAGCATGATTTCTTTCAACTGTGTACCGTAGGATCAATATCAAAGTCACTCATGGTCAAAGTTTGTCTTGTCCAGCTTCGAGGCTGGATGATTGCTACACAAGACCCTGCTGTGACCACAACCCCACCACTAAAAGCAGGCACTAAGCATCACCAAATTTCTGCCCAGGACAAGGACCTGCATCACTCAGCCCGCTTTCAGCCTTTGAGCAACACTAAACAGCAATAGCTGTTGAGCAAAGCATAGCAATCAAGCTATATATGCCTAAGAGAAATCTAGTCTTTCAGGGCAGCATCTTGATCTGGTAAGTCTGACACAATTAGTTAACTGAGTCAGCTTGCCCAATCCATACAAATACACACAGGTACTGAGGAAGTGCCTTGATTAGACCAAACTTAGGCAGTGAGATGAGCAGCACAGTATTCAGAGAGACTTAAAACTGCGGTGTCTGTGAACACACTGATCAAACTGACAAAACACAACCCAAGAAACTTGTGTTCTACAGAAGTTCTTGTAATAGGTAAGCAGAAAATTTTAAATGAAGACAACTTGCCTGGGGGTTTACAGATCATGAATAATGGCTTAAATCATTTTAACGTGGTGTTGGTACATGTCATCTCTGCTTGCTCCTATTTGCTTTACCATTAAACAAAACAGTCTCACACGTGGAAGGCACGTGCACAGGCATCCTGCTCATGCCAGAGGAGGTATGGAATGGCAAAGGGCACAGAAAATTGCTGTAGTATGCCTAGAAATGATGTAAAAGCCTCAATTTGGCAGTCTGCTATTCTGTGTAGTAACGCTGGGGTTGTAGAATTTGCACCTGCACCAGTATTCCTAAATGAATGTAAGCTTGGTTTTAACTTAAAGAGGAACGAAGATGTGAGGGAGTCAACTATTTACAATCTTAGCAATTGCAGCTTTGTTACTAAGGGTAGAATTCACGGAAAATGGTTTCAACAGAGCCAGTGTAACCAAGGCTCATATTGACTAGCTTTGACAATGCCTTCAAAGTTAGACCTTGCTTGCTTAGGCAATCCCACCCCTTGGTTTGCAACTTATCCATAGTAACGTCTCCTGCCTGTAGTTAGCCCAGAACTGCATTTTGTTTTTAAATAATCTGGCAGTTCCTTCTGATTTCCTGAACACCTTTGCCCACGTAACAGGACTAGCAGCCCATAATGCTGTGGATTAAGACATGTCACCATTTCCAGCAGGAGGGGAATTAAAAAAGCAATGGAAAACTCCCAGCCACCAGGTAAATTTGTGCAAGTCACCTTTTCAAACACAGATATTTATATACCAATTTTTAGGACAACTTTTTTGAGCATTTGCCTAAAGGAGAGAGGCTTTTTCTAATGGAGGCAATCCCATGTATAAAGACTCAGGGTGAGAAACAAGGCTATTACTGAGGTATGACTGTGCAGGATATGGATTCAACACTAAAATAGTCTATGTGGGAAAAGCTTGCTTCAAACAAAGAATGGTTCCAGTGTGTAGTTGTGATTCCATACTATTTTCTGGTGACTTCATTTACTGGGCAGTGAGTATAAGAATTTAGCTGCATCTCCTTCCCCCCCCCCCCTCCTTGTGTCTAGAAAGGCTTAAAGAAGAGGAGGGGTTGCTCTTGCCTGCTTGTTTTCCCTGAAAGATGATGGAGACTTCAAGACTATTTACTGCATTTCTGAACTGACAGTTGATAAGTTTCTATTACAGATCTTTAATGATTGGACATCGCTGAGGAAACACAGCATTTACCTTTCCTGTCACCATGTGTTGGCTGCTTTCAGTCATGGAACTTCGTCCCTCCCCGACTCCTCCTCACTCTCATTTTGCCTATAAACTTGAAGGTCACCTCTAGATCAGACATAGATGGAGACAACGTGAACAGATGCAACCTTGCTGGCCTTGGTTTAGCAGATGGTTTCTGGATAAACTGGATTTAAGTATTTTAATTTGTCACCTCTGGAGCATATCTGTCCTCACCATCAGGCACACTCACTGTGTGGCTGCTTCTCCAACTCACCAGCTTCACACAAGGAGCTCTGGCCATACTTCCTTTCTTCTATCCAATTAAAGCAAAAGCTAGTAATAGGCAGTGAAGACCCAGAAACAAGAGCTCATTTGCTCTGTTTCAGAAGTTTAAAGCAACAGATAACAATTCTCACATTACTTTCACCTGTGTTACAAAAAAAACACAACAGGATGAAGCTGCCAGCAGTGTTTACTTTTCTAGCACCTGTCAGCTTCTGCTGCAAAGTCTTCCAAGCAAAACTTTCAGTGGTCCCCAGCAGTCATCATGCATCCTCTGCTATGATCCTCTGCCTGCTGCTGCATTCTCCTCTGAGAACGGCAATGGGAAGAAACCAGTGCATTAACAGCTCAAGCCCATGCATTTAAAATCCATCAGTGGGGCTCAAATGATAGCAACCCAAGATGAAAAGCAGCAATACTGCATCAGCTTATGGCAGAGCATGTGAACAGGTGAGAGAGGCATCCCTGAAGACAGTAGCATCATAAAGCCTAATGTTTTTTTTTTTTTCCCCCTCTCCCCTGTTCCAGAATGTACCCTTGTGAATTCAAAAGGACAAAAATCTACCTCTAGATCCCTAAAGTTTCAGTGCCAATGGCACCAGCTGAAAGAGATAAGTCAGATAGCAGCCAGCTGCTCCCGGCCATGACACATGTTAAAGAGGTGGCAAATCCACCATTATATGACTAGCTTATTCCTCCAGCCAGTTTCCCTAGTACTAGGTAGAAACTTAGGGCAGCGTACTTCGAGTAATCAAATAAATTAAAGGCTATGGATTCAGGCTTAATTCAATAGGAATAAAGATGTTAATATACTCTTGAAAGACATTTACACAGTTGTTGTATAACACACACTACTGTTGAGTTCCCTGCATTACATTTTAGCTGAAATCAAGCATAGGGAAAATTCTTAGGAAAGTCTGTTTTTTGCCATGCCCAGAACTAAGCAGCAGTACTGAAGTACTGCAAGGAATCTCGTGCCCCTGTGGCTGCTAGCCAGTATTTTAGATGAATGCGAGGAAGCTTCCATGTACGACTTCAGACTTTTAACTGAAGCAAACCAGACTCCTGTGCTGCACTCTGGTTTTGTAAGACAATCATTAATAATAGCAAAATGAGAATTGCCAAGATTATTTTTTCATGTGTTTTTATTAACATGAGGTACGACCGTGCTGGTCAAACTGGTGCAGTTACATCAGAAATGAATTTGGTCTCTTATTCAATTATCCTTCAGTGCACTCCTGTGGTCATGGTAATATATCATCATCATCATCTCCACTTCTGCTATTCCCATTACAGACATTAATTCCAAGAATGTGAATCATTTATTGTCGAGGGTCCTGATGCTGTAATAGGATGTACTGGCAGAGACCCCAAAGCCCACAACAAACTCCACTCCCCCGGAATGAGATGAGACTCATCATCCTTCATTAGGACAATTGTTGCAAAGAACCTCCTCTTATGTCCACTCATTTGAAAGAATGCTTACAATCTTCAATTTGAACCACCCATAATTAAATGAAGAACCTGTTTTCATTTACTGCGACTTGAGCACTTTTAATTCACCAGGCTGCTTTTAGGAACATCTCTTTGTCCACACAGAAAAAGGATAAAAAAAAAAAGGAGACAATACTTAGCAAACATTTAAACATGAATGCTCTTAGTAAACAAAAAGGATAGGGGTACATTCAGTACACTCCATTTCCCTGTCCACCAGTCAAACCCAGTTGACTGCTTTTTTCCTTCTTTAAATAAGTGATGAAACAATAACTTCATGCTGATGAACTTACTGGCACCTGACTAACCTGCACCACATGATTTGAAGAGCATCTCCAGATTGTTCCCATGTACTGTGTTTCAACTCCCACCATGGAGTGATCTTGCCTGGATTCCTTTTGGGTGACACTTCAGGTGAAGACCTGTTCTAAGAGCACTTAATGTTGATTCACATTTAGTCTGCAAGGCCAGGCTAAAGCTAACAAAGTGAACCCCTTTGAAACGTACACAGAATCCTCAGCAACAACACTTGTGCTCTTTGTTTCACACTATTTGCTAATGCTGAGTAATTCACCATCTCACACCCTCCACCTGAGGCTGACACAAGTGAAAACAGTACTATACAAACCAGTCAGGCTGACTGCACTACTGTTACCGAGTTGTTAGCATAGACACATGCCCATTGTGAGCCAGAGCAATATTCTAGCTCTGCCATGATTGGTCTCCAAACAGCTATTAAATAGCCCAGGAACCTTTGCTACGAACACAAAAATTCAGTAAGAAATAATTCTGCCTGCTAGTTAAACTGCAAAAAGTAATAATAGCAAGCAATGCAGGAATGTCGTATATTTTATTCATTAGCATTGCTAACATGGAAAGTGTTGCTTTTCTTGTGATTAATCTTACTCATTATACTTTGAATATGGAAGAACATATCCAGAATGTTGTGTCAAACACACAAGTACACACTGTATATTTAAAGTAACATGGAAAATGGCCAGTTATGAAATATTTTTAAAATGAAGGCTTTTATATTGCCACATACATTTCACACAGATGTTCAATATATATTCCAAAGTACATAGCAATACCAAGTGTATAGAAGGGAGGGGAAGGTTTCCTACGCTCCACTTCCATTATGGGACCCACTAATGAGATTAATGTTCCTAGTAAAAGATCCAAGGGTGAGGGATTCATGGTGAGATCTCTGGAGCTCGTTCTGCTCTAGACTGTACAATACTTCAGCATTTGCAGGCCAATCAGGTATTGCAACTGGTAGCAAATTGCCTCAGATAGAGCTATAAATATATTAATCATTATTCTTGTTGGAAACCAGTCCTCTTAGGAGAATGAAAAACAAAATAAAGAGCTTGTCTTTTTAATTCCTGAGAGGACCTGTTCATTCAGGTTTGCTTACTGTTTAGATTTCATGGATCCTGAAATTCACACAGAGCCTCGGAGTGTGTTCTGTTCCATGATTAAGTGAAGCACAGCGCACAAGTTGTGTTTTACAGCACTTCAGTTACAACCTGCTTACAAACAGTAGATCACAAGAACAAGACCTACATTCTGTTCCCATCATGAAGAAGCATTTGTGCTTAGTTTTCTGCCACGCTACTGAACTGAAACAGATCAGGTTCTGCAGTGGTCAGATCACCTGGATGGCACTCAGATGCCTGATGCCATTCCCAGCTCTGTCATTACAGCTTTGTGAGTTCTGAGCCAGTTTCTTCAACCCTTCCATTTCCTCTCCTCACACTAAGGAAAATTAGCATTTCCCATAGTCAATTCCCCCACTGACTACTTCAAATTAATCCACGAAATGAATATACTTACTATCTCCTAGAGGAAATGACAGTCTGATTTAGAAATCAGGCTTTAGAAATCAGGCTTATAGATAATTTACTTTAAGTTTTCTTTATACACACAGAAAAATGTGTAACCTCTCTTCTAGGATCTAGAGTTCTTAACTAAAACAGCCACAGCAAAGAAGGAAACGGAATACATACAGGATCTCTTAAGAAACTTACTCCTATTAATGTTTACTTTGTAGATAACCAAAATAAAGGCATCAGAGCACAAGGAGCTTGTCTATCCTCAACAAGCAATGCACATCCCTCACTGTATTAACCAATGCTACTGCATCTTGGCCTCGATCCATTAGCAAGACAGGGGTTGAGATGGCTCTGTACCATCCACCTTCAGGTTTATCACTAAGACCTACTGCCTGATGCCTACAGAGCAATGTGGAACACCCAAGAACACTTCATTGAGGCACCATTTTACTAACCTTTTTGCACCACAGGAAGCCACCTGAGGCAGCACAAATTTGCTGTCATACAAACAGTACATGAGAAAAAGCAAAGTAGGAAAGTCACAAACAGACAATAATGATAAGTTGTTTTTTTTGTTTTTTTTTTTTTTTTTTTTTTTTTTTTTTTCTCTTTCTTTCCTGCTTTTGAAGGAAATAACACTGGCTGGAATCAAAATCAAGTTTTCCACTATCACTTCCCATGGTACCCTCTTTCCCCCAACGAAGAAAATTGAAACATGGGAGACGACATGCTTTGTTGTTGAAAGTATTTGAGCATTTCCCATCTCATGCCATCACATTAACATGTCACCCTTTCATAGTTGCTTCCATGCATAGACCAAACCTCCAGATATTTCAGAACCCGGGTAGACAGAATAACCTCCTCACTAGAAACAAGCATATCCACCAGCAAGCAAAACAAAGGCGGCTTTGGTAGAAAGAAAAATAAAACAAACATGTAAGTGACAGCTGGAAGTGTTTTTTCCAGCATTTACAAACGCTGATAAGATAGAGAAACACAGGATTTGTTTTGGTTTATACAACTAAGCACTTACTCCTAGAGACAGAAGAAAACAGATTTGCCAGAGAACTAAAAAGGCCCACTCTGAAAGGCACATGTTTAATGTCAACCGCAGCTCTACCCAAATACAGATCACATAAGAAACAGAGCCTCCTCCATTTCTTCCATAGTCATATTTAATTTCTTCAAGCCACAACTGTGAAAATGAAGGGTGAACAGTGGAAGTGCCACAGAGCTGAGAAGGGAAAATGAACTGAAACTATGGCAAACTGCTCACTGTGAAGAAAAGGACATTTATATTAAGGTGAAGATGAAATATATTTCACGTAAATCTCTAGCCAAGATCTGACTGTGGTAAGAGGATTTCTTATTTGTTTGTCTGTTTCAGTTACCTCTGAATAAAGATCTACAAACGTGACCCCCACCTTGTAAAATCCTTTGCTGAGGGGACAGTGGATCAGATTATGATCTTGCTTATGGCTGTGTAAAACTCAAGTAATTTCACTATAGGCACACTGCTATAAATATTTATAGTTCATTGACAATTGAAGTGAGATCAAGTTCTATTGCATACAAGAGGCATTCTAAATAATAAATGCATATTTTATACCATGAAAAAAGCTATCCACAAAGCTTAAGTTTACTACTGTGAACAACACTTCCAGTCACCCCACAATCCAATTCCTTCAGGCAAGACCAGTTAGCCCCTCATTTCTTCTACAGAGTTGAAACAAACTTGCTAGAAGCTCTGTTCTTTAGTGGAGTAGGGAAGGTACATAATGGTGCAGTGCAAAAATGGGTGCCTGGTTTCAGTCTTTATTTCTCTCCTTTAATTACCTGTTTCGAGTGCAGAAGTACAGGGGATCATCTTGGTAGCACAGAACACTTTAAGAGGGAAAACTGACAATTCTTTAGGTCACAAAAGGAAAGACTTGGGCACAACAAGCTCAGTTTCTTACTGTTGAAAGAATGATCCCAAAAATCATCCCAAGACAAGCAGAATTTAGTTGGTTACAACCTAGTGTTTTCCTTCCATTAGTTCTTTCAGGGAAAGTTAGAAGATCTTGACAATGCTCTAGAAGTAAAGACTGGAAAGAAAGGATATTATGGTTGAGTGTATGGCTGTTAAATAAAGAGATATGACCCAAAATATCTGTAGCACTATAAACTCAGGACAGCAACCTCAAAGTAGCATTGTGTTGGACAAGCACAAGGTGGCGGGTCAATCAGGGTTAGGTCACAGCAGTAGCCTGGAAGATGGCACAATGGGACAAATACTTCAGCATTAATCCACTGAGAATCTTTTCATCTGCAGTTCTTTCATCCCCCAAATGCGACATGCATATTTCAAATTAACATTTTTACTTGATAATTACTTAATAAGATAGGGATTGAGCAAGCAAATAGTGGCTTGAGAAGGAACATTTAATTTCCAAGAGCGTCCTTAGAGATGCTTCATTGAGGGAAGCCATAGAAATTACTCACAAATTCAGTGTCAGACACACCTCAGTAACTCAAGAGCCAAGAAGACAACGTGCATTAATGCTTGGAAGGTTGTAGGTAGTGATAATCAGATAATGAACATCACAGCAATGAATCTACAGGCAGGAATTACACAGCTGCTTGCCTGAGATTTGAAATGCAAATTATTTTGCAGATTTACTCAAACTCTTGATCCCTTATAATGCCTTGTCTTGGTGTTGTTGGGACAGTTCCTCATTGCTTCATGACCTCTGTCAGATGCTTGAATTTGCCTTGATGAAGACGATTTTGGCAGGGAGATGTTGAATACAATGTACTTTCACATTGCAGGGGCTTTAAGGACAAAGAAGAGGAGCAAAGTTCAGCAGTGAAGCACATTACATCAGTGCTAACAGCTCAGTCTTTGTGACTGGATGTGTCTACATAATATTGTTCTGCTTGGCCTCCTTAGGAGCGTCAAATGCTTAAATGTAGTTTTGAAAGTTAGTTAAGATGATTCACACACGCAAAATGACTGGCTAACATCCATCAGTTAGTTCAGTCACAGTACTAGCAAAGATACAGAGCATGGTAAAGCCAGACTAAGTCAGGTTTTGTAATATGACTCAACAACACAAAACATAGATAGTCAATACCTGGAAATGGACTGTTGCACTCCCAGTTCCTTTCACAAGGAAAGTCTTTCAATTCTCCCCACACCAATGGCAGAGACTGAGCCCATGACAAGTCTGCCTGCTAATCTCTAGCTCTGCTTCCCACATTACTGCACAAAAGCAAAACGACAGCAGCTCTACGCAAGCATCCCAGATCACTGAGATTTTCTACAGAACATAAAGCCTCCTCCATAAGTACCAGAATGAGCTATATTCATATTCAAAGTAGTACCGTATGCTCAGAATTCCAGTCGAAATTGTTTGCATGAGTCACAGTGGCAGGGCTCTGCCTCTTATCTGTACTCCCTCAAATTGAGTACTTAAATGTGTATCTCTAATACAGTTGGGCAGTATATTCAGAAGTGACACAGAGTCCTCAAACATAAGTGTGCACCCAGAGATATTCCTAATGTGAAGGCTAACGCACATTCAAATGGTTTTTAATCTTTCCCTCCTGCTGAGTAGGAAAACATTCTTCAGATTTACTAGAAGAGAATATTCTGGAAAAGAGCACCTCATTACTTTGCCCCCAAGATTTCCTCTTTTTCTCCAATATTGTAAGAACATATTATTAATATGACTACTTGCAGTCTTAAATTGTTTACAACCTTCAGTATCTGCTTGCAAAACACTAACAATCTTAATTCTAAATCTCATCATTGGGCATTGTGCATGTATTGGTAAGATAGCAATTACTTTTTCTGACAACTGTTGTCCTGACTTCCTGCCAGGGCTAGATTTGGAGTCCTTCAATCATTTGTTAATAGATTTAGTGATTTCTTTTTGCTAAACACTTTGATTTATACTGTGAACTGCCATCCCTTCGAATTGTGAATCCATAAATGCTTTGAGATTAGATAGATGGATAGATAGCTGGAAATTTTTTATCAGATAATGTTTGTGAAGAGCCTAGGGATTTCTGAATAAAGGAAGCATGAGAAATGCACTGACTTCTTTTTATGTTTCAATGCATGAATGCAAAAAGAAGGTGGGAAAAACCAAGTCCAATACTATGGTAGGCCACAGAAAATTTATTCTCAGCTGTCTCCATTGGCACTCACAGAACTAGACTTCATTTGTCTCCTCTGAGACTTCCTTGTAAAAAAGAAATCTGAACAGAGCTAGGCATTTCTATAGAGGCCAATTAATTAGTGCTGAAGGACTCTGATCGTATCTTTCACCACTCCTCCCTGTTTGAGGATTCTACATAATAGCCTTCCTTAAAGAAACCAGCTCTGACACAGCACCTCCTAGGAGGCTTATCCATGGTTCAAGGAGAAGAACTTCATCCTCCCATTGTCTATAGACAATGGGTCCTTTTCTTCTTCACCTCTCATTAGCGCATATGGGAGAGAGAAAGAAAAATACAGTGATTTTAAAGAGAAAACCTCTGTCCCCTATAGAATCATAGAACCATTGAGGTTGGGAAAGACCCCTAGGATCATCTAGTCTAGCTGTCACCAATACTGCCCACTAAGCCATGCCCCTCACTGCCACATCTCTACAGTTCTTGAACACCTCCAGGGACAACGACTCCACCAGCTCCCTGTGCAGCCTGTGCCAATGCATCACCACTCTTATTCATTGCTTTTTGTTTGCTATATATCAGCTCCTGCCCAAAGAATTATTTGGAAGAGGGAGAGAACTATTAAAAGCCTTTAGGGAAACATCAAAGCCCACAAAGCTAAACCGTATGAGAGAACAGCAGGCAACAGCAAAAGACCTTGAGGAGCACGAGACTAATTAGAGAAGTCGGCCATGCGTTTTGTTATCACTCCATTACAATGAATTGAAATGAGGCTGGGGTTGAACATCGCTGCTCCGCAACACCTTGGGAACAGGAGCAGGTGAAACCTGATGTGCCCTTGTGTTAGTTGTTTAGGCTCAGAGAACAGCAACTGATACGGAGCTCATTTCAAAGAAAAAAAATACAACATGTACCACTAAAGGTGAGAACTTTCAAAATAAGGTAAATAACGTCCATGGGAACGTAAAACAACAGTCAATGAGGCAGCAAGGAGAAGCTGTGACAGGGAGAAGTAACCATTAAACTTCATGGATACTTTTTTACAAACAATTTTCTTGTGCTAATAGCTAGAAAGGATGCAAGATTGAGTACTTACCTGTACTTAAGTGAGAGCTCAGCTGTCATATCTGCACAGAATAAACCCCAGTTTCAATGCACTTGATTTAAATACACTACTAATCCCAATTCTATTGGACCAAATACTAAAAGTCTTGCTGTGCTGAACTATATCTCATCTGACTCCTGAGATTCTGCAGTAAAAAGCATTGTTTTGCATTTCAGCAATGAACAAAGTGATTCCAGTATATGATTTGTTTGTTAAACACTTTGTCAACCAAACAGATCTTGAGCAAGAGCATGCTCTCAAAGCGAAAGCAAACAGAAAAACCCACCTCCTTTCTGAATGTGAGTGACAGCAGACAAACATGACAAAACAGGATGAGCCAGATTGCTGTTTCTACACCACTGATTCCATTGGGAAAGACAAGGCTGTTTGCAACAGCAAAGGCAGCAGGCAGTTGCCTGTTGCTGGGCTGATGATGCTAAGAAACAGTCTGAAGGTGTGAAAGTAGCTTCTGCAGTGCTGGTTCAAGAATCAGGCCTCTCACACAAGTATCTGAGCCTGGTGGAAGCACCCAGTGCATTTTCTTCCTAACAGTTTTTCAGAATGATTTTGTCACTCCCAACTGAGCCTGCGATAGCAGCACTGTTTTTCTTTCTGTAGACAGAGACCCATTGTTTAATGCTTCTGAATGCTATGACAACTAGGAGGGTGAAAGGCAACCTGCAAGTGACAGTAAATGCATTCTCTCTCTGTTCTAATATTCAGTGTACAGATCTGTAATGCACTGTTCAGCATGATTCTCCGAAGCTGCTCCTACAGACAGCTAGGAAAGGCAATCCACTGTCAAAGCAATAGCAGCTCTTCACTCAATGAGTTTGGGATTCCCTATTTCCATCTTCTGTAATGTTACAGAGGCAGCAACTGATGACACAGACCAGCACGGGCTGGATGCAAAAAAAGAAATATTCCCTTACACAACAAACTCTGCTTTCATTTGCTTTTGCTTTCACTTTTTATAGCTTGGCTTAATATAGTCAATCAGCATTGATACCACGGTAGGGGAACACTTCCTGCCCCACTAGCTGAGCTAATTTCATATTATACATATTAAGCTCATATCATCCCCTGGACACAACCAAACCAGAAGACAGATGCTTGATAAACATCTAGTCTGGATGGGAAAGAAGAACACAATATTGAAAGAAACAAAGCAGAACCTTTTACTCCTATTTGAAAAAGCACATTGGCTTGGCATTGGCAGCAGAAATTTAGAAGTGAGCCAGACACAGTAGTTAGCTTTGTTTTGGTTTTGGAAACATTTTGATACCGATACCCATCTCAGATTAGTAAATTTGACAGTGCTGCTTGGCAGGATAAACTCCTGCTTCCTTGCAGGTCACTGCATGGTGATGAGGAATATTTGAAGAGCTCTCAATGCAGCAAAGCTACAGACCTTGAAGCATTTAATGAGTGAGCACTTGCTGCTCTCCATCATTCTGCTCACATCACATCATCAGAGCACAGATTACTGTCTACAGGAGATACCAGGAACACCTCAAAAACCACTCCATGGGGTTTGGTACAAGAAATGGAGACTGAACAGCAGCACTATGCCATCCCTCCAGGGTGTGGCTGTACTGAGTTACTATCCAAAGAATGGCCATGCAGTTACTTGAAAGAAAGAAGTCGGATCCTAGAAACAGAACATTGTACTGCATTCCTTTTTTTTTTTTTTTACACATCATGGTTGCAGTATGATGGCCAAAAGGGAAACATTTTCCTGAGATGAAGAAATATGAACAAGGTGCTCACCACTGATCCATTGGCACCACACCTATCAGTACTCCATAAGAACAAAGCTAGTCTCAGAGAGACTCACCTAGAACCTGATGAGAAACCTAGAACAGGAAGTCCGAGATTTGCCCACTTCAGATATTCCCGATGGTTTAGAGCCAAAAAAACAAACAACTCCTCTTTTGAGGAAGTTTCTCTTCTCCTTTTTTTTCCATCCCTGCACGTATTAAAGCACCCAAAATAATATTTTAAGTGCTGACAAACTGGAAAGCAGAAAAGAAGAGCAACAAGAAATGAATTATGAGTGCTGGAGAGACTCACTAGGAAAGATTAGAAGAACTAAATATGTCTAGCTTGGCAGAGAGATGACTAAGCAGGGGGGAAGTGATAAATGCCTACAAATATTTGAAGGGCGTATACACTGAGGAGGCAGAGATTTTGCAGTGAGAGTCATACCAGGTGGTGGGATTAGGAGCAAAAGGATGGAATCAAAAAAGAAAAAACTCAAAACAACCCCAAACTCACAAAGAAAAAAAAAATAAAAATCAGCTGAAGGATAGACAAGCAAACTTGTCCCAGGGAAAGTTAAATATATCCACATTCCCCATGTTGAAGATGTGAAATTTTCCTCAGAGACAGGGAACTCAGTATATAAGACATATGGGAAGGCTAAGTGAGTGCTCTGATGCACAGAACTAATGGAAAGGATTGGGCCTGGATGCTGGGAGACCGACAGGAGCCTCAGGAGACTGCAGGTGTCCCACAGACACTGCAACTATAGAGCTTCAGTCAGGAAGTGAAGGTAGATTTTGCATCCAATTAAAATCTCAAGGGAAAGGTTGGTTTGGACTAATTTAATGACCCTGAACTTGGTAGAGCTACAGGACTTTATCTGACCAGATGTATTCCAGCCAGATGCTCCAGGGAAACAAAGCTTTGGATCTGTTAAGTATTCCAAAGTATGGTTGTGGAAAGTCTGAAAAATCAGGAGGGTATGCAAAAGCATCATATTCCCTCATCAGACAGAAAAGCTTAACCAGGGTGAAAGGAAACAAACAGGAGGGGTTCATTCTTCCCTGATTTAATTTCTGATGCAGAGCATACCAGTGCTCCTTGGAAATACCTGCATTGAACACAGAATCACAGGACCACTAAGATCACCAATCATGCCCACTAAATCGTGTCCCTCAATGCCAACCAATCATTCAGGGCTAAAAACAAAAAACAGAAGAAAAATTCCCTTCTACAACATACATAATGTATTACAGTGTTCTAGGTCCTTACTTAAAGAGATGCAGCTCCAGTGCTAAACTTCTCCCTTGTATAATCTTGAGGGAATATTTTTTGTTGTCTTCACATACAACGTCTCAGTACAGGAAGCACACAAGCTCTTCAAACTGAATTTGATGGGAAGACACAGCCCTAGCTTGAGCTTTTAGGGCACACCACGTACCTACCAGAGAACTAGGAGTCTCATGCTTTTGGCTGGGAACTCTGTAGCAACTGGACAGACCGATATGATGGGAAAAGTGTTACAGAGGTGTGATTATGGAAGGACCAGCACAATAGGAAGATACTATAAGGGAACGGAAGAAGATTGCTCATATCAGAAGATCCCAGGTTTGTAGGGGAAAGCTCCAACAAGCAGAGATCTCTAACCAGAGATCCTTCCCCAATGGCAGTCAGCCCTTCAATGAGGTCTAAGAGAGGTGCAACCAGGCTTCACCTCTTCTGATCACACAGCTGAATTGCCTTCACCTGTGCTCCCAGGGCTGACCAGGGCCTTTCCCCAGGTGCTCAATCAGCAGTTCAGGCCGTGACTCAGCAGCTCCCATGAAAACTCTGCTCACTGTGAGATGCTCAATTATTTGACAAGCAGAGCTAGTTCTATGAACATTACGCTCCTCTAGGAACAATCACAAAGAGAAGATATTTTATCAAAGTTAGATTTCGTGCTGTTGAGTATATAGTCCTCTAACCACCTACTGAGTGAGAGGTACAAATGGGGCAGCTGGAGGTCACAGCAGTCAGTGTGGTGGATCATCCTAAGGAATACCACAAGGGAAAAAAACATTTCCTCAATCCTTCACTAGAAAAGCAGCACCAAGTGCCTCAGCACAGGTGCTATCCCCATTCCAGCTGAGGGAAGCAGAGACAGAAAAACAAAGGTGGTAGAGACATAAGATTTGCCAGGATTTCCCACGTTGCCGAAACTGGACTTCAAATCTAAAGCCAGCCATCGCTTCCAACAAGCCACAACCTCTAAGCAATAAAAGCCCTTAATGCAATTCCCCCAGGAATGACAACAGACATCCATCACAGGGTCCTCCCACCACCACAGAACTGGCTGTCCAACAAACAGATTCTTATCATCTATAAGAACCAAGTCCCAGAGCAGCTTCTTTACAAGGCAGCCCCAGGACAGAGCAGCTGCAACAGCCAAGCATGAGACATCCCACAGCAAACAAAAGGAAAGAAGAGGTAACAAATACACTCTTCTCTCCGCTCTCCCCAAATATGTGATTCCCCCACTAACAGAAATCATGAGATATCTCAGCACAGCCATTATACAGCTCCTGTTCTACTTACACTGGATGAAACACAACATACCTGGGTCCAAACATGGTGATGAAGCTCTGCAGAAGTAGGCTAGCTTCCAACTCCTTGGGAAAAGCAGCAGGTACTCTTCAAGGCTCAGCTGATCCAATTTCCAGGCACACTCTTGGCACTCATTGTAGTACAATCATAATGGAGACCCATAAAACAATGCAAGCTCCCATGTCCCAGCATGGCTGTAACAAGTGACCAACATGACCCTGAAACAAGTACAGGGCTGCTGTAACTTTTTATCAATTAACCAGATGTTTAACTTCAGCATCCCACCTACAGCTCAGCACAGGAAAATCACATCTCCTCTCTCCACTCAGTCCTAACCCACCAACTCCAGCCAGAGCAGCTTTCCCCTCGCCATCTTCTTTGTGCTGTTACTGCAGCACAGGTGCAGCACATCAGCCCCAGGACGAGCTGCAGGTGAGAAACCACTCTGTGTTCTGCCTGACCCAACCTCTTGTGGGCCCTACTGTGTAAACATAAAGCACAATTATCTCCCCTCTCCACATGGAATCACTTTATAGAATTTATTATTATTATTTGGAGCTCAAATTGAAACCCTCTGGCCATGTATGAGCACTAAGCCTGCTTAGGGAGTGCAGGAAGCAGCTAAAGTGGTGAAGAGGGAAAGATTTATGACAGACAGAAAAGAAATTTTCTTTTCTTGCAACAAGCCTCACATTCCTAATCTATTTCTGCTGTTCTTGCTGTTCTCTACCAAACTTCTGACAGGTCTTATAGACTAACACTTACCATGCTGCAAGCTGTTCCCCTAAATCCTATTTTATCATACTTTATAACCACCTGGCTAGATTCCCTTGGTGGCATTTTTCACTCCTTCTTGTAGTCCCTAAAAGCAGCTGTATTGCCAATGTCACAGCCTTCATCACCCCCCTTCTTCCTTCTCCTACAATTTCAGCTCTTCCTAGCCTGAGTTTCCTTTTTTCTTTTTTTTTTTTTTTCTTTTTCTTTCTTTCTTTTTTTCTTTCTTTCTTTCTGGGGAGGTCCCACCTGCTAACTGCTTATTCAAATAATCACATTATTGAAACAGACTGATGACGGTTTACACATGTCTTCCAAACAGGATTTCAGCCTCACCTCCCCTCTTTGCTTCAGCAAAACCTACTTCTGTAAGATCTTTACAAGTGTATTTCTTCCCCTGATGAAATGCTATTAGGTGAGAATTTAAAGGGAGGTCCATGAAAGAGAAAAATAGTGGTGACAATGAAGAATCTCTCTGAAATTGTCTTTCTGAAAGCTCCAAATGGTTTCCTAACAGCACAAAAGTGTCTCCTGATTATTTCTGAGCTGAGGCTCAGGGAAATCCTAAGGGTGGGCAGGTGGGAGGATGGCACGGGTGTCGCCAAGTAAACATGAGCATTTCTGAAGGATGAGGGGGGATTTGTAAATCCTGAATGAAGGAGATGGGGAGAAGCTGTGGTAGGAAAGTAGAAAAGCTGTGGCCCCTGCCACTCTCCAGCTGATGCCAGAGCAGCCTGGATAGTGGCTACAATGGGGGCTCAGGGCTCCAGGTTTCCCCATGCTGAAAGCTTCCATGCATTTCCTATAGCGGTGGAAGCAGTCTCCTGGTCTGCAGGTCCCTGTGGACCCCCCTTACAATCTTCATCTGAATTTTTGTAGCAAGTTTCCAGTAGGGGCAATTTCCATCCAAACTATCAGACACATCTTCCTACCTTGCAGTGTCCCTTCAGGTCTTCCTCTGGCAAAATAAATGGTGCTGCCCCCTAGATTTTGTGGGTGAGACCTGGGCAGGTGCTGCTTGTGCCCATCTCCAGAGCCAGCGGTGCTCGCTTGCAGGGAGGAACACTGCTAACATGAGCTTCATGCTGTGTTCCCATGGCAACCCAAGTGTCACGTTCATCATCATCTCATTTCTGGCGGAAAAAAAATACAGGTCCAATGAAGAAAAATCCAGGAGTCCCGGTGGGCTTTGCTGAGGTTGGGTGGTTTTTCACAGAATCACAGAATAAGTTTGGAAGGGACCTCTGGAGATCATCTAGTCCAACCTCCCTGCTCAAGCAGCCCCTTTAGAGCACAATGCAATGAATATCATTTTTTAACCTCATTGCTAGCACCATTCACCCCATGGCTACTGAGAAAAGCAGAACCTTGTTCAGTGATGGCACGGAGGTTTGAGCTGTCTGGGATTAAAATGCATTCAGTCAGATACATACAGTTCACGTCTCATCTGTTTTGTCTTATTTTGAAGCAGGGGACATACAATCGAATTACCACAGCTACAGAAGTTACTAAATGATAGCAGGAGAGGTTTCAGTGTCACCTATCCTATTGACATGACCTGGGGATAATGGCTGCTATCAGTTATCTTTGCTCAGTGGCACACGATGACTTATTAAATCACAGCAATTTAATAATACAGACGGATTTGGAGTTGTTTTGCGCAAGGCAGAGGCAACCTTAGCGTGCATCAAATCCCCTCGTTGCCCCATGCTGTTCTCTGCTGACGTCTGTGTACCAGAAACCAGACCCATCGGGAGCTCCATCACTTCCACCAGTGGGTAGATGTTATACTTAGTGTGGTTTAGTGGGCAGTACTGGTGGTAGGTGGACAGTTGGACTAGGATATCTTAGAGGTCTTTTCCAATGTTAATGACTCTGTGATTCAATTGTGACAAAGCATTTCCATGCAGGTCAGTACATGTGGGAGCTCACCTTTCAGCTCTGAGACAAAACATGCTACAAAAGGGATTCTGGAGGTGCACTGCTGGCCACTTCTGAAGCTCTCTGCTGTGTTCTTGCTGGAGGCACCAGAAGATTTAAGGCCAGAGGATTCATTTCAATCTCTTTAGAATCAGTTCCCACGATTAGTTGTTTTTATTGTGGAAGAAATGAAAGAGGAGCTTCCAGCCTGAGGAGCAGAGAGAGGGGACCTTAGGGAGGGGATGCTTAGGATAGAAGCATCTGCCTGGAAAGTGAGATCACGCCTGGGCTGGAGAACAAAAGGGGAACAGAAGTGTAGGGGGAATGGCAGCATTATACAGAGTCCCTTGATAAGGCAGAAATAAGTGGGTTTTGCACAACCCAGTGCCTACATCCTCACGCTGAAGCATGGATCCAGCGCAGTGCAATATTTAGGTGAGCTGCTATCATGAAGTCACACAGCTCAAAGGGATATCTTCCTTGACATATAGAAACCACTTGGGTGTAGAGGACGTCTACAGAATCTCAAAATGAAAAACATTAGTAAAGTTGCTATTAATCCTCTGTTTCAATCCTCAGTTTTGTTTTGATATGATTCAGTTTTCCCTCCCCGAGCAGTTTAGCTGGCCCAGCAGAGCAGTGTTTGAGTCAGATTTATACCTGTAACTGGGGCAAGCACTTTAGCTAAGAGCCTGCTCTGATCTAGAGCAATCTTCCTCCTCAAAGACCCGACAGAAACCTCACACAGGCAGCCTTTCATGAGAGAGATAAAGAGAATCTGGTTATATGCACTCACATGTGCTTTTGTGGAAGAAGAAACTGGGGATTAAGGACCTTTGACAAGTAGGAGGTTCTGAGGATGCAGTGACATGCCTGACCTCTGCATGGCAGCAGTGTGGGAATATGCTGAGTTTTGTCCAGCGGACTGAGACCTGGATTTTTCTCCTGGGAATGAGTTTTCCCCTATGTCTCCAGCTGATCTGTGGCATTCCCTTGCTCAAGTATCTTTCAGTACCTACAGGGGGTCTGTAAGAAGGAAGGAGGCAGACACCTTAGCAGGATCTGCTCTGGTAGGACAAGAGGACATGGTTTCAAACTAAATGAGGGGAGATTTAGGCTGGATATAAGGAAGAAGTCTTTTACAGTAAGGGCAGTGAGGCACTGGCACAGGTTGCCCAGAGAGGTGGTGGGTGCCCCATCCCTGTAGACACCCAAGGTCAGGCTGGACGGGGCTCTGAGCACCTGATCAGCTGTAGGTGTCCCTGCTCAGTGCAGGGGCCACTGGATGGCCTTGGAGTTGTTGTTTCCATTGCCCACACCACAGCTCTGAGCAGAGGAGAAATGAGTTTCAAAGCTTGCTATTTCCTTTCTGGACTCATCCAAGCTAGCAATCAGCTGTGGCATACAGATGGAAGTACCTGAGGGGCCATTAGGGTTCAACCTGATCTCCTGTTATTCTACTCATAGGCTGGGAAACAAAAAAAAAAAAGCTTTCAAGGTTACATGATGTAAAGGAGTCCATTAGCCTGTAAGAGCCTGAGATGACAAATAAAACAGTTCTGGACAGCCTTAATTAAACACAGCAGCGTGTTCATTCATGCCTTGCTGAGTGGCATTTCTGCAGAGGAGATGAGCTGTTCTGGCAAGGTGAGTACCTGTGCAATCCCTCCTTCTTCCCCTCTGGAGGGGCCGAGGGGGGGTCAGGGCAGCTAATGAGCCAGATGTGCTGCCTGCTTGCTTGCTCCCCTGCCTGGCTGCCCATTTAGAGGCTGCCAGGGAGCTGGAGTGTGCCAGGCAGGTTTTTGTAAGCATGTGGAAATTAACAAATCTCACTCTGAGCTGGAAAGGGCAGATAATTGAGAGAATAAAAATTAAAGAAAAAAAAAAGAAAAAAGAAGAAAAAAAAAAAAACGAAAAAAAAACAACAGGGAGAATAAGAAAGAAAGAACAGGAGAGCCAAAAGGAAATACTTCAAAGGCCCATAGCCTGCAGCCCTCATTAATGACAACAAAAAGAGGACGGCACCCTTACATTTTAATCAAAAGCAATTATTTTTCCAAGAAGGTATTATTGCTCTGCAGTGCAGTGCTGCAGCCCCCACCCACAGCAGTGCCAGCATGGTCAGCTGGCACCCAAAGTGGGGGTTTCCTTGGCCTCCTGCTTTCTGCACTGCCCTAGAACAGCAGCAGAAGCAAGAGTGAGCAGGTGCTCCAGGAGAAATGCCTCTGGGAAAGAAGATTGAAAGCTACAGGAAACCAGAGGCATTAGAAACATGACTGAAATCTAAATCCCAGATTTCTCTGGCTGGTCTCTGTACAAACATTGCATGTAGGATGTTAACCTGAAACACAAACCCAGAGAAGCTGTGGGTGCCCCATCCCTGGAGGTGCTCAAGGTCAGGTTGGACGTGGCCCTGGGCGGCCTGAGCTGGCAGGGACAACCAGCCCAAGGCAGGGGGTTGGAATATGATATTTTTTGGGGTCCCTTTCAAGCCAAACCACTCTGTGATTCTATGGATCATCAGGAGGAGGCAGCACACAGGCAACCACAGGGCACTGGGGCAGAGACATGAGAGTGGCCCCTGTCTGGGTAGATTCAAGTGGGGAGTCCAAATTGCAGTTATGTAGGGTGATGTGGGTGTACACCTACATGCACGTGGGTGTGACAGGCTAGAGAAGGTAGGTGAGGCCTCCTCAAAAGCCTAAGAAAGATTTTCTCCAATTTCTTTCCTCCCTTCCATGAAAATTCCTTGTCTCCACCACTGAGGGAGGAACAAATGTCCACAAATGTCAGTGAGGCAAGGGATCTTCATAAGAAAATGGATAGGAGACTAAACCATTGCTTTTGCTATGATACGTCATATATGTTGGACTGTTTGTTCCTCAGGACATCTTTGGGAAGGAAAGGGTTAAAATAAAAACGCCTGAGCAACACAAAACCTGTGTGTGGAAGATCAGAACTGGGCTCAGTGGACACAGAATGAAGAATCCATCCTCAGGAAATGTCATGTAATTATTTCAATTAGTGTAAGAGAAGACGCAGCAGATGAAGAGGGTTTACAAAGGCAAAATTTCCATTAAAATGATAATAACTAAAAAAAAACAGCCAAAAAAAACACAGACAGGAGAAATATTTATGAAACACTGACTTATTTACCCAAAAGGAAGCAAAAGGAAGTGCATTCAGCTGCAGTTGGAAGCTGAAAGTTTACATGGGCTTTTCAAGACAGCACCACATGCAGCAATAGCCTATGACTCTGTGAAATTTTCATAATGGCACACAAAAAAAGATGAAGGCCAGAAACAGTTGCGTCTGGATTCAGTCTTTCAACATATCAAAGCCTATGTTTAGGGAGCAAGGCAATGAGGAGTCATCATATTTAGGCAGCAGAGTTGTAACCTGGGGTAAAAAAAAAATAGTTGAGAAGCCCTGCCAAAATGAGGTGCATTCCTGTGGGTGGAAAGATGCAAAAAACAGCTTGCAAAAGGAGAAATCCAATTTCTAATGCATATTAGAAACTGTTAGTGTATTTTACTCAAAAACAACCAAGACAGTATGCCACTAACAAGCCTAAGGCAGAACAACGGGGGAGATTTTGCATGTATTGTCTACATAGACTGTTGGGGATTTTCCAAGGCATATAGTGATTTTTGATAAAACCTGCAGCATTACCACAGTGCTAGCACTTTCCATAAACAAAATTCTTAGATTGTTGCTATTGTATATGATAAGGAAAAGCAAGCTCCCTGAAAACATCCCTTCTTGCTCCAAAATTTTAGTTCCCACTGAGAAAAAAGAGACATTCTAATGCTGAAGGAAGTCAGAGAGAGGTGAGCACTGTATTTCCTCCAGCTTTATCGTGAGGGAAGCAGAACTACCAGCTTCCATAGATTATTCTCTTGCACCCCCAAATCCCATTTTTGCTAAGTGCCTGTGAAGTTTATTAGGGCGATGAGGCTCAGAGCTGTGTGTGCCCCATCCCTGGAGGTGCTCGAGACCAGCTTGGATGGGGCCCTGGGCATCCTGAGCTGGTAGGGGGCACCCAGCCATGGCAGGGGCTGGAGCTCAGTGTTTTTTAAGGTCCCTTTCAACCCAAGCCATTCTATCATTCCATGATTCTATAATCCTTGATCCACATCAGCACTGGGCCAGATCATATCAAAAGTGCGCTGTGTGCAGGCACACACACAGAGTAGTGCATTCTGCAGTTGTGTGCTGTTGCAAAATATCTTGGAGTTTGGCAAAACACGTTAGCACACGACTCACATGGGATTTTCTCTGTGAGGTCAACCCTGTTTCATTTAACTCATCATCTTTCTACAGTGACAACACTTGATGAAGGAATGCTGTGCCTGAAAAACCATTCTTTCCAGCTCTAACAAGTGGCCTCTTGTTGCAAACTTGGCATCTGGCGGGCTATCAGAGCTACAGCACCACTACATCAGAGCTGGATGCCTTGGACAATGTGCCAAGGTGGCTGTGCAGTGCTGCAAAGGACAAGAAGCTCTTTCTGGACCTCTGTAAGCATTTAACTAAGCCACACCTCTGAGCTATGTAAGGTTTGCTCACAGCTAGCTGCACGGGGAGAATTCAGCAACCTTCAGGATATTAATAGATCCAAAGTCTCTTTGTGGGAAGGGGCAGGGGACATTTCCCCATTTTTGACCCCCAATTACTTTCTCACCCGCCAGAAAGGACTGCGTTGGCTGGCACCTCTGACAATTACCAGGCCATGAGCGGTGTCAATTCCAGCAGGGACAGACGGGAGCAAGCGTCCCAACGTGCCACTGTCTCACTCTCCATCTCAGCCCATTTCTGATGCTGAGCGTTTCCCATCAATGGTGTGGAGTTGCCAAGCAACATTTATCGTGTCCCTCGGTGGGCCACCGCGTACTGCGCCGTGGCAGCTCTGACTTTGAAGAAAAGGGTTTGTTGTGAAGTGCAAAATAACTTTCCCACTCTCTTCTTCTCTCCTCTCTTCCTACTTGATGAGGTGAAAAATGAATCATTCTGAATATGACAGATCAAATCCTGCATTCGGTCGCTCTGGGGTAAATCTTGTTCAAAACTGTCTTTGGGGAATAAATTCACTGCTAGATGCCAAGGACTGGAGCTGCATACCTGGCACACACATCCAGAATACAGCGACTGTTCCCACACCATATACATTAGAGAAAGCAGCTAGGACTGGTCAAATCACAGTCAAAATTATTGGCAAATAATTTATTCAGCTATAGTCACAAAAGTATTCATCTTATCCATTATTCTCAAACATGACTCAACCGATTCCTGGAAATATCACAGCTAAAACCTCTCGTTCTGAGCTGCGAACCCTAAGATTTAAATTCTCACTTAATTCCACAGCTCTTTCTCCCCTTGTTATTATGTTCAGCAGTGTGCTGCCGCTGTTCGTGTGCCAATGATACAAGGTTATAAGGCTTAGACAGTTCAAAATGTTCTCTCTGCATCACTAAAGCTAAAAAGTACAGAGCAGCTCTTACAACCATGAGCAGGCAGGCCATCTGGCACAGTGGCTGTACTGTGCACTCCCCGCTCTAAGGCTCTTGGCACCTACCTGAGTGCCAGCTGCCAGCGAGTGCATGCTCTGACCACAACTTTGTCTGGGATGGTGCCCCTCAACTCACCAGCATTTAGGGTTTTTGGAGGAGTGGGACTGGATGAGCAAAGGATGGGGTAACTGAGCTGGGTGAGGGGAGCTTTGGTGCAGACTCCTACATGGGAGAGGTGGAGGTGAGACTGACACTTGTTGAGGTATGTTGATGAGTGGTGAACAGCGAACTGAGCTTCAATAAAATGCTTTTGGCTTTTCTAAAAATAAATAAATAATGTGTTATTTCATCATAGAATCATAGAATCGTTAAGACTGGAAGGGACCACTCACATCACCTAGTCCAACCACCAACCCATCCCCACCATGCCCACTGACCAGGTCCCTCAGTGCTACATCCACCTTTTTCTTGAAGACCTCCAGGGATGTTGAGGTTCACAGTCTACTCACAGTTGCTTAAGCAAAACAATACCATGCAAGTGTTGTTGTGGGATGTCTTCTTGGGGCGGGTTTTGAGCTTCACTAAGAAGTTAATGAGGAGAAGAACTAACTCAGCAAAAGACTATTTTCACATATCTTAGACAACTGTTTTAGCAGGCATGTAGACCCTCTGTCTCTCTCTCTACATCTTCTCTACTCATAGAGTAATTTGGCCTAAGTTCTAGAATAATAAAGTGATGATGAGCCCTAGACTTCATGAGTTTTTTCTCAGGTACTATGCATTTATCTTACACAAATTTCATATAAACTATATTTCCTTGGCTCCTTATAGAAATGTTATGTGAGACAGTATTGAAAGCTTTCCTAAAGCAAAGGCATATGTTACTCCTGCCTTATCCTCTAAGCCAATTAGCCAATAGAGGAACAAAATTAGATCAGCTTGACAAATCCATGTTGATTGTCTTTTGCCACCTTCTTATCCTATAGCTGCTAATTAATTGATTGTTTCATAATTTGTTGAGATTTCTCTGCAGGCACTCCACTTAGCTGGCTCTTTCTTTTTCCATCTTCACAAACAAATACCCTATTTGCCCTTCTCCAGTCTGCAGAATCCTTTTAATATGAGAGAAGCTTTTGAAGTCCATTCTTAACCATTCAAAGACTGTCTTCCTTGGGCAGCCTGAAGGGGAATTCCCTCAGGTCCAACTGTTTGAATTCACTTACTCAGGGCCAGGATGGATGGGGTCCTGGGCAGCCTGTGCTGGTGTGGGCAACCAGCAGGGGGTTGGAGCTGGATGGGTTTTAAGATCCCTTCCAACCTAAGATATTTTATGTTTCTACAATTCCATGATTCTAATACCAATGTTTTGGTGATAAGCAGAGTTAAAAATACAATGACAATTCCAACTCTCTGTATTTGCTCTCCTCCTGTGGCACTTAATAAGTGCTTTCATTCCTCATAGCATATTTATAGGATTTCTTTTTCTTCTCTTGTGTGTCCCTAACCACCACTACCACATTCTGTGCGAGGACCTTTCTGATTTCATCTGTACATGCTTTCGTACCAGTCTGTTCTCATTTCGAGTCATACGCTATTGCTTCAATGTTTTAAACAATTCTTTTCTCATTTTAAAACAATAATGAATTCCTCACACATTTTGTGTTTCACTTTTCTTCTATTCTTCCCCTTGCCCTAGGAGATCTTGTCATTCTACCTTTGCTCTGATCTCTAAGTCAGTGCTTGCTGGCCTGTATTCCTCTTTCCTTGACCCAAGCTATCAATTCCCTGATGCTTCACAGCCAATTAATCCTTCTTCTGTTGTTCCTACCTTCTCTTTTCCACGTGTCTGGGAAACTGATCAAGTCATATCTTGGAATACGCACTAAGGCTTCATATTCTTCCTGTTTGGCCCTTACACTCTTAGTACTTGGGGTCATTTCAGATGTTTACCAGTCTGTTCCATTATCCTCCCAAGCCTCTCTTTTTCGCCTCTATTAAATTTTCCATTTTATCAACTCCGTAAATAGCACTCTGCCTGGTTCTTGGAAGACCACCGTTTAGTCAAATAATACAAAGGATTTCTGTCAGCACTGTCCATGCTTTCACCATGGAGATTTGCCTGGTCCACCTGCGCCACCTTCCACAAAGACAAAAGGAAAGCTAATTGCCCCTAAAAAGGAATTGCCAAAGATCCCAGCAATGGACAGCATTTCTGTCTTTCACTGACTGCAGACATATGATGGAAGCAAGAATTATTCCCTCCCATCTGCCTTCTTTAAGGATCTGAAATTGTGCTGTAAATACTTGTGATTTAAACCTCCTTGTCAACCTTTTCCCTGCAAATAAATATTAATACCTCCACAGATGTGGAAACAAGCACAGAAAGCCAAATATATATAAAAATAAATAAATATATATTTTTAAATGAAAATGTTGTGGCAAAACCAGAAAACCTTTGCAGATCTGTGCATGAGCATGCACTGTAAACATGGAAAGCATACGTTGGAAACCATCCAGACAAAGCCATCAGTCAGGCATTTAGGAGCAAGGGAGGCAAGAAACAGGGCTCTGATTGCAATTGCATCAGCTGGCTAGGAGCTGGTGTCCAGAGGTCTGTTGGCCAAAGGAGGTATTTGTTTACTGGGACTGGAGTTATCACCAGGGTATCCAGTGGATGATTGTTTGCAGTGATTGATTTGTCTTTCCCTCTTTCTCACAATGAATGAGCTACAAGCTGCCTAATCGAAGGCTAAAAAACTCAATGCCAAAACAGCTGCCTCACCATCTTGCTGCAGATCTTGCTAGAATGATGGCAGGGCCCTTCTCTCTACCTCCTCCTTTCTTTCTCACTCCCTCCTGTTCACCTCATTCATTGCCCTTCTTTCTACTTTTCCTTAAGTGCAATAAAAGAAGCAGAACAAAGAAAAAGCAAGGAAAGTAGCCGCAAACTGCTGCATCAACAATAAAACGCGTTGGATCTTCCAGAACATGTCTGAGGATGTGAGTCCCTGGAGAGGAAACCTAAGGCCAGAAATGATACAGGCTTAACCATCATGAAAAGCACTCACAAAACACAGCACTGAACACACAATGCAGCGCTGAGGATACAGACTTGGCTGCCGTTTATGGAGTGGGGAATACAGTGGCAGATTTATTCTACAGCAGAGAGGGTTGTTTCTTGGTACTGTTAATACTGACACATTATCTGGGGACGGAAGAAGATACACAAATGGGAACAATTCTCCCATTTCTCTGCCTGTCTTTCCCCCAAATGCCCCCTACTCCCCTCCCTCTCTGTTCTCATCATCCCTCCCCCTTCACTGAGTCCCCTTCTTCCTCTCCAGTTTGTATCTTCTTCCTTCTTTACCCTTCTCTTTCATCTTTTCCTGATAGAGTTTTTAGTACTTTTGCATGTTATCTCCAGCTGGAGACTTGTGGCCAATCCTCAGCCTGGAAAACCACAGGACACTTCACAAACACAGGGTTAAATCCCACTCTTTCTAAAACAGCTGTGAAAGTTTCCATGGTGTCAGGACCAGGCAATGGGACAGGACAGGTTGATAACAACCTGCAAAGAGAGACTTTTAAAATTATCCAGCACTGCTTGAAGAGGAACAGTCTAATGAACCATTACTATACATTGATAAAGTGGAAAGTAGTGATGGCAACTACCACCACACTCCTGCACAAAATAATTCCAGCTGCCTCATCAACTGGCAACAGTTGAAATCGCTATAGTATAAACTTGTGGGCAGCTTTACATCTCTATTTCTTGCCCCTCACCCTACACACCTACCACGTCACTCGTGCCTTGCTGTATTTGCTATGAGGAACCAACACAGTGCTCCGGTTTCTCATCAAAACTGAGGCTGGGAGCCAAGGCTAAGCGACTCAGTCAGCAACACATAGGAGATCTGTGGGAGAACAAAGGATACATTTTGAGTGTCCTTAGTTGGATGCCAAGCAGTCGCTTTCTGCCTCCGAGTGATGGATGCAGTAGATCACCTCTGAGGACAGATAAGGCAGGAGATAGCACTATCACCGGCACCTCTGCTTTTTGGCAGGAGGAGAAAAACAGTGAGGAGAGGGGCTGCTTTTTTTTATTTTCCCCTCCCTAATCTGCTCCCTCCTTGGTTCAAGAACAACCCTGCGCACAGTTGTGTAATATTATCATCACTGTTATTTTCCAGAGTGCTGTAAAACCAGGGAATAGAGCACTCTGACAGCCTCATAACAAACAGCAGATAAAACTAATTAGATTTTGTTCTTCCTTCACTTTGCTGACTTGATTCTTTTTTATTTTTATTGTTTAATTATTTATTTTTAGCCCAGAGGCTTTCGCACACGTGTATTCTGCCAGGCTCTGGCAAGTCATCCTTCGCATCACCTCCGATAGGAAACGGCGCAAGGCTGAAACAGAGGCAGCAGTGTGAGCACGACTCCGGCCGCATCTCTTACCCATGTCATGTCACCCACGGAGAGGGGAGGAAGGAGAGCACGGCTATTCAGAGCCACTAAGAGAGTCAGTGAGACAAAAGGCATCAGTAAAAAAAGTTAATGTGTCTGGCAGGAGCCCAGAACGGCTTCTGCGGTGCGGACTATCTGAATGCTGTCTCTGCTGGCCATTACGGAAATATTTGGCTTGTGTCTCAACCTGACAGCCTTGCTGACTCTTGAGGAATGTCAATGGTAGGGAGCAGGGAGACGTCCCTCTCCTCCCTCCCCTTCTCCATCGCTGTTTCCAAATACTTTGGGATTAGCTAGTGATGGCAAGAAAAGGCAGTGGCCTCGTTGCTCAGCACTTAGCGGGCTGAAGTGAGGTGACGTGCCTTAGCGTAGGGGACAACGGCTCCATTCACTAAGGAAATACCAAGTCAGAATTACAAGTGTGCAAGAATAAACAAGGCTGGAGTTAATCTAAAGTTGTTTTACACTCTGTTTTATTAAAGTCAATGCACTTCCGTTCCTCTGTGCGGAGCCTAGTTCTGCTTAATTACCATAACTCAGGGAGAATTTTAATAACTGAGAGAGTGGCATGCACTGGAGGTTCTCTCCTGACCTCTAGAGGTCTGTCAAAAGAAAAAGAGCATCTGCTTCCCATACAGGTCCTTGGAAGAGACAACGCAATCCACCAAACTGCTTCTGCTGGAAGTTTCCAGGTTCCTTTCCCTGCCAGTTGGTCACCCAACCCTCCTCCCTCTGGATACTCTTGGCTCCCAATTCTTCAGTAGCAGAGTGGGTACTCATGGGTTGGGGGTTCACCTGCCCACCACCTCCTGCAGTGCCCTCACCCCTTGCTGAGAAGCTGTGTGGCACAACAGGGAGTTTGTCAGAGAGAAGCCTGGGCTAGGTGTTCCCTATTACACAGCAGCACAATAGCTAAAATACCGGTGTCGCAGTAAGAGAAACACTGATTTATTTTTCTTTGCAGTAAGATGCACCAGTGGCAAGCATCAGGGAGCACTGTTCCACTATTGCTGTGGAAGGGTGTTGGTACAGAATATAGTGTGGGAGGGAAGAGCAGCTCTAGACGTACAGAGGTTGCTCCAAAAGTAATGCCACCTTTTTATAACCACAGAAACTACAACAGATACAAAGAGTACAACACCACTACTGAAACAGACATCCCACTGCCTCACCCTGCTCACATCCACTGATTGGTCTCCATAAACATTCAGCAAGCGTCAGTGACAATGGGTGCTATTTTTTCCCCACGCAGGAATTCAGTTCCACCCCTTTGCTTCATACGCACTTCCATGTCAGGCACCATTCTGTCAGACTGCCCCTCTGCTGCCATCTGTTATACAGCAACAAAATGTAATGGAATACTGCTGGAAATGTTCAACCTCTGCCCCCATACCATCAATACTGGCATTGTGGATCAAACTAATAAAATAGGAGGTATTATTTTTGGAGTAGCCCTCATATATATGCACATCTACAAATGTATATACCCAGTAGTGCTTTTTGCCCAGTGTCCTGGGGCCATGTAGAATACTGAAGATCTTACACCATGGCTTGTGTATGCTGCAGACTGGATTCAGCACAGTGTGAGTGTTTTGTCATGCATATGAACGTTGGAATTTGAAGTTAGCTATGCACATATATCATTTTTTAATAATAAGCTTTTAAGCGTTATACAAACTATTATAATGGGAGTACCTGTTTTACCTCATTGGTGTCCATTTCTGTGAGCCATCCTTTTATGAAAATTCAGTATTGTATGCAACAAGCTGCACGCTAAGGCAAGCAGAACATGATATCCGTACAGAGAACACACACTATAGCTAATGAATTAGCTCGGTCTATGAAGCTCAGCTTCTGAGGACCCAAGCTGCCTGTCTTTTGACCATTGCCATAAAGAGAGAGCTAGAAACACAGAGAACTGTTACGCAGTGTTGAAGGCTTTAGAACACCTGGATACCGAAACTCCAGCAGGACAGGAAGAAATAATTTCTCCAAGGAGCTGGCTCCTGATGGAAATGTATGCTCAGGCAGTCTGGGGGAAGGTGTTCAGAAATGCATCAGAATAAAAAACTCAGTTGGCTCCAAAAATTCTATCCACAAACAGCATAAAGATGAGAGGATTACAGGGTGCTTTTAATCACACATCAATAATAACAGTAATCTCCAGTAATGGGGGTCTTACAGTCTGTAATACTACAACACACTGTATGTTTGTCCTCCTTGAGCCTTATAAAGACAGCAGTGACAGAGTTGGGAGCCTCTTGTGCAGTGCAATTACCTCCATCTGGGTTCAAGGCAATTCCCCATGTGCAGCAGCAGAGTGTTAGACACGTGAGAAATACAGGCAGTATGAGGAGAGAGGTGCTGTGATGTGGGCTTTGTGCTTTACCAACCTCGGGCATGCATTTGTGTTCTTGGTCTGTGCTGGAGCTCAAGAAGCTGCATCTCCATTGCTTTGGACATCTGTGTGAAAGCACAGTGAATTCTAATGCTGGTGGAATTAGGCTTGCAAAGACATTGCTATGTTACCTATTCCGTAAGAGAGCACTTTATAAAATCAAGATCTGTTTTTGCAGGCAATTTTACAAGAAATCTCTTTTTTTTTTTTTTTTTCCATTTGGAGATAAAATAAGTTGTTCCCTTATGGGAACTGCCAGAAGAATGCATCCTATATATAACCTACCATTAATGTCTTCTGTTATATTGCTATCCAGCACAATGGGGTCCTGTTCCATGAGTTAGGTTTCCTTAGTGGTATCATATTAAAACTAACAAAGAATAATCAGTCACTAGACTGATTCTTGGGCTAAATTCACCCTTGGATATTGCCACCATCACTAATCCAATTGACATAATATTGGAGGACCCCAGCTACCTCAAGAGAACACGTTTTTCTCCTTAAAATGCTTCCAGCCTCTCTCACTCCCAATAGCAGCCTTAAACATTATCTGTATTCCCTTAGTGCATCCTGCTGGATTCTCACAGAGAATCATAGAGAAAGTATCATTCCGCAGTCCATGAAACAAATTCTTCCACTTGGGCCCAATAGTTCAAGCATGAAGTGGCTCAAACGAGATTATGCTGGACTAGTTCATTCCAGTGCAGCAAATAGGTAAATTTAGCCCAGGTTTCCAGAGGGCTGCTCTGTATGATGGTGCTTTCCTTACTCTGGCACATTGGGTTTCACATGCTGTTGCTGAGATACAACCAGTTCAGGAGCATGCAAAGCCTGACCCAAACTGCTGGAAACATGGTCAAAATCCTGATCAGACAGAACTCGGATGCACATTCTACAGCTCAAGAGAAATGAATGGAAACAGAGAACTCTCGCCAAAGGCCTCACAAACTGCCACAATTCTGAGATCTGTGGGCAAAGGCTGCTGTCCATAATAAAAGCCTAAGCCAGGAAGGAGGATGTTCCTTCAAAAGTCAGAAAACCATTCCCCATATCAATCTATATGAATCCACACACTAGAGGCAGCCATGGGACGAGGATTCTGTTTAGGAAAGGATGATGTCCTCTTACAGTACCATCGGGGCCAGTGGCTCCTCATCTCTGCCTTGTGAAGAAAGCTCAAGGAGACATTCTCAGTACATACATGTATACAGATCACACAAACATAAAGACAACTGTCAATGCAGAACTGGAGCAAGACATCTGGGAAGGATGCTGAAGCTGGCAAACAGACAAATATGAGCAGTAGCCTGAAAGTCAAAGTCTTGCTCATGCAGGGCTACTCTCAAACCCACTGAATGCTCCAAGCGGCGTAGAACTCAGAGGAAGAGCCGTGTTGCTGGATGCTGGCTGGTTGGAAATGTAAAGCCCCCTGAGAGCTTTGGAGCTGCATGTCTGTCCTGTGGTCTCTCCCTCATCTTCTGCCTCTCCTTCCACCCACGAGAGGCACTCCTGGATCTCTTGGTCTAGCTCTGAGAAGTCCCCTTCGCCATCAGAGCAACTGTCAGTGTTATAATCGATTTCTTCCGCACAAGGAGGTTCATCTTCAGTCTCCAGGCTGCTGTTGCTGTACCTTCTGCAGAAAAAAACCACAAGAGAGACTGGATGTCATCAAAGGAGGGTGTGTTATCTAATGGCAAAAGCAAGGAACAAGGAAATCCATTTCCTGGGCTCAGTCTTGGCTCTGTTAATGAGGCATGAATTGGCACTAAGCATGATCCTGTATGTCTTTGTGTCTGTTTCATCAGCTGTAAAATGAAGAGTGATATTTACCTACCCCAAAGGAGAAACACATTAACATTGTTATTATTACTGCTATTGTTAATGCAAAGTGCTTTATACACACACAACACTGTTCTTGCCTTGAGGCACTTAAAAGGTTAAGGAAGCTGAAATGTAGTAGAGGAGGTATCCAGTTTCCACAAGGTTGCTGGTTTAATAATCATCCACTTCACTGTAGATCCACTGTTAGCATATGACCTAATTAATCCAGGTGGTTGACATGCTTTGGCATCTTTTCCTCCTGTTCTGTGCAAGCTCAGAGCACTGCTAACAAGAAGAAGCACAAACAGAAAAGTGGAGACTTCTAGGGACTTCCAGGGTTGGGCAGAAGCACCAGAAGCACTTGTGCTACAGCCAGCATGGTGTCAGCAAGATTGTGCCTGACCAACCTGGTGACCTTCTATGATGGAGTGATGGCATCAGTGGGTAAAGGCCCCCAACACAAAAAGATGTGGAACTGCTGGAGCAGGTCAAGAGGAGGACACATCAATGATCAGCACGCTGGAATACCTCTCCTATGGTCTGATCATAATAGGACAAGTAGGAATTGCTTTAAACTAAAAGAGTGAAGATTTAGATTAGATATTAGGCAGAAAGTCTTCACTCAGAGGGCGGTGAGGCCCTGGCACAGCTGCCCAGAGCTGTGGGTGCCCCATCCCTGGAGGTTGGATGGGGCTCTGTGCAGCCTGAGCTGGTGGGGGCACCCAGCCCATGGCAGGGGGTTGGAACTCGGTGATCTTTAAGGTCTCTCCCAACCCAAGCCATTCTATGACTCCACATGTTTTGGAAAGAGTGCGAAAAAGCTTTGCCAGCACAACTTACTGAAGAAGTGCCAAAATCAGAAGCAAGTCAGAATAGCTGAGGAGAGACTCTGAACTGATGCCACAGGTCCTCTGGCTCTCAGAAAGGTAGGTTACATTGCCATAGCCTCCTGCCATTTACTTGCAGGAGTGGTTGTAGGCTTTATTTACACATTCACTTTCAATACATTTTCTATTAAGTTAGTCTAATGCAATATTTATGACAAAATTGTAACCACAAGACTCGGTGGCTCTAGGGCATGAGCTCTTTCTCCTATCTATTTGTCTAGTTCCATTTTGGCCTTCAGTCCATGAGGGCAGCTGGGTAGTATTTTGAGACCAGAAAGAAGCCTGTGGTTTCAGTGCTGCCTAGGTCAGAGTCTGGATGAATCAGAGGGACAGATACAGTGTTTTTCACCTCCAGGTCAGTGTTTTCAATCAGACTCAAAGCAGGAGAATGTATTGCTTTGGGGGACTGGGAAAGGAATAATAATCTTCCGCCACTGGGCCAGAGTTTCTAATTTGTCCCAAGTTGGGAAGAATGAATGGCTTGGCAGATGGAGTATATACAGATTTAATGTGTGGTCTGCTCATTTACATGTCAGTAACCGGAATAATCTTCCAGCTCTCAGCTGTTTCACAGCAGTGCCAGCATCTGAGGTTTCAGAACATACCAAAGGTGTAAAGTATTTCTCTTGGATGTATTGATCTCTTCCCCCTCTTCTCTGCAGTCCAAAAAAAGCATAACTTCTTCCTAGCTCTGAGTATCCAGATCTTAACTGTATACAGACTGTCTGCAATCAGAACCATGCAGCGTCAACCCAATTCTTCTCTGGCTGATCTCTAGCTTAGTTTACTTCAAAGGCAGGGTATAAAGGATTCTCTGAAAGCTTAATAGAGCTGTACAGCTTAAAAATAAATAAATGAATAATTATGCACTTTTTCAGTTTTTGGCTCCACTTCAGTCTGCCCAGAAATCTAGGTCAGGAAGAACTCGCACTGAAACTGAGTATGTAACATGAAACAAAACAAAACAAACCAGGACAACAATCCTCTCAGCACAAACAGTAACAAGCAGTGGTCTCAGTATACTGAGTCTGACCAGTGGTTTTGATTTTTCTCTTTTTATTTTTTTCAGATGTAAGCATGGCACGAATTACCACAATACAAAGTACCTATGATAACGTTCAAAGCTGCGTAAACTCTGGGGAACTCAATTTTTCATTTTTAATGCTTTTGATGCTTTGCAATCAAAAAGGACCTGAGCATATCTGCTTTCAGTACTGTGCTTGTATGCTTGGAAGGAGCTGCTAATGTCACTGAGACAGAGCATAGCTGCCGCCCAGCTCCCTGCTATTGTACAGATGGAACAACAGTTCAGTTCTCAATCTAAGAACTGAATGTCAAACATTTGCATTAACAGGATAATAGTTAAAAAAAACCAACCCTATTATTATTACTGAAATCTGGGAACCCCATTAACAGAGGACCTTCTGAATTTAGTTGATGGCATAAAATGATTTTAGGAGTGGATTTCTGTCTAAAAGAGGAAGAGAGCACTAACACACTTTACTGTGACAGGGAAATCGAGAAGTCAAAAATCAGAAGATGAAAGAAAAAAACACAGCAAACATGCATTGCCTTACACCGAAGACTAAACAGGCAGTCCTTGGAAAGTACATATGCATAAAGCCTTTGTAAAAGACTTCAAAAACTCTCCCTTCCAAGATGCCTCCTGCCATGCAGACTACCTACACAGGACACAAAAAAACTCAGACCTTGACAATTCAGTACTTGCACACGTACACTGGAGAGACAGGTTCCCCATGTGGGAGCATGTGGCCAGACAGTGATCTAGAGGCCATGAAAGAAGGATTTCTTGCTCTGCACGTTGCTTATTTGTTGTGACAGTGAATGAGCAAGCCGATTAGCAAGGATCTACATGGTGACTTCTCCAATTCGGTCTGCCACCCACCACTAACAGTGCCAATGGCACTGCCACAGATCACATAATGAGCTACCAAACAGTAAATAGATGGCACCTACTTAGTCTCCTTGCAAATGAGATACTGCAATAACCCCGGTGGCATGGAAGTTGAAAGGCTCTTTCTCTGTCACACAACCAAACTCTACAAACCAGCTGCATTTCTCTACCATGTGGAACTTTCCATCACAGTAACTCACTTTCTGCTGCAGGAAGATTTAAAACACATAACAAAGCAATACAAATGGGTTATTTCAAAGAGCAGTTAGAGTTGCTTCTGAAAGAGGAGAGGTGGTAGCATGCAGCATTCCTGGGGAGCCAGTAAGATACCCACTAACAAAGCCGCCAAAAGCATTAGATGCTGCTCACTAAGACCAGCTCCTTTAATAGAGAATGCAAATGGTGAAGTGTGGTTATGAACAGAAATGGCAACTTCTAGACAACTGCACACAATTTAAGAGGGTCTTCATAAAAGAGACTTTTGGTTAGGAGCAGGTTCTTGGTATTTTTATCTGCTTTAATCTGATTTTTAAGACCTGCAAAACTCCCCTCAGAAAAGAAGAAAGAAAAAACAAACAAACAAACAAAACACCCAGGGGACATGAAACAGATTTACCAAGGAATAATGATGTTGTCTTACAGAATGTAAACAATGAGGAAAACCAAAGACATTACATTAAAGAACTCCAAGACAAATACAGCCCGTGAATACCACTGAACGTGAACACAGTACTGAAGGGGGGGAGTGAAGGCTGTTATCTACGGCCAACAATCCTCAACTATCACAAAACATATATAAGCGAAGACTGATTTACTAATTCAAAACCTACAGCCTCATAGCCCCCCCTTCTATTGCAGCTGATGAGAGATACACAACAGCAATTTGCAACTTTATTGTGTGATAAATAGAATTTCTTTGTTTTTACTTTTAATTTGCATAATCATTGAGATATGACTTGATATTAATTAGATCTGCTTTTGTATGTGGGCGTGTTTGTTTGTTTGCTTGGGTTTGGAAAGAAAGCAAGCTTTGGTACTCTGTAAAATAAATGAATAAGTGCATATACATATATATTTCTTTTTTTCCTGACTTAACATGAGGAGAATCATAGAATCATAGAATGTCCTGGGTTGAAAAGGACCACAATGATCATCCAGTTTCAACCCCCTGCTATGTGCAGGGTTGACAACTACCAGAGCAGGCTGCCCAGAGCCACATCCAGCCTGGCCTGAATGCCTCCAGGGATGGGGCATCCACAGCCTCCTTGGGCAACCTGTTCCAGTGTGTCACCACCATCTGTATGAAAAACTTCCTCCTAAAGAAGAACAATTTCAGCACTTCTTTATATGTCAGTTGAACCGGAGCTTTCTGGTATGGTTAGAAAACAACTTGTTCAGGTGTTTCCCATAAACCCCTCAAGAAAACATAGTATGGCTTTGCCTGATAAAATACAGCTACATGATGTATATGGGGGATGACTGATGATTGCGCTCCAGTACATAATTCTCCTTCAAATATGTGTTCACTTCCAGGACATTGGGAAAAATACAGAGATTTCGTAAGTAATTTCTTGGGGTTTTTCACTCACAGTGCGGCAGGTCTTGCTATCTGTATATTCTACTGACTGGCTCAAAATAGAATCTTTTTTCTTCTGGAAAGAATGGGCATTGACAACTGTCCCTCTTAGGGAATCTTTGACTATTGTTCAGGATTGCTGCTTGACCTTCACTTGACTTGCCTAGCAGTTGCAGTATTGTAGAGAAGAAAACGGAACATTTACTTTTTTTGGTACATATATCTGGCTCTGCTCATTCTTATGAAATTTGCTGCAGTCTTGCCAATGTAAATCTAGAAAATGAGTGTTTAAATGCATCAGACAAAAAGGAGGAAAGTTCCAAGTCTGGAGACCGGCACTGACTGTGGATATACCAAAGACTCCCTGTGAAGATGTACCAACAAATAATCATGTCTTTATCTTTTCTCTGCAGTGAAAAATAGCATCCTGGTAGCTTCGTATCATCCTATCCATAGCATTATTCCCTTCTTCCTCTGAACCTTTTCTCCATCATGATATGTCCTAATCCTTTGGAAGCTCTCCAATACAGGGATATAGCCGCGCATAAGGAGCCAAGCATATCTATGGTACAGTTCACAGACTGAAATAAGACAGAAAATGGCTTTCTTGAAATTTTTCAAGATATCAGACATTTTACTGTGAGGGAAAAAAAAAAAAAAAGAAGATTTTCTTTCAGCAGAAACAGGCCAAGTTCCCAACAATTACAGCATTACCTGAAAAAAGAGGGCACTTTTTCTCCACTCACACAGGGGTTTGATAATCCAGCCAGTTTCCTCACCAGTATGGGTGGATTATCTCTCATTTTCCAGAAAAGCTGTACCAACTATATGGGCTGTTATGTACATACTGGTAAGGAAAGAGTCCTGCAGCTCTTATGACCTCTCTGCAGTGAACTGGAATTGCTTTGCCCTTCCTTTATTTTTCATTAAAATTTCGCCTATGTCACTGAATCTAAGAGAGTGTGTGATGTTGCATGGTTTTGCTTTTGAGGAATTCATATGTTTTATTAAACATATTTTACAGGAACACTGCTTCCAAAATCTTGTAATGAATCTAAAATGAATCTAAAGCAGCCACAGCTAACCCAGAGCACAAATCTATCTTTAATGGCTTCATAAAGTATTATTCTAGGAGATAAGTGAAACAACTATGATTCTTTTAGGTAATTACACCTAGAGCGAGAAAAACACTATAGCAACAAGATGCCAATGAAGAAGGCCTTTGGTCTGCCCTTTGTGTCTCGATTCAATTGCTGCAAGGTCTGGTGCACATCTTGCTATGACTTTCCAATTCCATCTCAGCAGTTCAGGAGCTCCCCAGGGAGCAGCCTGGCTTCACGTCCTGCCTGAGAAAAGCCAGACAAGGCATGTTTAGTTCCTGACCTCGCCAAGGGAGGAAATTAGCTATGAGCTGATGCAAGATGGCTCCGGTTTAAAGAACTATTGCATTTGCGTCCTTTGTTGCTACACAGTAAACACGAATGATGTGAACGTGGTAGGCTCCCACGAGATCTGCTTTTCCAATGACTCTTTGCCAAGGACTTTTACATCTTACAACATGTGAGAAAATGCAACCTAAGCCCTAGGCAATGCCAGGTGCCCTGGCTTTCAGCCCACGGTGGCCCATCCTTTCATGAACAATATGAGCGTAATTAAACACTGCCTCGAATTCTGTTTGCTGTGGCTAAGAGAGGTTTGGTCTCTTTGAGTGTACTTTTTTCCTTTTATTTATTTTTTTCTTCCTGCTGCAAACAGCCAAGAGAAAGGTGTAATTCATTGCTGAGATTTGTACTAATTAGTTTTTCAGGAGTTCCCAGGGTAATTGCAGGCTGTAATATTTATAATTGATTTGGCCAGATTAAAAATAAATGTCTGGTGCACCAGTTAGATATGTAAGAAGCAAATGGGGCTTTATCACTTGGAGAGAAAGGAAGACAACTTGGGGGAAAAAAAAAAAAAAAAGAAAAAAAAAAAGTGTGAAGAGCAAGAATCAGGCTGACTCCTGGCCAATGCTGTCCCCTAATGTTCATTCAGGCTTGCAACAATTTCGCCCTGGACAGCATTTTGCTTGTAGCCAGCAGAATTTGTGTTAGTCTTCTAAGAAATGACTGCTTTCATTCTCTCCATTGGTGAGAAGATGGTTGATAACTGCCTCAGGAACAAAGGGAGAGTTGAGCACACACTTCTCATTACATGTCTGGGAGATTGGAAAGCCTTGTCTGGACAGGAGGAATTGCATTTAATTGAATTACAGTGTGTCATTGGTACAGCTGTAATCCTTCTGTGAAAGGTGAGTTTGAGTAGAGGACAACTGGGTGCGTTTCTACTATTTGTTGATTACATGGCCTGCCTGGATTCCAGATATCTCTGTTTAAGTCTAGGTATGCTTCTAATACTAATAAAAAACACATGAACTGATCTTTAGACTTGCAGGATGGAAAAGCTGGTGAGAAGCCAAAAGCTGTGGATTTGGTCTTATGAAAAATCATTAATTTCTTCTTAATGGATAACCGATCTATATATCACTGCAGTGCTAACAATGCATCTGTAGCTGTAGGCTTGTAAGCATTAATAAAACCAACTGACTTGAACAGATGCAAATCAGCCATGAAATGGAGCTCTGGCAGTTGGTGCAGATCCCAAAGATAACTGGTTTTCTTTCTCTCTCCCTTCACCACTTCTTAGGTTTTGTCTTTTACATTTCAGCACACAAAAGCATAAAAATAAAATGAAAATCTTGCATGCAGTTTAGATGAGATTTGTGGACTTGGATATTCACTTTGTTTTGTTAGGATGCCCTATCCTCTTCTACACAGTATATTACCTGGCTTGAACAAGACACTAAAGATCTTATAAATCTGTTGCTTGAAAAGGTAGATGTGAATAAAACAACTGCAATTCCACCAGCACTGGAAAGCTAAATCAAGGTACTAAGCAAAATTTCTGCTTAATGATGAGAAGTCAGTTAAATATGAACCTAAATATAGGCATAAGCATGCCAAAGCCTGCTGAATCTCCAGACACACTACACGTGATCTGCTGAATTTCAAGTCACATCAAAAAATTTCAGCCACTCCAAACAACCATGGAACAATTTATTTATCTATAAATACCATCCAGCATTTTTTCTCTAGCAACTCCCTGGCAACGTGAGACATCCCTGAAGAAATCGACCGCCTGCATCTGCAAAGCTCTGTGCTCTTGAGAATTAGGACAAATCTTAAGACAACAGAGCTCAAGACCTGGAACTCAAGTTTAAACAGATTGAATACTTTTATAAGAAGACTTGACCTGAGAGGAGGTGGGTGCTCTGTCCCTGCAGGCACTGCAGGTCAGGAGGACAGGGATCTGAGCATTTGATCAGCTGTAGGTGTCTCTGTTCAGTGCAGGGCAGTTGGACCAGGTAGCCTCGAAGGACGCCTTCCAGCTCAAATGATTCTATGGTTCTATGACTCTAAGGCACTTGAATAATCAGGCACTGTTGGGTGACTGAGCCTGAGTTAAGCTGTTTTGTGAAAGCCTGAGTCTGGTCTTGTTTTCCAGATCCATATTGCACTAAAACTTGTTTATTTAAGAGAAAAATACCACACAGAATCTGGGTCAGCATGCAGACAGCCCAACCACATCTTCCGTTGAAATGGATTAAAAGTTCTTACATGACACGTAACGGTAAAACTGTTCGTTGCTATGTTCTGCCATCATTGAATAGATTGTGCAGTCCTACACTGAAGAGAAATTTATGGCCAGCTCCAATGAAGCAGCTTGTAGTAAAGAGTTTAAAATCTGATCTGCTGTAATCTTGTTACGTTCATTAAAAATGGGAGGTAGATGCGGGAAATAAAAGATGGGTGACATAAAATAGATGGGTTAATATCCACCAAGCAGCACTGATGGTGGCTTGGGTTTCACTCTGACTTTAAGAATCAAAAGAAATGCTTCTAAAACTGATAACATTTTGACTTTGCACAGATTAAGCTTCCTGTGGAAATGTGAGCAGTCAAGTCCCCCCATATGGGACTACTGGAACTCATTAGAACACTGAATAATGTGAGAGTTGCTGAAAATATGATTTGGAAGTGTTTGGGAGCTTTGCTCACAGAGTCTCTACCCCAAGCAATTTCTTCTCAAAATGATAATCAAGTTATTGATGATACTTAGTAGTCCAGCCACTGTAATACAAAGAGATTATTGGAATCGTTGTAATTGCTTTTGGGTGCTTCCAGTAATTGAGATGTTGGCACTACAGAAAAGAAAGAAATGCAGAAAGGTTTCTGCTTAGATGCTGAAAGTTTGCACTGCTGAGAATAAATAATGTAGAGGAATGCAGCTTCTCCTGGGTTCTTGTTTCCCTCAGTGCAGATTCATATCATTCCACTGACTTCATCCAAGTCTGTAACTGGCTCTATGTATTTAATTTTAAAAGTCCAAGTTCCATATGTATATATCCCTTAGTTGTCTCTGAGAGACTTAAAGGATTTGGGATTTTTGAAAGCAAAATGTTTTAAGATAGCCAAGATACTTCCACCCTGTGCCTTAGTCACATATCTGTGTTATGTAGAGGGTATTTTTGGGACAGATAACCATGTATGTAAATATTTTTTTGCATACTGGAGGATCGATGCACACCTAACTACCTGATTGAACTAAAAACTGCTGTAAATGATTAAATTTCAATCATTATACCACCTAAAGTAGAAAACCACCTCAGTTTTACTAGCTTTTCTTTGTGATTTCTTTATCTGACAACCACTGTGATGTTTCAGAAAATCTATATGTATACACACACATAAATATATTTAAGTGTATGTGTGTGAATATAGATATGTATAAACAAACACACAGAGTAGATTACCATCCTTTATAATGAATGATAAATAGATACACACACACGTATATGCACATACACTCAGACACCAACACACCTACATAGCCACACAATTACACCACTTACTCTGTATTCAGAGCACAGTTTTCATTACAAGACATAGGAGGTCTCAGGAGATACCCCTACAGGTAGCTGAGAGATAACAATAGATGATCACTGAACCTTGATGGTATTGAATTCAAGTGGAAGTAACCACAGGCAAAGTGCTGGCTACTGACCAGGGCAAATCAGTCCTTTGACTCTGGTCTTCAGGTGAGCGTTGACAAAGCAGCAGGTCACCAGAAAGGAGACTCAGAACATCTGGGTAGGATTTGATATAGATAGGAAATTCAGCTGGCAGGCAGGAATGGTTGTCTGCAGCAGAAAGTGTTATTACCAGCTATTTGAGAGATTAAGCTAGAAGCTAAAAGCAAAACTGTGTGGCAAAGGTGAAATAAAATCTTCGATTCGCTGTAGGGAAATACGGATTTACTCCTGTTCCATATGAAGTCGGCTCATTGCTGTACCTTTTGAAGTAAAGAATGACTGTTTTAGAAATGGTGTCTTCAAAGAGGTAAATGATGACCAAGATCAAAGGCACCGAGCTCCAGCAGAAAGGATGATTCAGGTGCTGGAGTGTCCAGAGAGGGGAGAGGGTATGGCATCATGGAGGGGTTCAACAGCTGGTTGACGACTGGCTTCTGCTCAACAAAGAAAGCCTTCAAGCAAATCTCAGCTTAAGGGTCACTGAAAAGTTTCTGGAGCATTCTGAAAACAAAGATTTTCAGGCCAACATGGTGACAAAGCCCAGCAGGTTCCAGTCTGATGGATATCTGTCATCAAATCCACGTCACAGAGTAATCTCCACGAGTTCCTACGTCATCAAAGATTTCTTGAAATGAATCCAACACACATCTGTAAAATCACTGTCACCCCAAAAGTTATACATTTCATTGCAAGCACGTTCATCATGACTGATCTGTGAAATTTCCTGTAGCTTAAAAAGACTGATACATAACTTCTGATGTCTCATCCTTCCTGGGGAGGAGTATTTAGCCAATGTAATTAGAAAAGTGTGTGTGTGTGTGTGTACACATCCACAACAACAAAAAGCAAAGAAGGCAAGGTCAAAGAAACCTGTTTTGCTTTTAAAGCAAATTGAAGTGGAGCTCACGGCAGAAACGTCTGATGAACTGTGTGTGATCACAGATAACCAAGAATAGATCTAGTTAATACTTCAGCTTCTGCCCTCATCCTAAATCTTCCCTCAGAAATAATGAGATTCAGATAAAACAAATCTGAACACTCATGTTCAGCATATTTCAAAACATTCTGATCAATTATGTTTTTACCACAATATGGCACCAGCTCCAGAACCTTACTTAACCTCACTCATTATGCAGTTGATTTGCATACGCTTTGGACTCCATTAAGGATAACAAAAAATGTCAGATGCAGCACAGCAGTGGCAACTCTTTCTAATTCTTTGATCTTGCCAGAGCCCTGCCAGATGTTTCATGAAGAATAGCAAATTGCCTCCCAAAATTTGTCTCTCAGGAATCACAGTGAAGGATTTTGGTGATTTAGCACACAAGAAGAACATTGGGCAGTGAGTGCTAACATAAACATGAAACACCACCTTCATCCTACTGCAGAACTCAGAGTTTCAAGGATTTCTGGTGCCAGAAGGACCTACCAGTCAGGAACACAGAACTCCCAGAAAACAGACCAAAGAGAAAAAAAGCAACAACTTGCTGTCGTCTACAGAGATGGCATCACAGTGCGAAACGAACATCATAAAGCACACAGAAAAGCTGACATTGCTGTTTGTTGTACAGCCCACCTCCTAACACTTCCCTCTATTCCAGTTGTAGCTTTTTAACAATCTGCCACCTGTATAACACTGAGATGGTGTTTTGGAATGAATCAATTTGTAGATTGTAACGTCTATCAATTCCCAGCAGGGAATGTTTTTTTTGAAGTCTCTACTAACACGGGTATTTCCTGAATATTTTATAAAAATCAATTTTCAAATGCCTGCCAAAGTGTTCTATGTGCTTTACCTAAAAAAAAAAAAAAAAAAAAAAAAAAAAAAAAAAAAAGCAATAATATTTTCTTACTGTTTCTGTATGTGGATTTATGTGTTTGTGTATTTGTGTATGCATATATGAGTTCCCACTACAATTCCTAAAACAATGCAACACATCACGGGAACCGGCATATTCAGAGTGAAAGCTGAAGCATCATAAACTGATGAAAGTATTCATTTAATCAAAATGGGATGTGTATTTGGATGGATGGAGCAAATTAGAACACAGCTTGCAGAGCAGTGAAACAATCGCTTCACAGAGAACCACCCTAAGGATGTAATGTCTGTCATGGTTTAATACTTTTGTAATTTTGCTATCAGTATTCCACATC
>JAPSGF010000010.1:14330636-14645772 GCA_035772895.1 Perdix hodgsoniae
AAGAGGAAGAGGAAGAGGAAGAGGAAGAGGAAGAGGAAGAGGAAGAGGAAGAAAGAGAAAGAGGAAGAGAAAGAGAAAAAGGAAGGGGAAGGGGACTGTGCTGAGGAAACCAGGCTCTCCGATGGCAGAGATAATAGGCCTGTAGAGCAGGTGCAGCAAAGACAGACTGCTGCTGCCTTTACCGTGAGATTGCCAAGCTTATACTGGACTTTCTTCTTTTCTGCACAACCAACCTGCAGATAAACTGTGTCAGATTTAATGGTGCATGATACAGGCAATTCAGTATCAAGGAGAAAAAAAGCATCTCAGAGGCAAGATGGGTTATCAGCTTAGCTCCAAAAGCAGCCTATCAAGAAACACTGCCAAGGCGATTTCAGAAATCTATAATTTAGATGTTACCTTAAGCCTAAAACTTTGTTTGAAAACTTCATACTTCTCACAAGCGAGCTAGCAAAGCCCAGGAGGATCAAACTAGATATCAGTTTAGATGACAAAGTAATACACTTAGTGTATATGAAGTGCTGTACACATGAAAGGTACAGGAAGGATGGCAACATTATACGGCTTTATCCTGCAAGGAATCAAAGCTGTTATTATACAGCAGTTTTCTCAGGGCTATTACACTCCATTGCTTAGCCACCAATCAGCTTACCTTTCTAGGCTTCCCAACAATATGAATTGCTTTAAATAACAATGCATTTACTTTACATACAGGTTTCTCAGCCTGAAACACCCCTGAAACAAGGGAAGCATTCTGATGATTTACACTGGGAAAGGTCTGTTGATGCACTTGGAGCTGCACTGTCCAACCAAGCAGCTGAGCTACTGAACAGCATCATTCACCACTAATTCTACAGCTATTTCTGAAGCAGAGAATAACTTGTCTTTTTATAAATGAAAGTGAAGAATTCTAGATTCAGTGAACAGCCAGTGGAATGATTTTAGGGATGTACAATATAAGAAGTGTGCCCTCTGTGTAAGCTTGATGAAGATACAAGGCTCAACACTCTGATTTTTAATACTAAGAGTATTCCTTGGTTTGCTTGTGACTGAGAAGCGCTGTGAAATGGCAATCACACCACTGAAAGCCAATGGCACTTTTCACACCAGCCTTACACACTTTATTTGGGGATGGGCACTACAACAAGGTATGGTGCGAACTGCAGACATTACAGCAGTGCCTGTTCATGCAGTGCTAGGGAATTACAAAGCTTAGGAAGTGGCAGAGCAAGGTCAGAGATCTGTATGGCCTGGAGTATCAGGTTGCATATTACGATAAACTTCTCCAGAAGAGTGGAGATGCAGAGGCTGCCCAAGGAGGTGGGGGGTCACCATTCCTGGAGGTGTTCAAGAACCGTGGAGATGTGGTTCTTAGGGACATGGTCTAGTAGGCGCTATTGGTGGCAGGTGGACAGTTGGACTCGATGACCTTAGAGGTCTTTTTCAGCCTTAGTGATTCTATGATCCCTTGGGCAGCCTCTTCCAGCCACGTTCCCAGTAACAGATCTCAGTGAAAGACGGCACAAATCCCACTTGTTGTTTGTCTGTGACACAACGTTTCCTACGTTTGCTTTTGTAACTGTCTCCTACAAAGCCAACAGTTAAATACACTCACACACTTAGGGTCATACTACACTAGGCTGATGAGGGTGAATTCATTAAACAGAGGAGTAAATAATGCATTCAGAGCTCTGTGATGACAGTGGAACAGCCAGGTACAACAAACCCAAATCTGCTGCTCCCCGTCTGCTGCTCCAAAATGCCTCCATCCACCTTTTCATGCAGTTCCAGACATTTCTGATGCAAAAGAAGCCCATGGGGAGACAATGAAGGAAGAAGAATATTTCCTGAGCTGTCTATGCCCTCGATGCTTTCAAGGTCTGCCCCCCTCAGAAGCTTGGCATGCCCTACTCCCACACCACTCCCTATGGTCAGGAAATGCCTAACATTTCACTTCTTACAAAGGATCTCCTTTGAGATGGATTAACCTAATACTCCTTAAACTCAGACCCATCAATTTCCTCTGTTGGAAACTTTGGATTTAGATATCTTTGCTGTACTGGAAAAGATCCACTGATAACAAGCAATTATTATTACAAGATATATCTGTGGAGATAGAAACTGGCTGATAAAAAAGACTGAAATGAAGGGAAGAGGGAAAAACCAAAAATATTCTTCTCACTTAACCTGGCAGAGTTTTAATCGCTTTCCCAGCATGTGGTACCCAGGAGCCCTTGGATGACTTCCTGAACAAGACACAATTGGCACCTACCATGTAAAGCACTCGATTCTCACAATAACATTAAGCATCATTACTGAAAATGGATGGTAGAGTTCAATGCTAATTTCAAATTTAATTTGGTGTTTGAAACCATTAAATATATATATATAATCTTCTCCCCACAAACTAGTATTTGGGCCCTGAAGGCAGCATCCACTGCAAAATAAAAGACAGTTGGTGAAGGTATTTCTGCAAGGCTTTACAAGCACACGTTAGATCATATGATTCAGAAAACATATATCTAATATAATGAAGAACAAGAATTAAACTGCTTGTGGTTAGGACTGTTTTGAATCATTAATTGTAGGGGTAAGGAGATGCTGTAAGAGAAGAAGACCTGAGGTTAATGTGCTTGTCTTTCTACCTCTGTGCACACTGGTGGTGTTCAGGTCACAGAGAAAACAAGCTAAGCAAACCAACTCTGACAAGTGCCAGATTGACTTTGAGGTACATCATAAACTCTCAGAGCACACACGGTGCTGAGCAAGCAGCACAGCACAGGTACCCTGGAGGGTACCTTCCAGGGCCCTGAGAAGGAACTCGCTGGCTTCAATGGCAGTGTGAAAACACATGCTAAGTAGAGACTGATAGCCCCCAAATGAGCATCCTCTGCTGGCCAAGGGACCACGACAGGACCCACTTCCCTGGGATGGCTCTCAAGTTGGGCAGCAGTTACCAGGGCACATGGTCTGGCAATCTCAGAGGAATGGGTGATCAAGCAGATGAGAACTCCTGTCCAAAATGAACTATAGGAGAATAGGATGCTCTGTGTTGCTGCTGTGACACTCAGTAGTGGGACTTTAAATTCCTCTCTGTGGTACCTCTCAAGGAGATAACTGGAGAGAGCTGGGAAAGAAGCATCCTAAACCAGCTTGTGGGATGATAGTAGCAGCATGGGCCAGACTGGCTCATAAAGTCAGGCCTGGACCAGTACCTAGCGTTGGAAATGAATTTGAAACATCATCTAATTGTAAACCTGGATATTAGAATCATACCCAGAGTTTTGCCTATTTCCAGGTCTGAAATCCAAGCAATGTATTTTCCCATTTACTTATTCGATGTTTCTTCGGCACCTAATTGTCTACCTGCTGGCCTGGCCTTTTCTGCCATACTCTTGCCAGGCTATCAATGATGTGTCCATCAGGGTGAAACAAGCTTTGAATCAGGTGATAAATTGCTGTTTTTGCTGCAGCTGCTAACATCCCTTAAATATTTAAACAGCATGATTTGTACACACACCTAGTAGCTACTTGGTTACCTTCATTTTGGATGAGGTACTATGCACTTTCTTGGATGTGTGTGTCAAATATTCATAGACGGTAGGCTTCTGAAATATCTTTCTGTAGTATTTATTTATAGCATTTATTTATTAACAGAATCAATCTTTATGTGCCTAGATATATTATTACTTGATGCCTTATCCATTTTTTTCCCAGGCAGTGTCTTTCTATCTGACAATATCCCTCTTCCTGCAACATCTATTCACCGTACATCTGTCCAAGGTATCTTCCCCTGCACACTCGTAGTATCCATCTCTTTAATTATAACTGTATATCCACTCCATCTAATGCTCGTCATCTATCTGCAGCACTTACTGTATCTTTCCACACCATCTCTTTATCTAGGCACTGGTATCTGTCTCTCTGACATGACTCTATCCCTTTCTCTCAGTCATCCACAGCACCAGGGTCTAATTATGGATTTTGGACCACAACTATCACTTCCTTTTTTTTCACTGGGTTGTGCTCTACAAATCACTGATTAATTTATTTGTTTTGCTGGAGACGTGGATATAAGATGTGAACTTTAAGAGGGTACAAGTACCTTAGGGTCAAAGACTCTTCCCTAGGCTTGTTTACTTCCCCACTTTGTGCAAGCTGCTCATTGCTGCAAGGGCGGGAGCTGTACTGAGCTGCTGTTATCTGAGAAACTCATCTTCAAACAGAGATGCTGCAGTGACTACCGCTCCCCTTTCCCTCTCCCTTTCCCTTTTTCCTGCTCTCCTCCCATCTCTCCTCTCCTCTCTTCTCTTCCCCAACACTTTGAATCCATTTCCCTGCGTTTGTCCCTACTTTACTTTTGCCCACCTGGCATTCTCAGGATGACAAGTGAATGTGTCTCCCTATTAAAATTTCAATGCCAAATAAATATTAAAGCCAAAGGAAAAATCCATTTGGCACAGATTTACTGTGATCTGAAACGTAAGGCCCAGCAAAACACTGCAACAAGGGGTTAAACGGGTTTCACAACCACTCACCTCACACCCTATGAAGAACTCAGTGACCCAATGCTCTTAAAGCATATGGTAGGGAGAGAGCTCCTCCCCATCCAGGGCACCAGTCTGGGTTACAAGGAGAGAGATGTGCTCTCAGGGCCACCAGAGGGAGGACAGTAAAAACTGATACCCCTTCTTGCTTTTTTTCTTCCTTTCTTTTCTATCATCCAGATGAATTGTGGCAAGAATAAAATAATACAAAAGATGGTCAGGTCACCTGGAAGTGATCAGAGAGTCTGTTAAAATATCAGGAGTATCTGGAAGAAAGGAGCAATAAAAAAGAAAAAGCAGAGTAAACTATGACAGAAAAAGTAACGAAGGAAGAGCCCACATGTCTCTGGTTTTGGTTCCCTGAACAAAGACCAAGCACTTTATAATTTTCCTTCACACAGGGCCAGTGTGGTTCAATGGCAGAATAAAATATGCATTAATGAATGAAGAGCTTTACTGCTTTATGGATACTTTTAACTCTATCTCTTGTTTAGAGCTGTTGGAAAAAGGACTGAGATGCAAAGTAAATCAACATGAATTGGCATGGAGGGAGCAAATTATATTTTCAATGAAGTCAGCAGACCTGCCAACAGCTTCAGAGTGGGACTGGATTTCACCTGGTAAGTAAAGAACCACTGGAGGCTTTCTCCAGAACTGTCCAAAGGTAGGGACACGGCATCCCTAAATGGACACAGATATTTGGGTGCCAGCGGTAGCTGTCAGCTAAGGCAGTGGCAGAAGTCTGACTTGCCCACCAAGGGCTGGCACTGTGTTGGCCTAAGCACCGCTCTTTGGCACTGAAATGCCTTCTACTCCTCAGAATTAATCCTAGCTGTCTTTGTTGAGGGTTGAAAGAGGTGTTTGATGTTGGTCCTTGTTTCCTAAACAAGTAAAATATTGCTAAGCTCAAACTCACGTCAAAGTAAGGAATGTAGGAAGAAGCAGCAGCGCAGGAGGGAAAACAGTGAATGATGAGAAGTAGGGTCAGCTGCTCAGGAGGTTTTGCCCAAATGTCTCTCCTCATGTTCACCTAGATCATGGAGCGAAGACAAAGTATGTACTGATTGGAACAGGATGTGGACACTCTCCAAAGGTAGATCAGAAAGAACAATCCATCTCTTCTGACTGGGCTATATAATTTACTCGTTGTGAGCAGATGGGTTATGAGGTCTGCCATCAGTGATGAATTATATTCCTGATAAGTCATTCCTAGCTAATGAGGATCCATTATCATTAGCTGCTAAGGAAGAATAACGGCTTGCCAGGACAGAGTGGGAGTTTCACAATTTCCAGGGAGAAAATTCTGGGCTGGTAGCCACCTGGCAAGTGAATTTTCAGGAAGCCAGACGATTTCCAAGATGGATGCCTTCTGCTTACCTCAAGCTTTGGCTTTTTATTTCCTTGGGCAAGTTCAGGAGAGAGAGTGTAAGAGGAGGTGGAGGAGGAGAAAGCGAAGGAAAATAGTAGTAACTGCATCTGATAAGACTGTGATTAAATCAAGGTCTCACTCTAATTACACTGCATTTAAATAAACTTTGCCTAGTAAGTAATTGTAATTAAACTACAATTAAACCTGTATTTATATCGCCATTTCCTCCCCTGCACAGCTGTCTGTTTCCACCTCCTGTCACTGCTGTCTATCTGCAAAACCTCTGAATTTAGCATGGGGAACTTCACGTTTCCTTGGACTTCCTGGAGGAGATGCTGTGGGGGACAAGGTCTGAGATTCCCCCTGTTTCCACAGTGCTATCAGCTATACAGAGCTTCTGTTTTCATGCTGTGTGGGAGGAAAGAGATGCAGCTGATGCTAAAGAGATGTGCTAAACTGGATCTTAGGAAAGGTTGGGAGGGGCAGAGATATGAATGAAGAGATGTGGGTGTCTCTTTTGCTCTCATGGGAACTTGAAACAGTACATATTCCCCCTCTCATTATTATTATTACTTTTTAATTTATTCACATGTAGGCTAGACATAAAGCTATGCCTGCCTTCTGTAGTGCACATTTTATGGAAGTGGATTTTCTAAAGCGTTAGATCTCTCCTTTGCATCACATGGAATCATAGAAGCGTTAAGGTTGGAGAGATCCCTAAGATCATCTAGTCCAATCATCAGCTCATCAGACACGCTTGTGCCTAAGCAGCGTCGTACATGACATGTACCAAAAGAGATTACTTACCTACACTGAACCTACAGGTGAGACTCCAGAGCTGGGAATACTGAATACTGAAAGCTGTTATTAGCTTTTCTAGGAATGCTCACCAATTCCAACATTTTTTTCATTTCCTTTATCTGCAGCACTGAGCTACCCACACATAGCAGCCCTACAGGTGGTCTTTAAAGTTTCTGCAGTTCTGAACAATTGGGATGGGTAGGCTCCTGAGAAAAAAACAGGAGGCTCTGGCCATCTAAAGTGGAAACCAGATTCCTGCCAAGAATTTGAAGGTGGTAAGGAAAGGAGAGAAACAAAAGGAGAAACAGAACTGAACAAAACAAGGGATAAACAGCTAAAGGGAGAGTGATAAAAATGAGGAAGTAAACACATATCACATTGCAAAGGATGCCCAGGGCTAATAAAAGCAGAGCAGTTTCTCTGCCTTACCTCCCTCCTCACCAGTGATGATGGAAAACATCTCCATTTGTGCCTCTGCCATCACACAGCTCTAATTAGGGACTGGAGAAATACCACTGTCACCCTCATCTGTTTGTGTTCACTTGCTGAAAGGACACCATGCATCTCTCTGACAGCTAGTCATTACAGGTTTGTATGAGCACCCCTCCTTCCACCAGAGGTATTGAGCCCTCTGTTAAATACCTCAGCTGAGACCCTCACTTCAGTTCTGTTACTCAAGGGATGTGAGCCACTACGCTTCTGTCATTGGAAATCACTGCTAGGAGGATAACGGCATCTGTTGGAGGACAGACTGAATGCTAGACATGCTAGAAGCATACCAGATACGTTGCTTTGGATGACACAGCAAAAGGGAGAACCCAGGTGTACGTGTGTGGGGTACCTGGAAGTACCTATGGATACGATGAAACACAGTAATAATACATTCTTATTATCCCAAAGTAGTTTCATAAATCTGTGTGGTTAAACATCATTTCACCACGTCTGCTGCATTCACTCCCTCCTCTGCTCTATCTTCCTTCAAGCATTTGCTATTTGTCCCCCAACAGCTGGTGGCAGGAAGGTCGTTATGGCAGGTATTAGCAAGAAAGAACAGAACAGGCATCTTAAGCTTGATTTTGTGATGTGACAGTACTCCCCTGATCGGGTGTGATTTGTCATGTCAAAGAGTATAGATCCCAACTCTGTGACTCTCAATTTCCTCTCAAACCTTTCTTTAACCTACAAAGCTCAGTTCTACTTCCAGAAATAGGAGATAAAAGCAATACTACTGGGATGACATTTATCAGAGGAGAGATTGGACATTTCTTTCCCTGCAGACTCTTACTCCAGAATCACTGTTTATTTATTGGTTAGTTCAACAATATCATTCACTCATAATCAATCTGATTCAAACTGCATCATTTCCGCAGCTTGAATCCTCACTTCCTAAATCACAGGAGTGAAAACCCCTACAGGCTGCATATACCCCCAAGGTCCCCCACATGGCTCTGTAGCCTGTGTCTTTTCTAATCAAGAGCCAGTGAAAGAAATGCCTTCTTTGTAAGCACATGAACCACTCCCCCTCTTTGGCAACCCGCTGCCCACAGAGACATACCATTGACTCCATGATTACTTTCAGTTTGCTTCAGCTCAACTTAGAGTTGCAATCAAAGGAGGCAAATGACTGTCACAGGTCAAAGCCCAAACCTTCCCTTCCCTCCTAATGTATCTGTGAGTGCCTTCGGCTCTTTGTTTTCACTTGCAGTGAATACAAGTCTGCCAGTAATTTTGTTCTATTAGGCAGATGGAATAATGTGAACAATTATCAGCTCTGTGTGCATTTTCTGTCTTTCTACTTTAATGTAAATACATCTATTTGCAATCATGGATGGCCTTCAAAGCCCTTACAGATCTTTCAGTAGTGAGGCTTAGACAATAGTCTCCTGAGCTCTTAGGATCAATGTCCAGCAAAAGGTATGGTTGGAATTACTGGTGAAAGTGCAACTTTCTGTGATGCTTTCTATGCCTGTTTGTCACCTACCTGTCAGCCATCAAACTCAGGCTGTGCACTGGAAGTACTGTGTGCACAACTCCAAACTCACTCATTTCCAAAATCAAATATAATCAAAATAATAATGAGCACAGCATCTCTTCCCCTCTGCATGCATTTGCACAAAAGCAGTAGACAATGGCCCACTAGACTGGTTATATTTATGCTTCAGAGCATGACCATGAACTACTGATAGGAATAAATGTTTTGTCAAAGACATAGCCATGGAAGGATTAAGGACCTAGTTAATAGCGAGCCCCAGATATTCTCTCTGAAATCCCACAGCAGGTGAGAGCTGTGGGAAGGAACATGGAGAGCAGAACAGAAAGCTTTGGAGGGTAGAGGCAGAAGGCTCTGCAACATTATTCTTCATTCAAAATGCAGATGAATTTGCCAAGCAGGAAGTAAGATAGAGAAAAGGTGTCTAATGTATCACATGTCATCTCTGCTGTCACTCACACACTTTAATTACCCTTAAATCAAGTGCAATAGCTTCACCAGCCCTGAAGTACGTGCTGTCTGTCTCCTTACACACATAATAAGGCCTGCAGGGATTTTAGAGACTTTAGCATTGCGTGTCTCACTGCTCTGATCCTCAGGTTTCTTTTAGCATAAAATCAGCTGAAAAGCATTGGAAGGCACAGCCTTATTTTTATCAATCCCTATTCTGCTTGCCAAGCCTAGCTGAATCAATGAATGCCCAAGATTGTGATTTGGATTCTCTTGCACAGACTATATTTGTGTACCGCTGTTCCCATATGTCATCATGTACTTGTTATGCTGGTTGTTACTCCAGTCATATCTAGCCAAGGAAGCAGTCACAGCAGAAAGCTTACAATATTTCTAATGTACATGAAAGTTTTAGGGATGGACAAAATCTTCTGGGAGAACGAAGAAAAGAAATTCCCAACTGCTTCTCTTGTCTATGGGGTTCATATTCCAATCAAAATGTATTCTTCCTATGAGAAGTAAGATTTAGGAAAAGTTTAGCTAATTTTATATTTTTTTCATTTTTCTAATATATAAATATAGAAATGTAGATGAATAAAATATATAATATAAATAATATAATTATAATATGAAACATATAAAAATAATATAAATATAAAAATATATTTATTTTTTTAAATATATATCTCTTGGCCTTCAATTTGCCAACTACAATGGCTCACCACCCCATGACACTGTACAAATTGGAGTACTGAACCACTGTAAGAAAGAGTAGAATCAGTCTCAACTGGTTTAGCCACCCAGAATCAGGCATCTAGGCCGAACTGAATTTTGTGGCTACCTTTCAAACCAATGGAGAGTAAGTGATATATTCTAGCCAGAGGTAATAAAAGTTAATAGGTTAGTCATCTTTTAGTAGTCCATTCAGCTCTTCACAAATCACAGAAGAGGCTATTTAACCAGTTCTGGTTAGCCACTCAAGCTTCACATAGAAAGGGTTACGTTTTGCAAAGTGTCGTGCTGCTGAAAATGAACACCCATTTGAGCAGAGACGGATGAAGGGCATTACAGTGGTCAGTGTAAAAAGAAACAAGCCTGAAATATGAAAGCTGCATACCTGCAAAGTTCAGAACTGGTAAGAATCTTGCACCTGGGCTGTCTGAATATTCTGCTCTTGAAACTAGGATATATATCGCTGAACTAGGAAAGGTCTAAAGCATACAAAACATAAGTATTTGCTTATTTTTCCCTGCAAAGACAATGAATGTGTTTTGAATTATACGTGATGCAAAGTGAGAGCAATCCTACCCCCAAAGAGTTTGCACAAGAGTGGGCTGGAATGTACAAGTAGTATGATAATATATTAGGTGGCTGTACAGTGTTATCCTGAAAATCTCAGCCTGTTAGCAAATGATGGTTTTGTTAAGAAAAATGATGTGTGGTTTGCTGGCTCAGTCTTGCAGGATATTTTTTGTCCCATCTGGATGGAAGGAGAGGAGCCAAAGTCCAGGTTGAGCAGTCCTTGAGGAGAAGACCTGGGAGTAACATAGCTTAAGTGGAAAGCGTGGGCTGGATTTTTGTTTTGAGTTCAATTTGTGAATGAATAAACCAAGAAATTTGCCACCTGCTTGGGACGCACTTGAAAGAAAAGAGAAAGAAAAACATCACAGGGGTTATGAGATTATCTGTGTCACGTTGTTGAGTTTGAACCCCACCTTGGAAGCATCTCACAGGAAATGCGTTTGCAGGAAGGAGCTGAGAAAGGAAAGAGCAGTGGGGTTGGGAATCTGGGCTACTGCTGGTAAAAAAGAAAGCCCGTTAGAATGTGGGGGTGTAAAAGCCTGGGAAAACATCACTTTTTTTAACAAAGACTCAAGCAAATTTTTAGCAGGCTCTGCCAAGACAAGGAGAACATCCCAAATAACAGGAAAAGATGTCAGTGGAAACAACAACAGAAGAAACTGAAAAAAGATGTACTTTTAAAAGACTAAGGTATGAATCTTCTCCCATCTTCTGATTTTCCAGAAAAAGATACCATCTATGTTTTCATATGGTATATAATGATGGTATATGATAAACAAACATGAGGATTGTGGTTATGTTACTGTCCCCAGGTTGAGAGGATTTTAGGTAAATAGCTGAAAAATGCAGTTTTGTAAAGGGGAGAAGGCCTTTGGGTCCCCTTGCTTTCAACAGAACTCAACAGCTAAAACAGTTTTTAGACAAACCTTACAGCTTTTCAGACCACAGGCTGTGCATAACCTATCAAAGGTAATTTAGGTGCAAGTAATGGAATGAGCTCAAAATTAACCATGGCTGAAGCAGCAGACAAGAGGAAGCCATCAAAGAGGATACTGCAGTCTGCCATGTGGGTGAGAAGACAGAGCTAGCAGATGGAATTCTGTTTTGTTCACAGCTAAGGAGCATGAGGTACCAAGACAAGGGAAAAAGAGGTGATCACAGCATTGGAGGACTCACTAATCTAAAAAGAGAGGAAATGCTGGCCTCTGGATGTGGCCAGCTACATCTGGTGATGTTATCAAGAGGGAAAAAGGTTTTGGAGAGAAGACAAAAATACTGGTTCAGTGATTGAAAACAAGAGATGGAGATAATGTACTGAAAATAAGATGTGGAGTAAGAAGGACGTTTGGGATAAATCATTGGGCTAAACTGTAACAATATCACTCTTCAGGAACACTCAACAGAGCCAGTAACAAAACCAATCTTTCAGTTTTGAAGAGTGGGACTCACATTCAGGCTTGATCACAAAGGAAAACAGCTTTGGTCACCTCAAACCAGCTCCTAACAGTTGTCTTTCACCGTCACAAGCTCAGCAAGCAAATGGCTTCGAACTGTCAGTCTCTGCCTAAGGTTGATGGACAGTAAGAGATACGGTAACACAGCACTGACATGGTCTGGCAGAACTTTGTGTTCATGTTAGAAATCTGAACAGGAAGAGGTGTGCTGAGTAAGGTGGTTCAGGCACAAAGCTGTGGAAGAAGTTAACGCTTTCATTGTACACATGCTCCTTTTATCTATCTGATGCTACTGCCTATTTCGCTTTGCAAGTTTCCCTTCGTGTTTTACCCATATTAAAATAAGCACTGCTGTAATGATAAACAACAAATGGTGAGCATGAAATATGACTGTTGACTGCACAAATGTACCCACAACAGAGAGAAGAATTCCATGAAGTACAGGAAGCAAATCAATATCTTTAGATGTGGAAAGCAGTCCAGTATGGTTTGCAAGAATACATTGAGTACATAGGCCAAATTCATAATCTGGCAGTGACACGCTAGGCACTGGTTGTGAAATGCTTTCGCCCAAGCATCAGCACTGCACATGCCTACTGTGTATATCAGATCCCTTGGTATGTGACTTGAATACCTCCCTTCCTCCCTGTTTGTCTCCCTTCTCAGAAATGCTGAGCAGAGTACCTAAAATCAGCAAGAGCAAGGAATGCTCAGCAAATTTGAAAACTATGCCACAGGTAGGTAAATATCTGAGGAATATCAACCCCTTGTCTCCTTAGAATGTTTTGCTTTTTCTTATTTTTACATATGCACATGCTGTAAAGCCTGTTTATCTGTTCTTTGCTTGCTCAACGAGTCTCCAAGGCCTCCTGTGCCCTAGCTATGATTCATCTCTGAATAACATCATGAAAGACAAACAGCAGGTTTCCAGTTCCCCACTCTTGTCTGATATTGCTGGGCACTCCATCATTTGGAGACAATTTTTTCCCGCTTGTCTCAATCTCTCCTTTCCCCCCTTTCCTCCCCTTACATCTAAAATCGTCGCTGCTACATTCTGACCCCTCCTAGCTTGCAAATCACTTTAAGTGGTGGATAGGTTGAGCCCCAGCTTTGTGCATGATGCATTTTGTTTAAGTTGTTCGTGCTGTTCCAACATCTGTCATATCCTCCACAGTAGTGCAATCAAACTGTCAGGGCTGAGTGAAGTTTCACTGATCCAATCTGCTCCTTCTGTGATTCCTGTCAAAAGTATCAGGAGGTGGTAGATACAGTTGTGTGCTCTTTAAACAACAGATCTTTATTTTTTGCACATTAGAGGAAATGTGATTGTTTGTTTCTCTTATGCTCCCAACATCGTTTCTTTCCTTGCAAAGCGTGCTTGGAATTGCTTGCAGTCACAAACCATGATGCACTTCCTGGGCTCTGCTGCATTCCTCTGGCTCCTCAGCCTTATATTTCCCTTTCCTATGTGAGGTCAGAGCACATAAATATCTCTCAATCTTGCTGGTGCCCATACTTCCACAATTCATCTTGGAAGAACCCGGGAGGAAGTTACTTCTTGGATCCTACATTATTATTATTAATGAGGTGATTAAGTCATCTAAGGTTTGTGGGGGAAGGGGCAGGGAGTCATATTTTAATAAGCTCCCTTCTGGTTAGTGCACTGTGAATGCTACTCCCTGTTACTGAAACCAAAAGGAACTGATACTAATTGATATTATTGATACTAATCACCTTGACTAAAGGGAGGCAATGTTCTTTCATCACTTAAAAAGCAGGTACCTTTGATATACTTTAATAACTGACAGAATTAAGAAAGAAATGATTCCATCTGTGCTCTGTTAATATGCAGCACGTATTTTTAATCAGCTTTACAGCATGATGCACCTTTTCATTTCTGACTGAAGCTTTAAACTCTTGCTGTGAAATGGAAACTTATGGTTTTATGATTTAATAAAAAGAACCTGAATTCAAGGTGAATAGCATGGTTCTGCCCCATTTCTGTGTTGGCCTTATAGCCCATGGCTTTCCCATCAAGGCAGAAAGCCTTCTAATTACAGCAAAGCACCAATGGAAAATGGAACTTAGGATGCCACCGTGCCCTCATCTCTGATACTTATATTGGCTGGTGAATCCTGCTGGGATGAAAAAGCACACTCAGAAACACTTTGATTCATTAAAGAAAAAGTGTTGGAAGAAAAAAAAAAAAAAGAATCCTTAGATTATGGACTTTTGTTCCCCAGTGCTTCTGCCTCTTTAAAAATCTCCATCTCCAAACTTAACTGCTAGAAAAAACGTGTTCTGCTTTCCAGGATTTGCCATTACTTCCTTCAGAGCATCCCAGCCAAGAACCGGATGACTCTGCCTTGGGACTCTTCCTCTGAAAACCCTGATAGGGGTGAATCCAGGCCTCCATATAAGAAACTGAAAGGATTATCTCCGAGTTCCAGCTTGGAAGCTGAACTTTAAAATGCACACACATACACACCATGTACAAGCAAAGATTATGTAGTCAGGGGAGAAATAGCTGCTGCTTCTGAGAAAGAGAAAAATGTAATAATAATTTTGACTAAAACAATGAGTTCCCAGCCATTATCTGAGGTTAACCTTTCAGCAGTGCCCGCGTCACGCACTTCAAAGGAAATGGGAGTTTGGAAGTGAAATACAAAAGGGGAACATTTGGTTGGCAAGAACTGGGAAATAAAAACATCTTTTTTTTTCCATGTTGGAAAAAGAGGAAATTAAATCTGAGCTGGCCAGCTAGCACCCAAAATCCCCAATAGCGAGACAAGATCTTTTTGTAGGAAAGCCTTGAGGTGAAGCCAATTCAATTAGTTCCCACAGTGTAACTGTCAAGACCCAAAAACTAGGTGGAATAATGAACTGATTAAAACCTGTAATTGCAATTCAATGGAGGAAACCATTAATCATGGAGATGGCAACATTGTTTCATTTCCAGGCTCTGTTCGGATGAGCTGCCAAGAAAAGGGACCATAAGGATAAAAGACTAATCTGAAGTGGAAAAGAAACACCCTGGATAGGCAGGCATGAGCTTCCATGAGGGATCAGCATGAAAGAAAAACCTTCTCTAGAAAATAAGAATGCTAAAAAAACGTACTGTCATTTTTTTTCTCCTTTATTCCTCACCTCTCAGTGGTTAACAGAGCACCTTAGAAAAGTTCACAGCCTGAGTGTCAGTGATGCATTGGGCCCCACTCAAACCAAACTCAAAGTCATTTATTCCACCTTTCACTTCTTATGTATCTGATGGTTATTCCTCTTACGCTACAACTATTGGTCTCACCTTCATAGTGGTGACAAACTGGTGGTGTTCCCAAAGCAGTTGTACCCAGAATTAGGTGGGTGTCTACTTTGCCAACTGGTAGCTCCTCCGGAAATGCTTAGATGCCACCAGTATCTATACTACTCCCTCTGCTGATATCTCAGCTGCCACAAAAGCTGCCATGGCACACACTTCATTGCAGAGGGAAACAATGAAAGGAGCCTTCAATTAAAAACATCAACAACAACAAAAAAACACTTTTTTAATCAAAGGCAATATTTTTGTCTATATTTTTGGAGATACCTGTGCTCAGCTAGATCTTCACACCTTGACTATTTGCTTCCAAAACTTCACTCAACTCCTTTGCACCCTACAGGCCCTTCAAGATTAAGCCCATGATGCCTGCAAAGTCGCTCTCTCTTTTGCCAATCTACATTTCACCTTAGCAGGCTCCTTTACATCCCATCTCTAAAGATAATTATAAAGGGAAGGGTTAGACTGGGGCTACCACCAAGATGGCGGAATTTTCAGGTCAAGTTGGAATAAGAGTATGATGGGGAAAGGGAAATTGGAGAAGAGGTCTGAAAAGCTACACTGCAAGTAGCACAGCATAGAAAAATGATCAGGAAATTAAATGCCAAGCAGTGTGGGATAGGGTTGCTTCACTTATGTCAAACGAGAAGGAAGTTTGGCAGAAAAGGAAAAAAATGGTAATTATTTCATTTTCAGAACAGATTTATCAGGGTGTAGTATTTTCCTACGGATATTCCATGTAACCTAAAATCCCAGTGAATGCTGCAAGTGTTGTAATTAACATCACCACCACTATGGGGCTCTTCCACAAGCAAGAAAGGTTCAAATCAAGGACATGCGAATTGTCCTGCTCGGAAGAAGGCATGTGAGGAAGTAGAGTGAGAGAGTGAAAGCTTCTCGTAGCCTAGCAGACTTCTCCCAGAGGGCTCTGAAGAAGGAAAGCTTAATTAATTGTAGCACCACTGAAGCTCTGCAAAGAAAAAGCCTATTAAATCATGAGCTCCATCGTTCAGGCTGCACCTCAGTTCCCAATGAACTGTTCAGTGTCTCTAGTGATGAGGTTTCTGGAAATACTGGCTCACTGAAGCAGCTGTGTGTTGAACAGCAGAAGAGCACTGATAACTTCGGATCCAAAAGGGCATAGCTGCAGATCCCACAGTTTGCAAGTCTCTTCCCAAGTGCTGTTATTTTGCTTAAGGCATAAAGCAAACGATGTAAGAAAACCAGAAGGTGGAATACAGGAATGGAGAAAATGGATTTTCACCTTCTCTTTGGCTCACCCAAATTTATTCTTCCCTCCAAAAACATCTTTCCAATAAGACGACTGCTCTCTGCTACAGCTGTGAGCTGCAGAGTGGTGACAGGTAGCCTTTCTGTCTCTCACACATTACTGCAAGCAGACATGGAGCTTATTACAGAAAAGCACAATCTGAACTGTTTGCAAAACTTACATGCTTTTGAACTCACTGGAGACATACTGGGCCACTCTGCCAGCTCCCTCACTTTAGGAATGAATAAATACAGACTTGAATTAATGGGATGTTTTAATGCGTTGGCTTATTCTGACCAAAATAAATTCTTGGAGCCAGTTTCAACTTCCAAATCTTGTTCTTAATAAGTATACATCCATTTTTTCTTTATTTAATATTACCATTATTTTCTTTTTTTTTTAAAGCACCGATGATCAGCATAGTGCCCATCATCTAACTTATGCCAAGGAAGAAAAAGGCCCCCAAACCCCACCTAATGTAAAGGCTGCAGCTTCCAAGCTGTTAGAGCGATATGGTGGTTTAGAAGTGGCCTACTAGCTCCAGGGACAGTTTAGAGGAACAAGTATTTTCAGCATGAAGTTCGGGTGAATGTATTCCCTTGCTACGAGGAAATGAAGAGCTGCAGTAAGCAATCCGTACTTGGACTCAACAATGCTTTCCTGAAAGACCAGATGGGATATAAAAAATAAAATAAAATAGGTTCACTCACCCCCATCTGGAAATAGTCTTCCTAGAATTTTACTGAGTGGAAAACCCTGCCTCCAGGGTGCCCTGAGGCGTGAAATCTTCACGGCGCTTTCTGAATTCTTAGCCTTGTTATACTGAATAATATCAACAAGATTCTCAGCGGTCTCCCATCACATAAAATTCATCTGCTTTCACTTCCTGCACAGAAGTTTATCTCAAGCCATCTTTTTTTCTGACCTTCCAAAAGTAGGTGGGGACAAGCTACCTTATGTTCATCAAGGATGCACTCAGGCAGCACCTTGACACTTCTTGTGTGCTGAAAATTCATATCCTGCTCCCTTGGAAGAAACTTGTTTTTGTAATCAGACCATAAGGGGTGCAGTAGAGGGTCCTGTGAGGTTAAAGAGGCACCAGGATCATACTAAAGTAGCTGGGGACTTAAAGATAAAACTGCCAGGCCTTTACATTCCCTGGACTATTCCCAGCTTCTCTGTGTCAGGATGTTTGAAAACCAAACAACTTAGAAGACAGCCAACACCAAGATCCATTTTTGGAGTCTCCATGCTCTGCTGCTGCTTTTCAGGTGACTTCACCAGTCTTTTTGAAATCTCTAACACTCCTCTTGGTTCTCCAGAGATCATACCAAGATATGTTTATACTGCCTTTCACTTTTGTTTTCAAGACCTTCGCCACATTTATTGATTTATGCTTTGTTTCACGGCACTGCATCTCTGCTGAAGGTGACCCCACATCTCCCCAGACTGGAGTGTTACTCTTTGCAGGTCACGCTCTAATACCTGCCTGGCTCCTGTAAAACATCACTCTGTGAACTGCCCAATGGATGTTTTGACCAAGGAGTTCTGCTCATAACATGTCAAACAAGCTTTGGCAATGCGCACAGACTGACTGCCTTGACGAGGAGAAGCAGGGATTGTGTCAAGTTCTTTGAGTTTTAAAGGTCAACACATCAGCTTCTCCAACTGGCTTTCTTACGGCTGTAATTACAGCCCTTTTTCCCAATGTAATCAAACAAATATATCTTGAAAAAGCATGAACTGGTGGGAAAAGATCTTCCATAGAATTAGCATTGCAAAATTGAACTTCCTCCCTTCAGATGAAGAAATCAACTTTTGTCTTAAGGAATCAAATAATCTTGGTGTTTCTTTGCTCTCCAGTTATCTACGACCGGCTGATGGAGCTTGATGGGAGCTGAGATTTCACAGAAAGTGTTCCCACAGGTAGACTCTGCAACTAATACTTGAACTCATGATTAAGATGTTAATTTTAAAATGCATTAAGAACCAGTCATGCCACTTTTAAGTTTAGTATTTGAAATTGATATAGGAACCAAAATTTATTATTCTGACCCCAAAATTATCAGTAGTACCACCCAGAAGACAACCACACACCTCAACGCTGTGTTACAATGTGACGTACATACTCCCACTTCACAGTGTTAGCATCCTAAATCCCATCACTGCAAAACAATTTCCAAACTGAAATGTTTCTTTTATGCACCCAGGCTATTTCTGCTTGCAGTACTCAAAAAGTAATGCCTTCCATCCATTTCTCTGGAAACCACAGCAGATACAAAGAGCACAACAATGCTGTTTGATAGGGTGAATTCTCAGCTACAAAATGCTATTTTTCAACACAGTCACCACCATTATCTACATACTTTCCCCAATAATGAACAAGAGCCTGCACACTGCATGCAAATCTGCATGGCCATCTGGAGCATTCCTTGTATTTAATTCTCTGTTGCCATTCCTGAAATGCATTACCTATCACCCCACTATGCTCACATTCACTACTTTGTCTGCATAAACATTTGGGAAGCACCACGTGCACTTTCACATCAGGCACCATTTTGTCAGGCTGCCCCTCTGCTGCCATCATACAGCAACAGAACGTAATGGAATATCGTTGGGAGGATTCAACCTCTACTGCCACACCACCAACACCTGCCTCTGATGTCATGGGTCAAAGTGATAAAATAGGAGGCACTACTTTCAGAGCAGAACTCGTACATCTGTAGACTTAATAATTCCCTTTCCTATTCATATTCCCCGCAAGCTGTTTACAGACCGTGGCCATATACACCCAACTTCTCTCATTGCTAGATTTGATTTGGTTCACCACATCTCTCCTCCTATTTCTCTAATCCCTCCAGGGCATGGCTTTATGTGCCCTTTTTTTTCCTAGACTTCTTGTAACTGTCAGGAGCTCTGGAGAGTCAGAATTGCACACACTATTAAAAGGTGCTACAAAGCAAAGCAGAATAGCTAACTGTGCTAACAGTGTCAATGCTTAGGATAGTCTGAAAAAGGCATGGTATTCCAGTGGTATAAAAAGAGCACAATCCTATGAACACGACACACACTGTACTGATATATATCTGCACAAGAGCCAATCACAAATACATCTTCATATATTCTCACAAAATTTCAGCATATACTTTGATAACGAAGAGGAACTCATGAAGAATGACAGTGGTTTATTTATAAATTATGGTAGACAGGACACAGTGAACAGGAAAATCGAATACAGATTTTCTTCCCTGGGAAAAAATTGCTTTGAAATATACTGGAGTCAGTGTGCTTGAGTCTCCATTTTCTTAGAATAACATGAAATACAACATGATAGGATTACAGCGTCCACATCAACTTTCTGAAGTGATGCAAAGCCATCAAATTAATGCTGAGACTCTTTTGCATGATGATTGAGATAGATGTGGTTGTTCCCCTTATAAGTGGAAAGAAGAACCCATGGGAAACAGTACTATCTCATGAGTTTGTTAGTGTGAATTTTCCCTCCATGAAATGCCACCCCTGCTTCTGCACAGACTGCTGGAGGAGGCCAGGCCAGGCAGACGTTCAGGAGGGATGGAGTACCAGACTTCACCAGCACCCTTTGGTGCAGCCATTCTTAGATGTATTTGCTTTTCTTTAGGAAAAGAAAAAGCAAATTTCAATCCCCTCCTCTAATCAGAAATGTTTTCAGGATTTATTTCTACTAGCTAGAGAGCTGTTTAATCTCCAAAGAAGATAAAGTTTAATTCTTTCCTAAATTCAATAACATCCATAAGCTGCTGGCATATTTTTGAATTTATTCATCTTCTTCCTAGACTGACTCTGCACACAAGAATCACCACTGAGCTCCAGGAGCCTTGTAGCCACCTGACAGCTTACCCAGAGCATCTCCAATGACCCGTACCATCTAGTGACCCAGGCACCTTTTTCCCAGTATATCTCAGAACGTCTCTCTCCTTTCCTGAGGAAGGAATCATCCCCATTTCTCAGCAACTCCAAACAAAACTCCAAATAGAAAAATATGGGAAAGAGACCAGACTGCAGTCAAGGTAGCATTCTGCCACTGTGGCGGTAAATGTGTGCTTCTGTGCAAATGTAGGTTTTGTCCTCTGCTCAGGTTTAGTCACTAACAAGGCCAAGCAGAAAGTGACTCAGAGGAGAGCAGCAATAGTTTCTACTGTTATACATGGGAACGAAGGTAATCCATTAGAAGGAAAATGAAAAGCTTCGGGATTATGAGCGGTAGAAAGTAAAAGAGTATATATGTGATAGAGGGCGGCAAGATAATGTCTGGAAGGGTAATTACTGTTTCCTCTCTCCTTACTTTCACATAACACAAGACCTGGAGGGCAATTTGCAATTAAGGGTTACCCAAAGAAAATGGACAAAAATGAATCACTATTTAGCATGTAATTAACCCATGGAACTTAGTCCCACATGGTATTCCATGGATAAAGAGCTCAGACAGAGCCCAGGGAGGATTAGGCACTACTAAGAAGAGGGATAGCATTTCGCGTTCCACTGGCTTGGATGAAAAATAAAATACAAAGGATATCAATCTTGCTGCTTCAGGGCCTAAGTTGTTCATTGTGATCAGCAGCAGGTAAAGCTCAGCAGGATGTGAAAGATACAGTACTGCCAATGAAAGCTTTCATGCACTGCCCTTCCTATTGGCTTCTAGTTACTTATATCAGATGCTTATATGGCTCCCACAGTTCTAGTATGTGAGTTCATTACAATCAGTAACATATTCATCATCACAATAGCCTTAGAAGGTACAGAAGAGCTTTTCTCCCTGTTGTACAGAGTGCGAAAAAAGAGCTTTCACAACTTGCTGGAGATGCAGAAGGAAGCAGAGCACTGCATGGCACAGAACACCTTTTTCGTGCATCCTTCCTGACCACTGGACCCTACTGCACCCCACCCAGTTCAGATAGCTGGCTGGTAAAGGAGTCAGGGTAGCTCCACTCCCACGACTCCTTCACACCTCAGTGCCCCAGTGCTAAGCAGGTAGTATAATTAAAGAGCATCCCTAGCAGAATCAAGCCATTAACCTCTGGTGACCAGTGTTTGAGAAATTCAGGGGGTACACCTCCCTCTTCGACACCGTTGATGCCCAGCACTACCACAGCACTTGGTCTGTCCTTTGGGCTGAATTCCAACTGGTAGTGCTGGATAACATAAGGCCTCTTAGCACGTGATGCTTCTCTCCCGCTGTGCCTTTATCTGTATAATTTTTAGCACACATAAGCTCACTTAGGACAAGCCCATGCAGCTGCTGCATGTTTTATTTACCCAAGCAGTCCCAGAGAGTACAATGAAACTACTCCCATGGGTTGCACAATCTGGCAATCTTTTAAAATGACAGATGTACAGAAACTGTAACTTTCCTCCATGCAGAGATGGGTCACACATCTCCCTTTTACAAATGGTCCTATGTGCACTATACCTCGTGTCATTTTTATATAATCATTTTGTTCTTTATATATGTTTACATACGTTTAACTAATGAGAAGATTTATAGGTCTATCTCTGGTGATAATAAAACTACAGCACTCCTTTAATGTTCTCACTCCATTTTTTTGTTTTAACCTTTTCTTGTAGCAGTTTTGCCCAAGATGGAAACTTAAAAGGTCCACCGTGATCTTTGCTGGAGAAAAGAGTCCGCTTTGAAGCTGCAATCCAATGAATACACGGGTCATTTTGAGCATAAAACATAAAGAGACATGAATCATGAAAGTTTCTTCTTCTCCAGTGATAAGTATGTATGAAGGGAAGGCTTTTTTTGCTACCTTTGGCCCGTTGTGTAATGCTTGTTTAAAAAATGTTCCTTGATACCAATCTCCAACTGGTGCTTCACTTATCTTGAACTCTCAAATGTCACCAGCTTTCAACTGGTGCTGCAAGATCCAACTTACATAACTACAAAAGGAAAAGCTATTTTTTAATCAAGTCTATTCCTTCCTTCCTTCCCTTCTTTTTCTGCCACTTGACTTCTAATACAAAAAAGGGCAAGAAGAGCAACTGTATATTCCATAGAATGACTACTCTAAATTTGGCCAAGCCCCTATTAATTAGCAAATTTTATCTTAATACAGCACAAACTGTTAAGCAAATTTGGTTTGCAAGAGGTGCTTCTACTTCACTGGGGCCATAGCCAGCTTTTCTACACAGGCTAGTAGATCCCAAAGGGACACCAACAGCATCTCCACAGGTGAGAAAGGTGCTTCATCAGATATACAAAGTACCTTAGATATGGGATGTGGAAAGTGGGTGCTCACAAAGATTGTCTTTGCAGGGAGACCACAGGTGAATGCAAGCTGCAGATTGCATCATTGGCTTGGTGGTCACAGGGATGCACAGCTGTGTCGTGCAGTTGGACAGATAGATTCAAGGATAAGATGACATCACTTTTTCCAGAATTAAAAAGATACAAATTCCGTGTTCAGCAAGACTGCTAGGAATTATCAGTACTCTACATTATTCCTCAATCTGAATCATCATCATATTATTGCCTCCAAAGTTCACACTCTGAAAAAGTAATCGACTTTTTTAATAACACATCTCGGTACAGAACCAGTGAGCCAACATATCATAAGAGGATAATTATATGGGTAGTTCTTGCCTTTCTACTAATGTCTTATTCTTAAGATCTAAACAGGGGACACACTTTCTATAGCACTGCTCATCTGAGCATATCAAAGTGCTTTATAGACGTTCATTATAAGTAATTACCAGCTGGCATGTGTGAATAATTTACAGGGTGGTAGAAGTGGAATTCCTATAGCTCTCTCACTTTGTTTCTCCACTCCGCACTTTTTACCCTCTCCTTCATTCTTCCTTCTTTTCCTGGCCATTGCAAATTAGGCATGTCAGTAATTTGAATATCGTTCTCAACCACATCTGTAGGTGCCTTTACCTGTAAGCACATGGCCTTAAATTTGGAAGTAAACCTAAAGCAGAAGGGTAGGGACGAAGAAGCCTTCCCAAAACCAGCTGTGCCAGTGGGCAGCTTTCTGCCTCCAGCTGCACTTCACCTCTCATGAACTGCTCCACCAGCACTAACTTAGCTCCTTCCTCTGGTAAAATGAAATGGCAACCAGTAAGCAGATGTGAGCTACAGGGAAGAGAGCAAGAACATGGCTCTGAATTATTTCCCTCAAATATGTTTAGAAAGCCAGAGAAATGAACAGATCAGAACTCATTAAATTCAGCTACAGTCACTTCTGAATGTATCTCATGAAGTCAAATACAGTTTAAGCATTTGAAGAGTCTTTATCAATCAACAGGAGAAAAAAAGATAATTTATTTTCAAAATTACTGTTTTCTTTCCTCCGTTTTCTGTACAGATTTTAAACAATTCTGCTCATTCAGTCTTTGCTTTTCATTTTTCTCAGTCAGCTTTGGGATTCTGTCTCCTAGGGCAGTCAACATTCAACAGCCGCAAGCATTTAAAACATAACTGTGAATTGTCATTATTGTCATAATTGTCATTTTGATACTGCTTTCTTTTTCTGTTTGTTTGTTTCCTACAGGAGCTTAATTGCCTTTTTCTTCACAGATTTTAAAATAAAGTTGATGCTTGAGGGAGTTTAATGTTTGAAGAAGAAAAGAACAGTGATCACCATCAGACACTCAGAAAGAAAAGCAACTCAGAGAACCAGAAGTGGAAAGGTGAGGCAAATGGCTGAAGGTGTGACACAAAGCCAAGTGAAGTACAATGACTGAGCACAAAGGTGGGAGATAAAAAAAAAAGGTAGGAGCTGTCTACCATGACAATATGAAAAGGTTGAAATGTTGAATAATCAGATAAGAAAGAAGGGAGAGCTTTCATGACAGGAAAAAGAAAGGGCAAAAGAGAAAGAAGCAGCACAATGACAACGTAGACTCATGCACACAGAAGGCAAAAAGACGTTTCCAGTGATAGACCATATGGACAAAGATATAAACACAGTTGCAGATGGATTTCTAAGGCAACATGCAAAAACCAACCAAAAATTACAAGAGAAGAAATGAATGAGGTGAATTGTTTAAAATCTCTACGAAACAAAAATAAACATTTTGAAGAGGAAAAAAAAAAGGGGGGGGTGGGGGAAGAAGTAAATAACCTTTTGCAGCATAACAAAAGCATTCATTTTCTAAAAAGGCCACTTTCTGATACAATTTTTCCCATTCAGCCAATGTCAACCAGCTCCAGTAATGTTTCAGGCCCTTAGGGCAAAATGTAATCTATCTGTGTTTGAAATGAGAACATCTTTGTTCAGACCTTAGGCCAACAGCAACCAAGGGATCTATCAGTGCTGTGGAGGAAAACAAAAGGAGGAGGACGGTGGACAAACATTTTAATATCTACAGTTCCTCATGACAACTTCAGATAATGCAGTACATTTCCTTCCATTTCAACTGCTACATCAGCTTCTGCTGTAGAAAGGTGAGGATCATCCATGATATGCAGCTATGTAGCACATACAGTGCATGGTCCGTAGAGCCCTTCAAAGATTTACTGGTCTTTTGCAAGCTGAGCTCTAGCTGATCAGCCAACTCTCTGCATGAGAATGGTATAAGCAGTTCAGATCCAGAGTGAAAGTCCACAGCCATTTGATAACCAGCTCACGGAAAGCCTCACCAGGTGGGACTGCCATCAGTATCTCTGTGCTCACTCTCTCCTCTGTACATTGCTCAGAACAGCAGTTACACCAACCCAGTTCCTTCCAAGAACCACGCAGCACAAAATTCCCTCTGTGCATGAAAGCGCTCACTCAGGAGAATGGCTGGAAAGCCTGAGCACGCTGTACCATTTCAAACCTTTGTGTCCAGGCTCTTTTTTTTCCTGGCTGCCACAGCTGTGATTAGATGGAAGTATCACTTTGTAATCAGAGCTGCCAAATGGATGGATCAATAGAGAGCTATCAGCAATTAGCACCGTTGTAACTGCCTGGCACATTTTTTATTTATTGAAGCAGGCAAGTCAAGATGCCTGGGGGAAAAGCAGCTTCTGGCACATCAGGACATAAGGAGGAAGGGAGAAAAGGAATGGCGTGGTTCCTTTTGGACACTACCCCATTTCCCTCCCTGCACTGCTCTCACAGCTCCAAGGCACGTGAGCATGTGTGCATTACACATCATTACAGAATCATCTGATTCATAGTGGAGGCCAGGTGGCACAGCAGGCTAATGCATCTCTCTTCCACCTTCAGAGTGGTAGACAGAATAAGTTTGCCAATCTCGGGATATTCCTACGTGAATTTTTGTTTGCTTCAAGACCTGTACGTTCACTTTCTTCACCCAAAGGAGTTTTCATGACTGAAAGAACTGGCAATGTCACAGGCCAGGATTTAGTAGAACTGAGAATTGCTAGAGGGGCAGAACTGGGAAAAACAGATATAAATCAAAGACTTGGATGCATTAGCAGTGCTACATGAAATGGCTGCTATGAGAATGGCTGGAAATATGTAAGTCCATACTGAGGAGAAAAACAACTGAGTAGAGCTCTTTGGAGATCTGGGACTAGAACAAGTCCATCCAGAGCTGCGAGGTAGAAAATTGCTGTGGCCTGTGGCCAGCCATATCACAGCTTTGTTTCACATTCATAAGCAAGAGAAAAACACTGAACATTCTAATAATGAAACAAGCCACCTTATAGGAAGTGCTAATTTTTAAAATAGGGTTTTAGCTGTATGATTTATCCCTGTTGCTTTTGCTCTCGTGGTATTAGCTGTTTCTTGAGGCATGATTGCTTCCAGTTTTGGAATGCATTAGTGTTCAGTTCAGCTTTGGAGATCATCCTACAGGAGAACGGCAGAATGAATTTTTAAAAGAGCCAGATAGTATTATTATTTTTACACTAGTGGTTACTATTCTTTCTCCTAGGAACATCTCCCTGCTGGCACTACCGATCCAAGTCAGTCCTCATGCTGAAGGGCAGATTATTTGTAGTCTGTGCCTCACATACAGCTGTAAGAGCTCAACCATGAAAGGAAGCAATAGGCATCCTGTATCCCAGCTGTAGCTTTCTGCCTGTCTGCTACTTCACCCAGCTGGAGAAGTTTGGCATCGCTGCCCCCTGACTGAATTAACCCAAGTTCAGGCAAGCTCAGGATGAGCCTTCTCAGTCCCAATAATGAGGCCAGGGAGAATCATTTAGGATGCTGTCATTAGTGCAAATACATAACTTTTGAGTTCGTGAAGGTAATTTCGGCTGTTTCCATAGCTAATAAAGAGTCTGTTGTGTACTGACTCGAGGCAATTTCAGCAGGATATTTCAAGTCAATCTCAGCTAAGTCCAATAACCCCCCCCACACCTCCACCTCCCTTATTTACGCCCTACAACTGGACACTGGAAGTCAATGATCATTGACAATATGACACACAGATCTACAGACCTAGCAAGTCTAATATCAACTGAACTGACAGCACCGGATCCTGGGTACAATCAGAGGAGAGACAAATGTTCCAGCTGCCAATAGATATGCCCTTGGCACTGACCCTGCGTGAAACATCTTCAGCCAGAGGGAGCAGTAGGAATCAATTGAAATTATTTGGAGTGCCAAACTGTCCATACCTTTCAGCATTTTCTTCTCCTCCTTCTTCTGCTACAGGTGGTCCACTAATCAGAAACTCTTTTCTATGTGTTTACACAGTAAACAAATAAAGCTTTAAGGAATTAACAAGATGAGAGGCTTTTTTTTTTTTAATTTATTTACTGACAGAATCAGAGATCTCATCTCTTTTTCAAAGCCCACAGGGCCAAATGTTTGAAATTTCTCATTGATTCTGTGGTTTCCTTTTCCAATCTTGTTTGCTAAAAGCTCTTGAATTTTCTCCTCTGCTTGAGAAGGACACAGTTGTCACTTTTGCCTACTCTGAGCATCCCTCCTACCCATGAACAGCTTTTCCCTGGAGTCAGAGAACACCTGATACTTGCCAAAGGGAAGGTTTGCAGTAAGGATCTGCTCACAGAAGAGGGAGCAGAGACTTTGCAAGAACATGTTCCAGCAGTTCTGGCATGCTTAAACGTCCCCTCGGGGTGCTCTTCAGATGACTGAGAGGATCTCTGGCCAGACAACAGCTCACCCCAGGATCCAGTGCCATCAGCAGGCAGAGGTTTAGAGCAGCTGAGAATCAAGCCTTAGGTCTCAAGCCATTTGCCCACTCTTATATATGAAAATGTCAATTAGTAGTGAATGCCGACAATGACCTGCTTGAAGCAAACAAAAGTGATAGATCACATCCTAAAGCCCAACCAAGAGCTAAACAACAGCAACAATTTTACATTAATGTGTGTCTGTGCTGCAGCTGAGACAATTGTCCTAAAGTGCAAGGACCTCAGCTTTAGCTCTAGCACTTCATACTGTGAAGCCTTCCATATTTCACTCTGTAGACTGGCAAATGAATAGTTCAGCCATAGAAAAAGCACTGTCTGTCTCACCCTTTTCATCTCCCCATAACCTGAATCTGAGAGCAGGGAGAATATGGGATCACTATGAGTGTGGACTGGGCAAAAAATGTAAAGCGAGAAGAAATATACTCAAAATAACAGCAGTAAATCTGAAAAGCACTCATTCTCTGTCTACATTGTTGGTGGTATTGACAAACCATAGCTCCTTTGCTTTCTCCACAATTACCGTATCAACCAGACTTCTGGAAGCAATAAAAACTCTTTATCCAGTATTGGTATACACTGAGATTCAATATTACTTTCAACAACAAAATGCAGGTTTGAGTGCTCTCTCCAGCATCTGCTATGTCTGAGAACATCAGCATCAAAAAATACTGCAAATGTGTCACAGTCCTTCGTTGCTCTCAGAACAGCAGATAATCTCTGCTAAAAGAGCACAGCGATTTGCTGGTCAGAAAGCTAGCTTAAAAGGGGCAAAGTACCACTGAGTTTGAGAATGGTTTGTTTGTTTAGTATGAGCTTTTGGGCACCCATCTTCACAGATACACAGAGATGCAGACCTGTAACTAAGGACTGCAAAAGGTTCGCCAGAGATGCTGCAGAATTCAGTGTTTCAGCATCAGTGTTGAGTGGTGATTATCTTGTCTCATGAGTTTCCTTCCTTTAAGCAGAGACGGTTACGTTATTTGGAGGATGCCTAGAACACATTTTTGAGAGGCAACTGTGAGGTGATGGATTATGGGAAACTGCCATCACAGGCACCAGAGCCATTAAGGCTGACTCAGGTCTGATTACAGTTTTGCATAGAGTAAGTGCTCATCTGAAGAGGCGTAATTTAAAGGCTCATTGCTTGCTTCCTACCCAGCGTTGTGTGAGAAGGAAAAGCTGTGCAGTCTGGTCCATTTGAAATCACCTGTTTGCATTCTACCACGGAATTGTCTACAAAATCTCATAAACTACTAAGTGATGAAAATGATTGGCGCATTTGGAATTGCTGTAGAGAGATCAGCCAGCAAACTGCAAAAAGAGCAGGAATTGATGGAACATTCCTTGTTATTTGCTTTTCGTAACTTCTCTGAAGTCAAAAACCTGTGTTTTGTTACTCTCACTTACCTGAAGATAACTAGGTGTTTTCCTATGCCCCTTCTTTTGCCTGAAAAGCTACCCCTAGCACTTGCATGTCGTGCAGTGCAGGATATCTATAAACCAAGAACTGGATTAGGTTTAGGGTTAGACGAATGTCACCTTCTACCACTGTGTGACAGAGGTTGTAGTGAAAGCTTTTATTTCCATCCTGACCCTTGTCTCTAGCTCTGCTCCATTACTTAGGAGCAAACTCATTCAGACACAGCAGTTAGGACTGGCAGAGCATGTTTGTCCTATTAACTTAGATGCCAGCTCTATTCTGATCCAGATAGAGAGCTGAACAGCTGATTTAGGCTGAGTTTTCACACGTGTGGGCCAGCAGGCCCTTTAGTTTAGCAATACATCAGAAGGCAGAGAAAGATTTGGTTTTCACTTTGAAAATTCAGTTCCTCACCAGGTTGTGATAAGGGCTTGGGTTGGTTTTGAGGTGTTTGCTTTGTGTTTTTACTGGTAGAGCACTTGTTACAGAGAGAGACGGCTTTTAATTCTGTCTAGCTTCCACATGCCAGTGCCAAACAACACCCACTTTGACAGCATCTCTTTCTTTCTTTCCTGCCAACATCTACCTGCCAGCCTCTGCCATGTTGTTCTTTTTAATCCTCAAGTCCTTATTTTCTCTACTGTCAGACACCTCAAGCTATAAAGACCTCAGCCCTTAAACATATCCAGAGACTGTCAGGTCACCAGCAAAACTGCAGCTCTAAACAAAACCATCTTCAGTCCTACAGACAGAAATTAAAATGCACTGTGAATCTGTATTTGCATGAGCAAAGAAAGAGTCCAAAATGCAACCATTCTTAAATTCTGTACACACTTGAACTCCGCTCTGGGTCATTTAGTATCCACAGGACACTGACAAAGCTCTTTGCATCCTGTCCCAACTCACACTGTCTTTCTGTGATTCAAAATCCAGCCCAGGAATCTGGAAGCATTCACTTTCTCCTGAACCAGCATAGTACAGTCACATTCATTTCCTTTCCACAAGAAAAGAAAGGCAGTTATGCAGTCAGGACAGCAATATCCTGACTGCTGAGCCAAGTCATTTGAATTTCACTTTGCAGTGGGTTCTTGGAGGTGGTCAGGGAGCATTCAGTAGCCTGAGTCACCACACAGGTGATGGCTCTGCTGTTGTCCATACCGCAGAGCTGACCATAGAGAGACTACCTTGGGAATATACAGTCTTCAGTTTCCTTTCCTAACAGTTCACTGCCTTTTAACAGTAGGAAATTCCTAGCAGTTAAAAAAGGAGCAAGGACTACCATATTTAATAGGTCTTCTCTCTTTCTCTTCCTATATAACAGTGGATTTCCTTTATTTTTTTCCTAAGCTGCAGATTTGGCTACTGGAGATAGCTGACTTGTGACGAGAGCAAAAAGGAGCGACTGCTTATTTCATAGAACCACAGAATACTTTGAGTTGGAAGGGACCTTTGAAGGTCATCTAGTCCAACTCCCGTGCAGTGAACAGGGACACTTACAAAACGATCAGGTTGCTTAAAGCCTGGTCCACCATGTTCTCAGAGAAGTGTCATCTACCACTTCTATGGCAACTTGTTCCAATGCTTCACTACCCTTGCCATTTAAAAAAAAACAACACCTTTCAGTTGGATTTGTTGAACCTCACAAGGTTCTCCTGGGCCCACTACTCGAGCCTGCCTAGGTCTCTCCGGATGGCGTCTCATCCCTCAGGCATGATGGCTACAGCACACAGCTTGGTGTCATCCACAAATTTGCTGATGGTGCACTTGATCACTCTGTTGATGTTATTGATGATTATATTACCCCTGTGGGACACCACTAGTCACAGCCTTCCATCTGAACACTGAGCCACTGAACACTACTTTCTAGGTACAATCTTGCAACTACTTCTTCATCCATCAAGCAGTCCATTCATCAAATTCAAATCTTTTCAATTTGGAGAGAAGGATGTTGTGTGGGACTTATATGAAAGTCCAGATGGATGACATCAGTGGCTCTTCCCTTGTCCACTGATGCAGTTGTGCCATCACAGAATGCCACAAGGTTGGACCTGCCCTCGGTGAAGCCATGCTGGTTTTTGCTTATCACCTCCCTCTCTTTCATGTGCCTTAGCATAACTTCCAGTAGGATCTGCTCCATGATCTTCCCCAGCAGAGGTGAGGCTGACGGGCTGGTAGTTCCCTAGATCATCATTTCTACCCAAATTAAAACTGGGTGTGACATTGCCTTCTTTCCAGTCACCAGGGACTTCATCTGACTGCCTTGACTTTTCAAATATCATCAGGAGTGGCTTGGCAACTACATCAGCCAATTCTCTCAGGACTCTGGGATGCGTCTCACTGAGACCCACAGACTTACAAATGTTCAGGTTCAGGTGACTGTGAACCTGATCATTACTTACAGTGGGAGTGACATTGCTTCCCCATTCCCCACCTTCTAACTCAAACAAGTTGGACTAGATGGTACTTAAGGAGTGACATTAAAAATAATGTAACGGTGCTGTGGCCGGAATCATATAAAGCCTACTGAGATCAAATGGAACATTCATTTGAAGAGACTACATCAGGGACAGGAGGGAAAAAGAAAAGAAAATGAAAATAATTTCATATGAAGAAATATCTTCCTTAAAACAACCAAAAAGTCTGGGAGCCATAGTGGAAACACCAGGCAATTTCACCGCAGTTCCTCTGGGAGCTGGTTGTTTTCCTGAGACTTCTAATTAATTATACATGCCAGTGAAGAGATATAATGTGGCTTTGAATAAAACAAAAAATAAAATTTGGAATGAAGAAGAGATAAAAAGAGGAAAGACAAAACGATTTTGTTAATCTAAGCTTGAACTAATTTCACTTTAATCAGAAGCTGACAGGAAAATGGCAAGCCCTGCTGCTTGTCACACTCAGCAGAGATGTCCCCATTGTCTTTATCTGATAAAACATTTCACTGCTGACCTCCAGTGGGAGGAGAACATTTCGTTTAGTGCTGTCGAGTGCAGTTTCAACAGATCTCAGTACTTATTACAATCTGCTCCGTGGCCATCGCTCCATGAGCCTGAACAAAAGGGATTTGTCTGTCTAAATCCTTTTATTTTTTTAGGGCAGGAGAAGTATACTGCTCCTATAAGCTGCAATGACCTTCTCCACGACAAGGCCAGAGCAGGCAAATTTGAGCTAAAAAAAGACTTTTGGCTCACTGACACAAAGGTGAAAAATCTTTTCTGTTACAGAAATTTCAAATGGTTGAATATCAGATTTCTGCCACAGCAATCTCAAGCATTCTGATCCGCAGCTCTGTGTGCAGTACCTAGTTCCCAGAAACCATCTCCATCCTCTATATGGCCTCTTCCCTTTGTTTAGACCTTCTAGAATGCAGCCCACAGCTGGTCTTCATTTATTGAGTTTTATTTGGATATTTCCAACACAAAAAAACCCTGGTTGCCCTTGACTCCAGTTATCAAAACAAAAAGAGAACAGCATTATATCCCAAGAGCCAAAAGGGTGTAGGTCCTCCCAAGCAAAACATAGAAGTCATCATAGGAGCAATCCCCTCCCATCCCCACAAGCAGATACACTGTGTGCTTTGCATTCTGACAGCAAAGGATAATCTCAGCTACTCTAGACCAGAGCTTGGAATTTCTTTTTCTGTCAAGAACCCTTCTTAAAAAAAAGCATTTGACAGAAGCTCAAATGCCTCCACTGAGCAAAACTATAGTAATAAAGTGTAAGAAGAGTGCTTCTCTCTTTTCTCAAGTAGGACTTTTCAAGCAACTGGAGACTTTAGCTGAGAGGTAACCTTTCATCTGAATCTGAATATTAACAGGCAGATAGTCTGGATCCTGGAGCATACACGATAAGCTGCCATGCAAAGGGCCACCATCTGCATCAATATTGATTATGCTCTTAGACCACTTAGGGGATGCCCTGCAGCAAGTTCTCACTGAAGGGGAAGAAATATGTCATCAGAATAGCCATCTTGAAATCAAAAAGAAATGGTAACAGTACCTAGCCATCATCTCTCAACATGCTGCTATATGCTTGCAAGACAACAATGCAGGATAAAACATCTGTGCTAGACTGAGTAATTGTGCCTTAAATAGCAAAGACACAATCTCTTCATTTTCATTTGTACGAAGGCACTCCATCACCTACATTTTTATTATCAAGTGCTTCTTAAATAGAGGTAAGGGATCAATTATTTTCTCTAAACACCACACAACATCAGCTCCATCACATGCTTGCTGGGTTTTCAAGCAAGCATTTCTGAAATTCACCTCAGATATAAAAGGATGCGACATACTTCAAAACGCTCATTAACACTGTGATTTGCTTTGATTTTTTTCAAAAATATGGAAATGACAGGCTATAATTTCTGAATATTCTGTTGATTAGTATTGGCACATCACTTCCTCTCTCCTCATTTTAGATCCGCCCATCCATGCTCTCTTGCCTTACCCGTAATCTGTGAGCTACTTGTGAAAGAATCAGTCCTACTGTTACAAGTCTGCACGTTGCCTAACATGGCAGGATCCCAGCTCACAACCAGTTCTCTCTACTTCTGGAGCAACTGCTAACAATAGCAGCTTGCCTGCTATCATCTGGACTGAGTGCGTGTTTGTCCAATTCTCATTTTACAGTAAACCTAGAGACAGGAGTCGTCTCTGCTCTGCAAAATTTGTTTTTCTTTTCCTCCCCATTTCCTCCTGGCTACTATTCATCAGCTGAAGCCTGGACCAGATGTGCCACTGGTCTGATGCCCATTGGCAGCTCTTATGTCTCTGTAAAACAAGAGCACTGAAACAAACCAGCATAAAAACAAAAAGATTGTCTGGGACAAACCAGAAATAGCAACAGCTGGATATGAACAGTCACGTAAGGAGGGATGGATTGAAACCACCAATTAACCTCAAGTAGGTCAAAGAGCTATTGAAGGCTAACACATTCTAGTCACAGATGACAGGGGTTGAATTTAAAGCAACAGCCTAAAAGAGGAAATCATTCTAACACATGCCTTCAGAATTGTCTTAGTATCTCTTGTTTTTTATCAAGTCATATTTCTATGCACAGCACTGTGTCTCCCAATGTGGCAGCAGAGACCTGACATCTGCATTTAAACTTAATGTATGCAGAGTATGGAACCCCACTTCATTGTCATTAGCTATTAAGATCATGGCTGCTTGAACTTCCCTCTAACTCCCTAAAAAAAATTACTGTCTGGAATACAGTTGCTAAGCAAAACTTTGTAGGACATCGTGTTCTGTCCTAATTAATGGCTCTCAATTTGGATCTTTGCAGTTCTGTTCACTTCATCAGACTCCTGATGGTGCAGGTATTTCTCCTTCCAAACAACTTCAAACTTTTCTTATTTCAGAATGTCTTTCACTACCCCATTTTTTCTTATTTCAGGTATGTGCTATAGACTCAAAATCCCTGACCCTTTTTAACCACCAAATTTCTAACCCATGACGCATCAACATTTTCATCCATTGTCTTTTTCATAACACACAAAAATTAAAATCTACAGTGTGAAGTTTATCTCCCTATTGCTTGGGATTTCCAAGTTGCAAAAGAACTCTGCTCTGTGACCCCACGTTCCACCAAGATAAGCACTGCAAGCAGTGTCTGTCATCTGTCCACATATTAAACCATTACTACAATTTTATAAACAGCAGCCCTTCTGTGTTTTTGTAGTTCTTTATTCCTCCAGCATGTTTAGAAGAGCATGACTACTGAAACATGGGCAGCTAAAGAAAAAAAAACACAACACTGTAAAATGCTTTTTTTTGTTGTTTTTGTACCATACCTAAAATTAATGTTACCTCCTGTTCTTTCAAAATATGAATCAACCTTTGTTCACAAGGTTGGCTAGAGTCCCTGGGTTGAAGCAAGAAATAATCAACAGGTCTCTTCTGTCCTCAGTTCTGCTCACAGGCTGAGCTTCTCAGATTACTAGACAAGAAATTTTAAGAAAATGGGGAAAAATGTTCTGTGACAGAGATCACAAGGGCTTTTTCCCTGAGCATTTTGCAGTTTAGCTTTCCATCAGCCACAAGCAATATCTGCTGTGTCACTGCTGGCCAGTTTCTCTGTAGGTCTATGCACAGCTGTTTCTGCAGCCCTTCCCCAGCACCAATCTTGTCACTCAGCTCAAGAGATCTACACCTGTCTCATTGTGCATATGATGATACCAGGCCAGCCACAGCAGTAAAGGTGACAATCTGTCCAGGTAAATCTACAGTAATGCAAAAAGGAAGCTGTCCATTGGCAGGCAAACAAAACAGAGTTCCCTGCACATTAAAAAACAATGGGACAAAATGCTATTTTCTCTTCCAAATTACAGTGTGACTAGATTGATTAATGCCCTGCTGTTGTTCACCCCTATGATTCTAAGAAGGTATCATCTTCTCTCTACAGTAGAGCATCTTTACAATCTCTCTGTCGAATCTCTCTGCAAACCATAAGTCAGATGTATGCCTGTGGAGCACACAGATTCATACACTTTTTCTCAAGACACTTTCTGCCTCTCCTTCAGCTTCTGGTACCTTTCTCCTAAGCTGTCCTTAAGCAATTCTGAATTTCTCAGGAAGAGTCTTTTGTTTCTCCTAGCACAGCCTCCATTACCTGCTCCACAAGACAAACCTTCACATACCTGACAAAGGAATCCTGAGAGAGAGGGAGAATCCTAAGAGTTTTGTGCAGACTGTGATGCACAAGAGCCGCTGCTTCACTTCCCCCAGCTCAAGAGAGGTAAAAAGAAAGTCAAGGCAAATCTAAAACCAGACGGTATCTGTTGAAGAACAAAAAGTGCAACAGTACTCCAGAATTCCACACTTCCACCTCTAGCACAGGACCAAGATGAAGAGAATTAGACAAGAGTTTCCTGAGGACAGCAGCACTCTTCCTGCAGTAGCTGATAAAAGTAAGGTGTGGGTTGTCATTACCTTCTTTTGCTTTAAGAAACCTTTTCAGTTCACCAAAGCAAAATGGCATCAGGGCTAACACAGAGACACATTCTGATCATTCTGTTCTATATTTCTTTCACTGTCTGACAAATGAGATGTTACTTCTTAAAGTGTATTCTCTGCTTATCAGACTGGCTTCTTGTTTCACATTGGGTTTGCAGACACTGTAAGGAGTCAGAGTATGATGGAGTGCCAGTTAATGCTCAAATAAAACACTCTCCGAATTCTAAAGATGAAATGAAAAGAAAAAAAAAGAAGAAATATGTCTTGTACAGATAAGTTAAACTTTATCCTCAAAGTGATGTACTTCCTTCTGGGAGCAGAATTCATTTGAAAGAATCTTCAGTCTGTGCTCCTTGCAAGAGGAAGGGGATGCGACTCCAGCTTTGCTGTAAATGTTTTCAGTCATATATAGAGAAGCAGAAAAAATCTGGACCACTTGGTACTCTGAATCAGCTCCCCAGACATTCTTCTTACTAGAGTACTTCATGCCAGGTAGGTCACTCTGCAAAGCGTAATAAATTTCCTTCGTAGTATTTGTTAAGTAGAACATGAATTAATCCCCCACCCTCTATACTGGAAACATATTTCTAGGACTATTCACTCTGTATTACCTTGCTATCAATATTCTTTTTGAATGCAATTAACCCCACTTGAGATTCCAGTTATCTACTGGAAATCCCTTTTTGCTGCATGACAAAGGGATGCAAGACAAAGAGCTGTACTCTTCTTGTTAAATGTGGACTCCACCAGCTATCCATCAGTTTGAATCGATGATGTCACCAATTCTCAAAGGTATTAAAGTGGCCCTTCTGCATGGGGTCAGGCTTACCATGGACATTTCCAGTATGGTCCAGAACTGTGGAGCTGATGTCTATGGGACAATCCAAGACCATAATGTTTTCTCTGCAGCTATAGCTGTATTATTTCACAGAAACTCATGGTACTTCCAACTTGACCAGTATATGGCTCATGGTTTTGCACACGCTTCCTTCCTCTGCTACAGGTTGTGCTACAAAACTCCATTCCAAACACAGTCATATTGTCCTCTAATTAGAGATAATGCGATTAACTTCACATGCAGAAACTGGCAGATGTTGCCTATAAAGCAACAGGAGTTTGGCATAGGAACATTTCTTACAAGCTGATCTATGAGCAGATCACCTTATTTGAATATGAACAAAATACTACTGAACATTAACTTGCTCTAGAGTTACCCAAGAAGCTACAGAAAAAAAATAATAGTAATTCAAAAAGCATTAAACACAGATCTAGAAAATACACTGGAACTTGTTTGTTCCTCTACCTCTTGCTTTTCAAGCCACAGAAACTGCAAGAATCTGCAAAAGCTTGGATTACAATTCGTAATAGTCATGGGAGAAGTGAATTGGTAATCAAGGGACAGGTGATGAGGTGAGAAATGCAGGGAGGTTCATCACAAAGCTCTGCAAGTTATCACATGGATAGCACATCCATATACACAGATGCACACACTCTCCACAGCTATATGTATGAGTGCCTAGGAAACTATCACACTAAATGTGTCTGCTAATGCAGGCTTGTAAAAAATACAGGATTAACAACCCAGAGCAGAAATCACATCTCCACTGCATACAGTCTCCGTCAAAAGTCACACTGGCTCCCGAGGGCCAGGTTTTCATCTCACTGGAATCTGTGAGCTGGTTTCATTCAGATCAAATAAAGAACTGGCAGTAGAAGATGAAGTTTTGTCTTAACCTTTGCAAGTGAGACACAGAGCTGAGTTATGGGACCCTGATGAGCTATGATACACTGGCTGAGTAGCACGAGTTTGGTTTGACCTGAATTTTTTGCAAATAAATTGTGACCCAATTTTTTTTTTGGTGCCACTTAAGTGAAAAACTTAATCTCTGATCAGTTTTGCAGAAATTGGATTGCGATGGTAGATTGTGCAAAAGGCCATGAAATCGACAAACCCATAAATGGGAGCATACAGTGAATCTAATAAAAAATCTTATTCTTGCTCATGTTACTACTAAATCTTCTGTCTCTTTTTATTTGGTAAAAGGGAGAGATGGCTCTTCAGACGGTAGGTCACTTGACTTTTAACAACATATATTTCTAATCTAGAGAGAGAGAGAGCATAAAGAAGGGAAAGAAAAAAAAAAAAAAGAACCAAGAAAAGAAACCCCACCAAAACACAAACAAATCCTTCAGTCTTTTGTTTTCCCCCTGTATCATCTGTAGATACTTCACTGCTTCCATGTTTTCTCATTGCATTTAGAAAGTCACTGGAACTTGTTAATGGTCTGGTGGCCAAGTAGCCACTGGGAATGAAAAATGAGCCAGCGATGGAAGGAGGGTGTGCAGCTAATGATTTCCTACAGGAGCTGATTAAACATTGCCCTTCCATCTCTTGCCACCTAATTCCTTCCACAGCTGATTTATGGAAAAAAAAAAAAACCCACCACGTATGGCTTTTGCAGCTTTGCTAGCTAGCAACAATTTAGCACCACAAGCAGCTTTTCCCTAGCTTCTAATTTTCTTATAACGAAGAAAAAAAGAGAAAAAAAAAAAAGAGTATGGAAAAAAGTCACCGCATTGTCTTTGCTTAAAGCATTGGGGGGAAAGGAAATGAGGAAGTCGGACCAAAAAACCGAACAGAAATATAAAGGAGGGCACCAGGTTCAGCACTTGCGATTCTGTTTATGATGAGAGGATCATTACTTCACAGAAATCATTATCCTTTTCAAGGCACAGAAGAAGACAAGTACAAGTTCCTATAAATGGAATCTGTCTGGTGCTATTTCAGTGTGTTTTAAAAATAGCTCTGCACCTCATTTTCCCTCATGCAGCAATGCCTGCTGCTAGGCCTTTTCCAGTTAAGGATTTACAACATTTCTTGAAAGATGAAGTGGAGGGGATAGGGGAAATCTGCCTTATTTCTTTTTATTATTTTCATTTTCGATATGTCTTATTCAAGAGTAGGCTCCGTTCTAGAAATAGAGGCATGAAAGCAGAACACTGAACCCACAGAAAGGCCTGCTGCAGCTCACTGCACGCCTATGAGGAGCAGGAGACACATCTGGGAATCCTCTGCACAACAAAGGCTGTAACTTCATGAGCTATTGGGAAAAAGCTGCAGTCAGCCACCACTTAGGCTCTCGAATCAAATCCAGGCTGGTGAAGAGCTCTGTAGTGGGACTCGATAGGAAAAGAGAAGGCACAGATTTCTACCTTCTGGGAGGAACTCGCAGCCCATTAGTAAGCTCTAATGGGCTTACAGCAGCGCAGGTGGTATTTGCTCTGCCAACTGTTAGGCATTTAAAGTTAGACGCTGAATTTAGGTTGGTTAGGCAGCCTAAGGAGAAAGACTGATCACATCTCAGACTGGGTCCTCCCGCTGACCTCAGTGGAACTGGCGCTCAGACATTTCAATGCACTGAGCTGGCAGATAACTATTCACTTTCTTCTGGTTGGGTGGGTTTTCTGCTGGCTGGACATGGCACAGAGGCTTTAAGAGCAAGACAAAATCCAGACACAGTAAAGGAGGACAGGCAGAGATGTGCGGTCTGGACTGGGAAGAAGTCAGACTAGAAACCATTTAAGGATGAATGATAATCTATCTCGGGAATGCAGGAAATGACACGGTAGATCAAACCCATACATATCTTATCTCTGATATCAACCTACCAGGAATTTGAGAGTGAAATGCAAGACACCTCCTATAGTAAAATATTATTTGAACTGCCATGCTAATGCTTTTTTTTCTTTAATTTCATTAGTGGCAGTCTGCGTGTGCCTTAAGAAGTTAGAATCATTAAGGTTGGAAAAGACCACCAAGATCACCTGGTCCAGCTGTCAAAAGTTCCCTTCTAAATCACTACAGATTTCTTATATATTATAAAAGGTACAGGTAAAACCATACTATTCTCATCCTGTGCATGCTTTAAAGATACTGCAGCAATAACCACCTCCTCCTGGACCAAACTGAAAGATGTCGCTTGCATCGGTCAGTGTATAGCCATTGCAAATGAGCAAATACAAGTCAAGCTATTTGAAATCAAGCTGTATATTTCATTACCAGTTTGATGGACTTTTGGCCAGAGCTGATGGAAGGTCTCTTACCAGCTCATGCAGAGTCATACTGTGGTGCCTAAGCAGTGGTAACAGAATGGAAGGAGAAGAGGTAGAGCTGGTGAGGGTACAGCTAAAAGGCCAGGCTGGCTGTTCTCACCAACATAAAGAAAAGGAGCAGGGAGGCCAGGCTAGCTTTTCCCAGCAATCTCCTGCCTCAAGTAACTGCTGTGCTGCCTATGGTGAGAGCTGGTCTCCAATTTCCTGAAACTTTCAGTTTAAAGAGATGGATTTTGAGTATATAGCATATGGAAAACATAAGATCATCTGAAACCAATCAGCATTTTTTTTTTGTTTCATTTGACTATAATAAATAATAATAATTAAAGAAAGAGGATCACATTCACACACAAGCGAATGTCCAGGATCCGACTGCATCTCCATTAGGTTTGACCAGAAGCCCAACAGCGACTGCTGTGTCAACCAAGAATGTTTTAAAAGTTTTTCAATTTCTCATAGAAAGCCTTTGTATCTGCATTACATTCAGTATGAGAACCGCAGCTTGGCCAGGAATTTGGATGCCATGGCTACAAAACCAGTGATAACATCAGCAGGCCAGATCCTCAAAAGGGGAGAGATCAGGGAATTCCATGAAAGCTTTTTAAACCAGACATGAGTCTGGCCTAATAATTTCATGAAATCAATACTGAGCTGTAATTGAAGACCAATTCAAGAACAAAGGTAGACTTTTCTTTTGATTTCCCTCTTGAGATCAATTGGATATATCTATTTGAATTTTCAAAGACAACAGAAACAATGCTGGCCTAGCTATCTATCTCCTCAGCTATGGTTGCCAAAAAGTAGTCACATATATCCATGCATATTTTTTAATTCTTCTAAATCTCCACACGCACTTTTTTTGGTGGTTTTTTTTTTTTTTTTTTTTTTTTTTGGAACAGACAATGACACCAGAATCCATCATTCTGCAGAAACATTTCCCAGTCTGCTTTCTCCTCCCCAGACAGATATACAGATGATGCAATTTCCCTGCCATCATCTCAGAATGAAAAGCTTTTGATAAATCTCAAATTGCAAAGGCATTTTTCCCTCTCATTCTTCCTGACTTGTGCATTGAGAATATGCTGCAGCAGAACAAAATCCAAGAGAGTGTGGAGGAGAAAGAATGATTTAAACAACAGAAAGGGCACAGTCAGATTTCCCTAGAGTTCAAAAATTCACGTTGACCAAAAGGTCATCTTGGCGTAGAAAGAAAATGGAAAAGTTCTAAGAGGAAGTCAACAAAGAAACTGCTTTGCATGGAGACACTAATTCCATTAATAATTATGCATTGAAGTAAGAAGTGCTAAACTGTTCTATGACAAAAGACTTGTTCTTCATGCACTGTATGCACACAGCTTCAGGGAGTCATGAATTCAGAGGGCAATGTTTCTTTTTATAGTTATACAGCGTCAAACCATGATGGCCCAAAATCTTAATTGGGGTCTGGAGGCCCTGCCATAATAATAACAATAATAATAGGAGCTATTTAAGTTTCTGCAAATAACATACATCAGCGTGAGACAATCAAAAGCCTTCTCAGCTGGATATCAACAGGCTGTGTGTGTAAAGGTAAAAAGAAGAAATACATGATATACTTTCCTGGATCCAGTCCTGCTCCCACTGAGGCTGAGAGCAGAACTCATGTTGACTTCTCTTACAGCACAACAGTGTTTATAAGAAGGAAGTATTATTTCCCTGTTGACAGTCTTTGGGCAATGCCATAAATAAAGCTTTGTATTCTCTTCTACACCTTTTACCCTGGTGCCCAGGAAAGGCAGCTTTTGGATTTACAGTCTGTACAAGACAGGTGAAACACTTCTGACACAGGCTGGCACAAGCCCACAATTCAGGTTATTTACCAGCAGCCAGTCAAATGACAGGGAAGCAATTTGCACCAGAAAATTTCATACACAAAGTAAGGTAAGAAAGCCTTACTTTCTTATTTGCAATTGTGTAGAGGCTTAAGAGAGCTAATCAAAGTTCCAAATTTCATCAAATTAGAATGTACAGCTGCAACATACAACTCTCTACCTCAAAACATGCATTTTCCTAACAGATAACATATTCTGCGTTACTAATCCTTAAGTGATATGGAAAAAAAAAAAAAAAAAAGATGAAAAAGAAATAGAAGTAACATAGAATTTAATCCTTTTTAATCTTAAAAAAAAAAAAAAAAAAAAAAAGGACTCCCAAAAAGGATTTCTGCCAATACAGTATATTTTGAAGGTGGATTGTTGTAAACAACTTTGATTTCCCAAAAAAGATCCATTTTACTAAAGTTGTGTTTTCTCATGGAAAATGGTCTCAATTACATTTTACATTTTCCTGAATGGCAATACGTCATACCCCATATGCAAGCTGTAGCTAGGCACTGGTGATTCCCAAGTTTGCTTAGATATTTATGGCATCATTTATAGCTACGCCATTATGGTGAGAAATATTTTGACTTCATGCTTTAGATACAGCTCAACAGGGTCTAGACAGCTGACAAATGAAAAATTGGAGCTAGTCTGTTCATACACCTAGCATCTTTTTAGGATGCTTTTTAACCACCTGACTGCATGGCTTCCTCAGACCCGCGTGTTGCACAGGGTTGCCAGTAATCATTAAAACTGCAGCTCTAATCTGTAAAACAGAAAACCTCCTGTGACACAGATGACAAATACCAATTGTATCAAAACCCAGTGTGTTAGGCTCTATGTAAATCCTGGCCTAGATTTCCAACATGTCTTTGGAAAGTATTTGGATCATTAGATATCCTTTGTATTGTTTAGTAAATAATATTATGCCATTACTTTCATAATTTTTACATTTATGCCAGTTTTCAGAAGGTGCTGTGTTGTCGTCTTCTGTCCTCAAAGATCCTGCACATCAGCTATTCTTGTAGTCTTGGGCTATAGAGAGAGAAGTCTGTAAAAGCAATTGGACTACAGAGCACTAAAACAATTGGACTACAGAGCACTCCTTGGGTAAAATCACCATGAAGCATTATGATAACGTTAAGCACTTAAGGAGGTTTCAGAAAACACCGTGTTCAGAAGTGACTGCTGCCCTTCCATTCATGCCTTACAAGGACATTAGTTAAAGGTCTTTGTGGCTGTCAGCAAGTTTCTGCTGGCCAGGCACAAGATGCACTGACAGATGAGTTGGGTCCTCAGTATAAACACTACTACGTGTGCTTCAGTTTCTCGTGTAATTTTTACCCGTGGAACAGATCTCTCTTCCCTCCTTTCTCTTCCTTTATTTCAGTTCAGCATTCCTTAATCATTTTTCTCTGGGAAAAGTCTGGGTCAGTTTAAGGAGTGTGTAAAGCTAAGAGAGACGGCAGGAGCTCAGCTGACAGAAGCCCTATGCTCTCTGCTGGTTTCTCTTTGGAGGAAGAAGGGAGACACTGGCATGGCAGCATATTCAGTGTGAGGGCAGATTTCACAACATCACATGTAAGTCTTTAAATGGGTTACTTCTCCTAGTCTTTCACATGTACTGAAAGAACAGTCTGGAGTGGTAAACATAGCTCATTGCTTCAAGTTATCTGGCCTTCATATAAGTTGGGCTTGCAGTAACTAAAAATAATTACAAATTACACTGATCAGTTCATAATATTGACTTACACAAGAGAAAATAGAACAATCTTAATACACCTCACTGTAGAGGTTATGATTTATTATTCTCATTTCTACAGACAGCAAAACCAAAGCACAAAGATGTAAGAGCCAGTACTGTAGGCACTTTATGAAAAATGCAAGAGTTTCTGGCTCACAGCCATTGGATCTGGGGGAGAGCTCAGCCTCAGACAGCCCATTAGTTTCATAAATGATTGTTGTCAAGTAGTTTTAGCAGCATTTTCTAAACGAACAAGATTTTTTAAAAGTTTCATTGGAAGCAGGACTAGCAAAGCCTGACTTCCTACAAATTTATCTAACTCACTTCATAGGTCCACAACAGCTCTGGTTCCTTCAGTCAAGCCCTGCATGAACACCAAAGCATTGGGGTGAATCCAAAACAATATGTAGGTTGACCAACACTAGTATGCCAAATGGCCAGTGAGTCCACTGCAGCACACAGGACACATACTAGCTGAGCTCTGCCTTCCTTACACCAGTGGCAATGTGCTCTGGGTCTCTGTGCTCCACTCTAAAACCAGTTTTGAAAACCCTTTTAGAATCTCAATAAGACTTACCCTCTCTCCCACATTTGTTTGCAACTGGCTAATGGATTCAAACATTATCAGGGAAAGGCAAACAGCATTATCACTAAGATATTTTTAAGGAAATAAAGTGATTTGCAGTGCTGCTGACATTCACCAGTAGTCCTGCTGGCTAGATAAGGGAAACAGCCAGAGAACAGCAAAGGACCAGCTGTACTCTGCCTTCTGAAGCTGGCAAGTAAGAATCATGGTTGAAGACAAAAGAAAGCACTGTCCTGATTTGACTGTCCTGTGTATTCAAAATGTAGCCTGTTCTATCTTCAACTTCTACCTTCACTAATATTTGACCAGCCAACAAAAGGAGATTCATCAACACTTCTCTTGATTTAAACAAACATACAGAACTCCAAATCACTGCAATATGTGTAGCTAGGAACAAGCTAAAATATGGCAGGAGAAAGAGTTCATAAAAAGAATGCATTAGAAACAAGGAATGCATTAGAAACAGTAGAATGAGGAGGACTTGATGCTTAGAGCTTTCTACCTGCAATCACCCAGCCGTCCAAATTGTTGGCCTTATTCATTTTGGATCTGGCACCAGGGATTTCTTGTCTGTATCTCGCCTGGATCAGCAGGCTTGAGATATTAATGCCAAAGCAGAAAGATTGATGTCTCTATGTTCTACTATCATTTTCTAAGTTTTTTCCGAAACTGTCTCCTGATTTATCTATTCTGTGACTGTAACCCGCAACTGCTCATTAGTTAGGAAGGTCACTCAGAAAGCAAATATTTCTGCCAGCTTCCACTATGCATCAGCTGTATATATATGAGCTCTCCCAGCACTTAGAGAGAAAAGTAGCTTAAACTTCAGTGACTTGTCTCTGATAATTAGTAGGTAGCGGCATGTATATATATAGAATAGTATTTTTCTTGCTATTATTTTGCAGTAGAGTTTAGCAGCCTAATAAAGCAATGACAAACCACTAGGAAAGATAATGCACAGACATGGAGAACTTTGGCACAACAGGAAAGGTCTGTAGGGAAGCATCCTCCTCAACTGTGCATATGCATGCATTCTTATCACTTTGAAGTACATGCAAAATACTCTCTCTTTTTCATGAAACAGTACATTATTCGACATGACCTCACCTGCACTAACAACGCTGTGGTCATCAGGAAGCAGCAGATGTATTGTGGTCAGTTGTGCTGTGTTTGTGTCAAGTAATAAAATACAGCATCTCTTCTCATGTTCCCAAAGATATATTTGGAGAACCATACACCTAATTCAGTTTTTGGCAAGTCAATACAGTTAAAGGAAATCCAGTTTTGATTAAGACTGGTAAACCAGTATATGCAAGTCATTAGGAGTATGATCTCATGTTTTCTTATGAACCAGTAGAGTTTGAATCTGGAAGACAAACAGGCCTCTAAGGAAAACCCAAATGTTGTAAAGAACTAGTAATTAACGTAGAATACTCTTCCTTGATAGTTTCTACTCTGAATCTGCACCCAACAGGTCACTATCTTTCAGATAAGACATGAAATCAAGGTCATGATTAACCTGTCCTTTCTTTCAAGCACTGTTCTTTTTTTTTTTTTTTTTTAATCCAATATACTAGCCAAATTCTGGAGAAAATTACTTTATGTCTGCATAAAATACTACCGTATCTTTTTTCCCATTAACAAATTTGATGTAGCTCTTGCTGCTGTAGAACAGTTGCTATGTTCCACCCCAGAAGTGTTGGATTTCAACAGGGAGTGAGCAATTTCTTTGTATGCTGTGAGAAAAACCCTCCGGGATTCTTTTGAATGAAAGGAGCTAAATAAATCTCAGTTATTGCTATTATGACTTTCTCCGGCATTTATCCACAGAATAAATGGATAGGTAAGTTGATTTTCAGGGCTGCTCTTCATTATTTGCTGAACAAAACTACCTGAAAGTGCTTCTCTATTACTTACACAAAATTTAATTTGGCGACTAAATAGACTCAGGCAACTAAAGCAGGCAAAAGTCTATAATCAACATAAGCAGACCTGTATTTATTAGGAGAGATTGGGGACTCCCAGGCAAACAAAGGTTCTGTGAACTTCCCAAATTTTGTACCAGGCTTTTGTAAGCTTCCCAGGACTCATCTGAATTCTCAGCACTTTCCTTCCCCTTTAGCTCACATTCACATGGCTAGATTCTAGTCTCCACCTCAACTGCTGGTTTCTCTCATATCTGGTTGCCCATTCTTAGAGCTTTCCCATAATGCAAGAAGTCTAAAAGAATTGCCTGAACATTCAGGATGTTGCTTAGCTACCAGGAAGGTCCTGCATGACTTCTGATAGCAGGCACAAATATGAGCAGCTTGACAGTACTTTTCTTTGCTCCAGAGGCCTGCTGAAACCATGCATCACTTTGTTGGTGTTTTATTTGTATTTCACTGGACTTACTCCTCACTTCTCTTACTGGCTTTGTTTATCTAATGTAAATCAGTACAAAATGTAACTACAGATAGCCCAAGTCTACCTGCAGAAGCTTTGATCTTTGAGACAATCCAGAGGCAAATGAACACATTCCTGACCCTTGAGGAGTTGGGAGCACAGTGCATGGAAGGATTGTGTTCTCACTGCTTCGCACAGTTTGCCCCAGGAAAGCCAACAGCAGCAATATTCCAAACTCAAAACAATTGGGATTTTATACAGTGGGATCAGATTACCATACATTCAACACCGGCCTTCTGCCAGACCGTGGGTAGTCATCCTTTCCCAGCTGTGTAACACAGACATGTTTATGAAAGACTGGAGGATGCAGCTGACACCAGGGTAATCTGATTCCCTAAACAGACAAGTAGTCTATTCTGTCCCAATGCTCTTCTATGGGAAAGGATGCTAAGAGCAACTGCTCAGGAGAGATGCATTCAGATCAGCTGTTTACTGCAGAAACACAAGATGAACCTCTAAAGAAAATAATTTTTCTACTATCCAGTGATCATACATTACATTCAGTTGTAATCCACCAAACACAAGCCTTGATGATTGACTCTGTCTTTTTATATAGTCATTCCAGTGCCTTCTGATAATCCAGAAATCTGAAGGAAATCCATACCAATAATCCATGGATGATTTACATGATGATCTACATTAGATGCCAGATAATCTGGCACAAGGATGAATAAAGACACATGCAGACACCTAAAGGATAACTCTTGTATTCATCCTGAATGCGCTTGGGTGGATGAAATACTAGAACGATTCTCAAAGGTCTGATGGACCCTTGCGCTGTAAAGGTTTATAGCATCTATCCTAAACCCTTGCTGCAGAAACAATATACTAATATTGCAGTGCCTACTCTACAGGGTCTGCCTGTAGCTGAGTTACTGAGTCAGGTCAGGTAGTTATCTACATTGATTAAAGAGCTCGTGAAACTTCACTAATTAATTTTCATAATTAGCAGCTATCTTCTTAAAGTTTGTTTTACCTCTACAGCTATCCGTCTTCCTGAACAGTAAATAGGCGGTAGATATATCAAGCTTCTGTGGAAAAGAGGTTCTTTTAAAGCTTTATCTGGACTAACCAGATGGAAACACAGACTATATAGGAAACCTGTAAAAGTTCCCCAAAAGTGTTGGTGCTAAATGACTTGCTACTTCAAATTCTTTTGTCATAGAGGCAGCCATAATTCTTTGTATAACTAAATTTCTGAAGATAGTTTCCTACTGTCCACTGGAATTGGGAAGTTAGAAGAGACCAACCTGTCTCTTCTCCCTTTAGGTTATGATGTTCAGCTGTTCAGAAGAAATCAGAACTTTGTTCTGCCAGATGCAAAGATCCTGAGTCAATGACAGGAGTACAAAGGTCAGGATCCACCAGACCTCTGCGAGGGATGGGCAGGTAATTCCAGAGTGGTGATGTACACATAAGAGAACTTTCCTCATAGGAAAAGGTATCACACAACAGACTACATTAATATAGTGCTCAAACCCGAAACTGAGTCTTTGCATTTAATGACTACACACTAGCCTCTGTCACAACAACTAAAATGACAGCTGGTAGATGGAAGAGGTCATAGTTTAATCAATTCTTTCTCTCTTTGTTTTACATAACTGAGGGTGATAGGCAGCTAATACATTTCACAGCCATGTGATAAATTGCACTGTCACCTGCACTTTGCCTGATACTTCTTCTTTGTCAAGGCTGTTTCCACCATCCCTACTCTTACTTCAGTGCAACTGCAATAAAAGTCACAAGAGTGTCAACTTCTTACTTCTGACAAGTGGAATTTTTCCATCAGTTTTTCTTAGGCAAAAGATCAAGGATGGGGCATCTATAGTGTTAAACCACAGTAAGAACCCTCATGACTCTAATCAGAAGCTCTATGTCACTGAAAAAAAAAATATATATAGGGCATTTCAACTTTGCTCTGTGGCTAGCTGCTTTTGTTTCTTGTCACAGAAGGGTCAGAGAAGCAGAGTCTAAAGCCATGTTACTTTCAAGTAAAAAAGAAATATATATATATTTACTGATAATTTTCTGCTTCCCTAAATCTGGTATAAATCAGATTCTTGCTAGTCAAACCATGTTTTTACAGGTAATGTGATGAAAGAGTTTCCTGGCACTTAGAAGGATGAGTTTCCATATTCAGTCAAGTCTTTGCCATACATGATAAAGCAGCTATCCTAGAAGCAAAAATAAAAATAATTTCAGATGATTGAAACCCTCCCTTAGCTCTTAACAACAGATGCTGTAGAAAGACCAGATGACAGGTGCATATCTTGTTGTCCACCACACTCCCAGATCTGTCACTCTTCAGATACAGAACATGGCTTCTTTCTAGCCCTTACTCATGGATTTATGCAAACAAAAATGGGAGCAGGTGGTACATGCCAGAACTGAACTGGGATATTGCCAGGATGCTAAAGCTCAGGCATACCCACACAGAGTATAATACAAACCAGAACAAATTCTAATTCCACAAATGGCAATATTCTACCTATATATTTGGCTAATTCATTACCTTTTACACTGAAGCAATAAATCTCAACTGCCTTCATAAAACAGCGTTCCTAGGCACTGAACTGTGTGTGGTTCAAATTGTGAATGAGTGCTGCACTATTTTTCTGTTCTCTGGATTCAGCCATCATGAGTAAATATAGCAAAAAGATTGGAAAACTGCCCACAAAGGTGATAAAATACAGGATTCAGCTGCTTTTGGTATGTCCTTGAAAATTGATAGTTGTCCTTTTTTAAGTAGAAGTTGAGAAGGGTCAGGACTTGGAGGCTCACTGTATGAAGCAGAGTATATTTCTCCACGGGCAGGAGTTTACCCCTGTTTTTTTTTGCAGGCACACTTGTCTATCTCCCTATTTCTTACTTACATCACTGTCAGATTTTCCATGTTGTCCACTGATTCTAAGAGGACTCTAAAGAAGATGTCTTTCATTGCAGCTTTAATCTAATTACAAGCCAAGTTGCAATAGCTTAATTTCACTAGAAGTTCAATACCAGTATGGTCAGACTGTGAGCAAAATGCAGTTAAAGAAACACTTTGTCAGAGTAGGGAAATTCTGGGCAGGATGAGGGCAGACACTTTCTATGTCTTTGCTTCTGTTTTAATAGTTTGGTTATCTCAGGATGCCAAATGCATTTTCCCTCCTTTGAGTGGAGAAAAATGGCAGTAAGGAAAAAAAAAAAAAACCACAAAAAACCAACAGGCTTTTTGCTTAACTATGATTATTCTTTAGAGAAGTTCCATTTGCTGAGAACAAGAAAGTTGTAGCATGGCTGACATTAAGAGATCTCAAGTGCTTGCCACTTCATATATAGAGAGGCATTCAGAGAATCTCTAGCAAATAATTTCCTTTCACACAGACTTTTCCTGGAAAAAAAAAAAAAAAGGCATATTCTTAATCTTTCTTGCAATTTTTATTTCTATACAAAAAACATAAAAATATAATGGCAGCTGGACAAAGAGGAAGATCCTTTCCTGTTTGTCTGTTTTTCCTATTTGCACAAATCTTCCATCTTTGAAAATCAGGCAATAAAATCTTTCTTATATACTTCATTCTGCATAGCCCATCTGCATCTAAGAGGACATCGATCATCTGTCTGTGACACCTACCAACAAGTATGCTGAGTGATTTAGCTAAGGTAGGAAAGAGATCAATTTCATCTACATTAATTTGGATAACTGTTATTCAAGAATGAGTGGTCCTACCTGAATTGTACCAAAATCCCCAAATGGACTAAAATCTATATTTTTCAAGCTTCTGAGTTCGTATATACATATACTTCCATAAAACTGAAGCAAAACATTATGACCAGTTGAGATGGAGGAAATTATTTAATTCACCAAATAGCCCTTTCTAAACCGCAGAATCTCTGGAAAGGAACAATGTCATAGCTTCATTTCTGACTCCAGAACATGAACAATGCATTAATTTACTGTTTTTCAGGACCTTGGACACAGGCTGTTACCAAATGCTGCCCACCATCACCGTTTCACATTTAAACTGTTCCTTTTGAAATGAGACTATGCTCAGAATAACTGTAATGAGTAATGGTTTGTTCTACAACTTTTACATTTTTCCATTGGAAAATCTGGATGTAAGACTGATTTTTTTCTATTTCCTGCATATACAGTAACTTATGGGGGATGTCTCATTAATGTTTCATTATTGGAGAAACCTGGCTATCAAAAGGAAGAACACAGACAATAACAAGCTCTTCATTTTCCTCCCATGATTGCCCAACAGCTTGGGCTACCAGTTGCCTCCATCCTAGCCCACATCTCGCCAAGATACTGGCAGAAAGGAAAACAGAAGAAATGCAGATAAAAAGAAACTAAACACACATACAAAAAAAAAAACATACTTAGATTTGCTGGAAATGTTTTGTACTATTTTTTTTTTTTTTTTTTAGCTGCTCCCTTCTTAGTTGTGACACAAAACACTAAAAAAACTGGGCAGATTATATCAGTAATAATGATGTTAACAACATTAAAATGGTGGAAATTTATTCTTCCGAGTTGCAGTCATTTATTCCAAACATACATATGCAGGGCAAAGAAGGCAGGTTCTCACATACTCAGTAGTAACTCAATAGAGCAATCAATGCCTTGTTTCTCAGCACTACTGGATCTGCTTTTTGTTCCCTCACTAGGAGTACAGCCCTAAGAACAGCATAGTGTTCAAAATGAATCAGAGTCCCCATTTGTGCTGTCAGGGACAGGATGATGCCTAAACGTAATCAACACATGCCAGTGTGAATTTGGAGCATGTAGTGCAATTCCAGTTTAGGGTTGTCAAATAACTCTTCTAAAACAGTCAGTCTTCAGTTGCGTTATCTCCCATTTTTTCAAATCCTTCCTCACTTCCCAGATGCAGTTCTCTCTTATTTCCACGTTCATTTCCAAGCCCACGAGTGGCCCTCTTTGATTTATGTAAAAGTTCAACCTTTAAATTAGTTTGGAGTACACAAAAGCTGAAGAATCTCATTCATCAGTTGTGAAATTAAACAAGCTCTCTTCCTACAATATCCAGCGTACCTTGCAATTTAAAAAGTCTATTTCCAAAGTAATGATGTACTTCATATCTAACCTTATCCCATAGAGAGTGATCAGATCTTAGGAAACCTCTTGTGAGCAGAGGAGGAATGGAGAAGAGAAAAGAGAAATCCATGGAAAATAATCTTGCTTTTCTTTCGTATTTCTTTTCTTTTGTTTTCTCCTTTCTTTTCTATTTTCTGTATTTTCTAATGCTATCCTTTGCTTTAAGACAGATGTGTCCACTATTTCCTTGAAGGTTTAAAGAATGAGATCCCATGAAAATTACTTGTCTGTCTTTCTTGTTATCTTCCCCTTCCTTCTAACATTCAGCTAAAAAGCTGCATCTTAGAAATAATTATTATTCTCCAGGTTGCACACAAGACATCAGAGCACCTTTTGCTCAAAAAAAAAAAAAGAAAAAAAAGAAAAGAAAATAGATACTAGACAGGATTAGATACAAAAGCAGTGAAAATAAAATATGAAAGGATTTAAATTCCCTTGCTCAGGATAGCATTCTCTCATGTGCTGTGCACTCAGGGTCTGATCTAAGACTCACTGAAGTCAATAGAAAGACTCATATTATATTCAGTAAGTTCTGAATAAGCCCCTTTTCCCTCATCTTCACCTCTAAGTCTGTAAACACAGGAGAGCTATCAGTTCTTCAGGTACAGAATTAATTCATGGCATTCACTCCTACTGTTTTTCTTTCTTCTAATGCAGTTTCACTACATTTGAGTTAAGCGCAACTGGAAAGAACATGCCCTGGCCAACAGAACTCCACATAAATGAACATCACAAGTGGCATGAATTAAATACACTCGTCCTTCTTTAATCTGTAAGTAAAAAAGGCAAAATGTTTGGGATTTGTGTCAAAAATTAGCTGCATGGCTTTAAATACTGCTGCTTTAACTGAAGAATTCGATGGATGTAAGCAAAACCATGCCCCATATATGTCATTCTGTACATGTATGAGTGAAATCAATGCAACTTTGTGCATGGTCAGTTTGGAAGAAGTAAAGGTGCACAACAGATGCTGTGCATCTCTGAGGATACAGCTACCACTCAGAAGCTATGAAATTGTTGGTGAAACTATTAAGCATCAAGGATTTGAGCTATCAAGTTCCTTAGCATCCAAAACTTAAATGAGAACTGAGAAATACAGAAGCACATTGAATATCTCAGAGCTTGGAAGATTAAACTTGAGGTTTTACTTAAGGGCTCTTATGAAGGAATTTGGAAACTAGCATCAAACAGTTTGTCCTTGAAGTTGTCTCATAAACATTTGTTGCTCAGATATAAGACTGGAGCAAAGTAAATGCAGGTGTGGCCACTGTGTACTGCCGTATTTACTTTTCCTTCCAATTTCTCCCTTTTATACATTTATTCATCCTTCTGTATTCTTCTATGCTTTCCCAAACCCCAGATAAGAGCTGTCCTTTGTGTTCACTAGTGTCTGTCCTATCATATAAAATTGCACTACATGCTTTCTACCCTATGGGATGGTCAGTTTTCTGCAGGAATAGAAATCACAATGAACTAGAAGCTGCTGCAATTAGAGGACACAAACGCCCAACAGCATACAGCTACATACTTCAATGTTCAGATAATAAACACTAGGAAAAACAGATAATACACTCCACAACACTGAGGCATGCACACTCTCACACCTGAACATACCCAACCTCCATATATACACACATAAGAGGCTAGGATCTTTCAATCATAAGAGTTGGTAAAGAGTATGCTAAAACAGGATTTTTACAGGCAGCAAGAAATGTTCATTGAAGAGAGCAAGCAGGCTTTGTGGGTACAGGATGCTCCATGACCCATCACAGGCATCATGTCTTCTTGCTACAATTACTCTCAGAAAGCAATAAAACACTCAATGTTCTGCTCTAAACTTAAGTCTCATTGGCACCAGAAGTGAGGAAGGCAGGCACAGAGGGGCATCAGTACTTACATTTTCAGAATAATGTTTATGAACAGTTCCTACGTTAAAGAACTCTGCAAAGGACAGACTGTTGGATAGGAAAGAAATTGTTTTTTGGAGGCAGCCAAGGGGATAATTCATGAGTAGCATATGGATATGAAGGTGTACAGCTTGCTCAGAATGGGCAGGTTAGGGAATAAGAGGCAGAGCATTGCCTTGTATGTCAAGGTGTTTCTCTGAAATCCCAATTAGAGTAGGAGACAGATTTGCTGACAGTGCTTGCATGGTGATTAAGGAAAGTAAGCAAATGAGTGCTGTGACAAAAGCAGTACCTTCCTATATCACCAGTGGGATCAGGCATGAAGGTCTTCTAATAAAGCTGCTTGCATCTGAATGTATCATGGTTAGGCTCTGGGTGTACAGAATACCAGAAAATCATGAAGAAAATTTTAAATACTTGCATCATAGAACCAGTAAGGTATTACAACAAAAAAAACCACAGCAGGGTAACTGAGAACCAACACTCCAGCATGAACTAGATTGATTACTAATAAAAGATAATTACCTACCCCTCAGTGAGAAAGAAGAAAAACACAACCTTTCTTACTTGCTGACACTGACCAGTGTCAAGGCTATTGAACTTCTTGGATCCCCCCAGACTGCACAAGGTAAACAAAGGGTACCCAAGCAAGAGATCTGAAAGCCTGAGTTTAGAGTCATCAGGTATCCAGCTGGTATAATCAGATGATTCACTAGGCCAGTTCTGGGTTATTATAGAGCAGTAGCCAGACTAAAGTAATGTCAATACACTGGAATTTATCTCCAATCTACTTTTAATACCTTCAATTGATCAAAATCTACTGTCAATACCTTCAAAGAAAGAAAATGCTTTGGGAAATAGAACTTGCAGATTGAGAGATAAAGCCAAGGTCTTTAGATAAAAATGAGAAAAGATTTTGCTTGTCATTTCATAACTGTGATGAAATTTGTAATTTGTGTTTGAGCTATATTTTGATAGAATAACGTGGTTGTAAATTGCTTGACTACAAGTATTTCCAGGTAAAGCTGACTTTTAGCAGAAACTCTGTTTCCTTCAGAAGAAATGAACCCTGATACCAATCAGCTTTTCTCACTTCTAAAGACCTTGTCAACCCAGCACAGGACATGCAGTTCTCTAGCATTAAAGGACAAGTTCATATTTTCCTTGTAAGCAATGTCAGAAGAGAAGGACAATACACATTTCAGAACCATTTTGGTCTTACAAAGAGTGATGCTGTGGAAGACCTCCACCAAAACTTAGCAGAAGAGTAAAGTAAGTATTTCCTAAGGACAAGGCCTTATGAAAATCTTCCACAGAATTCAATGGAGATTGGGTGGGAGGGTGGGTTGGTGTATGAAGGAGAATCCTTAAAAATTTTCTCCTAAGAAGAACTGTCAATTACTGAGAAAAAAATATATATGAAGAATATAAACACTAATTATGTTACTCCAAATAAATATATTCAAAGGGTTAGGAGACCAACCTGGTCATATCACAGCATCTTTGTTGACTGTAAATGTGTGACAAAAATACGCAGAAAAAGATTAAAATAGACTGTTTAATATGAATGAGTACAAATGTGCAGAAAGAACACCTAGGAATAAAGGTGGAGACATGAAGGCACAAAGTGAGATGAGTCTGGCAAAAATAACACATGGAAAAGGATGCAATACTTTAAATTTATCAGTAGAAAAAAACAGCATAATAAGTGCTAGTTTGCTCCTCATCAGAGAAGCAAATCCTATTGATAAGGCTGCAAAGAGAGATTTTGCATCAGTTTTCATAAACAGGTCAACTGTGATGAATTAACATTGTTAAGAACTAACAAAGACGTAAGAAAAGGCCTAGAATACAAAAGGAATAAGGCAGAGAAGTTACATAGCTTAGATCTCTCCAAATGAGCTGAATCAGCTATATTCATACTGCATTTCTAAGGAACTGACTCAATCAATCTCAAAGCTGTTAACGATTATTTTTTTAGAACCTAGGAAAGCCTGGTGATGAACCAGATAACTGATACAGTGTACAGACTTCTTTTGAAGACGGAAAAAAAGGAGGAGACGAAAAAACGATAGACCTGTCAGCTTAACTCCAGTTCCTCAGAAGAAAGAAACAGTTTAGAAGAAGATAGGGGAAAAGAGATGGGTATCATTCAACGCACCTTTGTCAGGAACAAATTACTATTAATGATCCGAATTTACCTCTGTGAGAAGGTGTGAGGGAAACACAGAGTGGACAAGATGTCAAGAGACAGTTTCCAAAGCTTTACTCAATTCTCAGGCCAGATAAGCAGCACAGTCTAGATGGACTATAAAAGGATGAACATTTGTAGGTTGCTCCAAAAGTAATACCTCCTATTTATTTCCATGGACACCACAGTAGATACAAAGAGCACAATAACACCATTTGATGCAGTACATTCGCAGCTACTCAACACTATTTCTCAACTCAGGCGCTATCATTAGCTATGCATTTTCACCAGCAGTGAACAAGAGCCTGCAATGTCTGGAACACAGCTTGTCTTTCACATTGCTGTCGCCAGCGTTGAAATGTACCACTCACTGCCTCACTGTACTCACATTCACTGATTGGTCACCGTAAACGTCCAGCAAACATTAACAAATGTCAATGGGTGCCATATTTTCTGCACAGAGAAATTCAGTACCACCCCTTTGCTTCATACGCACTTCCACGACAGACGCCATTTTGCCAGACTGCCCCTCTGCTGCCATCTGTCACACGGCAACAAAATGGAAAGGGGTCCTGGTGGGAAAGTTCAAACTCTACTGCTATACCACCAACATCTGCCTCTGACATCCTGAACCAGCACAGTAAAATAGGAGGCTTTACTTTCAGAGCAGCTCTCATAAAAACTGTTTAGAAAATGTACTCTGAAAGTAGTTCTTAGTCTCGCTGTCAAAATGCATAGCTGTACTAAATGATCTTCTGCAGGACCTGGTCATGGAATTGGTACAATTCGATATTTTCATTAAAGATTTAGATGAAATAGAAAGTATGTTAATTTGATTTGCAGATGAAACCAATGTAAGACTAGTTTGCATTAGAATTCAAAATCGTTTTGACAAACTGGAAAAGCTGCCTGAAGTAAACAGCTGCAATTCAATAGGGTCAACTACAAGTTACTACAAGTAGACAGGAATAATCAATGCTACAAACACATGAATGAGGAGCAATGACAAGGTAGCATTTCTACTGGAAAACGACAATACCATTCTGCACTATTGAAAATTTCAAGTCGCATGTGAGCCTGCCACTCTTTTTTGTAACGAAAGTGCAGGTACAATTCTGGATGGGTATTAAAAAAAACAACATAAACTGGCAAGACAGACAAATTAATCTGTTCTCTCTGCGCTGTTAATCTCTCTGCTAGAATTCTGTTTCCAGGCTCAGGAAGCAATTCACAGGGAGACTTGGCACAACTGAAAAAGGTCCAGAGGACATCACTGAAAAGCATTCATCCTATGGCTAGTCTGGGTAGGGGAAAAGATATCCTTGGCAAGGACTTCCTATGGCAAGATAGGACTTAAGATATACAGCTGGAAAACATGTTCTAAACATGCGAGTTATAAGAGCTGGATTAGACGACTTACAGAGTCTGGTAATTCCATTATTAGAGATCTTTACAGAAAACTTAGAAAAACATATCAGAAATGATGCAGCTGAAGTTGAAGAAAAAAGATGACCTGTGGAGATCGTTGCCAGCCATTAGCTTACTAGTATTATGCAACCACAACTGATATATAGGAACAACAATTCCAACATTAAGTGGCAGAGCAGAGGCAAGGGAGCAACTGGACAGTTAGAGGACACGTCTGCTAGAGCAGCGCAGGATGACTTTCATTGGGAATGAGATGCATTGGTAAGATACCCAAGATTGGAAAATCAATCACTACTGGACACAGCAGTATTTAAAACCAAATCACTGTAAGGTCAGAAAACAAAAAGATGAGAAACTATAATCCTGTATCAATATGCACCAATTGAATTAGGCAGTATAAAATGAAAACTTGAATAAAACTTGCCTATGGTACTGCTAAACCTAGGAGGATTACAGGTCACTCCTTGCAAACTCACTCCTCCTCACAAAAACTCCAGAGAAGATCAAAATGAAGGGAATTAGAATGAGCTTTCATTGATGAGCCGTTAGGAACAAATAGATTACTGAAAGCTGTGTACATTTTATCAGCAGCAACCAGGTTTGGCAAGGCTGTTATCACTGGGTCTTAGTTTATAGAAGTATAGATGAAGGGGAGAGGCCATCTGGGCAGAGCTGCCAAGTGAATCATAACGGATCAGGAGCACAGGGCTTCCCTTCAGAAGGCTGAGCTGGGAACACAGTGTTGGGAATTCTTTCTCTTACCAATTTCATCTGATCTCTTCTCTCTAAATCCCTTTTCTATTCCGGGCTTTGTTTCTCTGGGGCCACTTATAGCACTCCTTTGTTGCGACTGAAGGAAGGAAACAAAAGAAGCAGCAAAGCATTTTTCTGTATTACAAACACAAAGATGAAATGTTTTGTTGACTGAATGTGTACTCTGCATTCTTAACTGTTCTGATCCTAAGCATAGTAAAGTCTTCAGTTGCCTTGGGTCACATTCACAGTACAAGTCAATATTTCATCAGTCTGGTATGGATTACAGAGGACTGAATTATCTCAGCATAAATTCTGGATTGCATTTTATATAGTCCATGGACCTGATACCTCCCTTTACTTTCCTACCTGCATTTTAGGAAAGGCTGCAGGTACTTGTCATTCAGCAGGGTTTTAATAGATACATTTTTAGTTCTCACACCAATAGGAAGAAGGTTAGACTTTACAATACAAAGAACAGATTACAGCCATAAAGTATCCCTTCTCTTCTGCCCTCATCTCCACCCCCCCCCATTATGATAGCTTTCCCTATTTAACTTATAATTGCCATATGATTTTTCTTTTGAGGATGAAATTCTTATCAACTCCACCATTAAGCAAGCAGAATAAACTTTATCATGGCAAACTACAGGCAGGTAAAAGTAAAGTCTGCCATCTCTTTTCCAGAAATGAATTAGCTCTGGTGCTATAAAATCTCTAACAAGTTGGATTAAAAGACAGACTCCTCTTACATCTTTATTCCCAACAGAAATAGCACTGCTAGTGCTGGGAGATTTATGCATGTCACAACCAAAGCACTTCACATTCCCAAGAAGACTAAGTCCTTTGGCTTTTACCTCTTGTGACATCCTCAATACATTACCCTTTCCATCCGCAGACCAGGGTATATTAGAGATTAATACAGCTCAGCAACTCAAAACACACAGATTGTCAGTCTTGGTAATCAGCCTGAAGAATTTAGAGGACAGTTGTTATTTACTGAAAGTGATAAGATACCCAGCAGAACACTTAACTCTAAATAAACAATGTGGAAACTTCACTACCCAGAAAGTCCTAAGAGGCAAATACACAGCTCAGATGTTCCTGAATATGGTTTGATTGCATTCATGCTGTGAGGCAGCAAAAGCAAGGAGAGGGAAAGCTTAAGTCAGAAGGCAGGGGGCCTTTCTCACATGGATCTGCTCTCGGTGTTTAGCACTGGTTTGTTAGTTCATTAAGAGCTTGTTAGGAATCGGTTTCTCCATGCTTCTCTCCAGCTCCACGGTGCAGCAGGGTGGCATTTGTTACTATGCACAAGTTGGTAATGGGGCCTTCTGGCATGTGAGCAGCAGCGGCCTTGCCCCAAGGGCTACGTAAAGCCTGAAGGAAGCTGGCAGAGGCTTTGTGCAGTACAGAGGTAACTGCAGAGTCAATTCTTCGCTTCTCTCATAAGTTTCCCTGTAGAGAAGTGTCCTAATAGAACAATGAGAAGACTGCTGACAAACCCCATCTCCTCAGAAACATGCACTGACATATATATCTTACCCTACCATTGTGAATTTGAGCAAAAATGGGGAGCTGGGAGTCCTGAGAAGTGCAGGACAGAGGACAGTGCTTAGCACTTTACCTTTCTTAAGTTTGTATTGGTTTCTGGGTTTCTGCTCACCCTAATGCTGGAAACAAACCTATTCTCCAACAAGCTGTTGCTGTTCACACTAGGACTTGGGATGGAGCTCTAAAAATAGTCAAGTGGCACAACAGAAAGGGCTCCTTCATTTATGCCAACACCAGGATCCAGAGCCCAGGGATCTGAATGGGCTGATAATAGCCTCCATCGTTGGGCACTAAATAGTTAGGCTTTGCCAGCTGCTGAATTCCTGCCAGCAGGATGTCTGATATCCTATAATAAGCAGCCAGATGTTGGGCTAAAGTAAAACCTGACAGAGTTCAGAAAGAAAATGGTGTGCCTGCCTCCCATGATCAGCCCTTGCTGATCTTTGAACTCGGTTGTTATCTTGAAGGAAAGCCTCTTCTGAACTTCGGTATGAATCTAATTAATGAGTTAATTCCCTGCTAATCTATTCTCCTCTTTGTGTCCGTTTCATGATTAATTTAGTTCCAGTGAATTTCCTTCACTGACTGCAGAGTAGAAACACACTTCCTATCCTATTAATCTCCACTTCTGACCCATCAGTAGGGGACTAAACAAGGGCAAATGGCTCCATGCTTTTATTTTCTGAGCCAAGTGATTTCTAGAAAAGGTGGGAGGAGGTAGGGAAATTCTGCAGGCACACCATGCCACTACTGTAAGAAAAGATGGAGTAAAGGCTGTAGATTAGTTGAAAATTCTGCCCAGTTACACCAACCACACATCTAACAGAGAGGAAAGAACAGCAAGGCTGCAAACTGTATAGGACTGTCATTGGGATGTAAAGGATCAGATAAATAGCCAAGCCCAAACTCCAAGAAGATAAAATCTGTTGAGGGGAACATGGCAGAGATCTGGGTTTTGTTACTCCTGAAGTTCTGAGGCTCCCTGATATACTTCCAGAAATATTTTACTGGTGTGGAAGAGAAGATCTTGACTGGAGAATACAAACTTCTCTGTATACCTCCACCTCCAGTACTCTTGGGGAAAAGAAGGAAGTTTGGCCCGTTCACCTGTCTGCTGAGATAACAGTTACTCTTTCAGCATCTAAGTCTTAGAATGAGGTCCTCATCATTGAAAAAAAACATAATCTGCTGTTTAAACTTATAAAAGAACAACAAACCAAACCAAAACCAACCTGTGTTACTATTAGTAGCATACAAACATGAAAGAAAGCAGCAGCAAGGCTGACATTTTCTTAGGAAAGCTAAACGATTAATTACCTGGAATAACATGGGGAGTGAGCACACGGCTGCAGCTTTATACCTCTGGATCCCATTCAGGGTTAGGCTGTTTACTTCCTTTAATGCTTTACATCTGTTAGCATTAAGTCACACTAACGGCTCTGATGGATTTACATGTATCTTGCTGTTGCATGCATCTCTTGAGAGATGAGGGATGGGAAAGGTTACCTTCCCGCAATTGCATTCCTACCCCACAGCTCTCATGCAGCCTTCAGGGAAGCGTTTAAAAAACAAAAAACAACAACAACAACAAAAAACAAAACAGAAAAGTAAAGAGAAACAAAACCAAAAGAGCTTCCTTCCCCCATGAATTAAACAAAATGTTTTGAGGCTGTGTAACATCCATAGAACAAGAAATGCTGCCGGTGATTAGCACCGCAAGCCTTTCTTCTTATGGCACGTTGTGTCAAGGACATTTTTAATGATGGATCAAGGACACTGCTCTTTGAGAATCACCTTGTTTAAGCTAAGCTATGCTAACTGTAGCCTTCTTAGCACACAAATCCAGCACCTCACAAGAGATGCAGTAGAGGCAGGAAAGCACCACAAGGCAAAGAAATATCCTGTTTGCAAGGCTGTTTCTGTCACACCTGCAGGGGAAATAATCTCAGATGTTTCAGAGGGCATCTTTCTATTGATCCTTCCCCAATAGCTGTTTACTTGGAGCCACTCTTTAAGGAGATGGAAATGCCAAGAAAAGAGGAAAAATACTCCAAAAAAAGCAGAGACCTGTAGTGAGCCTATCCATTACCCCCTTTCTGATAAACCCCAGCCCACATGCCAGAGCACTACATTTCTGAGAAGCCTGAGGAATAGCGGATGCTGCATTACAGAAAAGCCTTTCAGATATCTGACACTGGTGGGAATAAACTCCTGATGGACCACAACCAAAAGAAGGACATGAGCTAGCAACGAGAACAAAGATCAGAAGTCATGCAGGGATGCTGAGTACTCTGCTCCCAGTTTCTCTGTATCTCCAGGTGTTGGGTCATGCATGACTAGATTTCCCAAGCAGACTGGTGTATGGCCAGCAGCAGCAGTATTAGAGGCTTAGCTTTCAGGCTTTACTCCCCAGGGACTTTCTCCACTTGGAGCAGAGACTTTGATCCTGAGCAGTACATTTGCACAAAAAGAGCTTGGGTATGATTTTAAAGAGAGAGAGAGAGAAGTGAACAAAAGCTTTGCTTCTAAGTCTCATGTCTCCAATCTGTTCCTCCTTGAAAATAGCAAAGATGTCTCAGAGAGACTGTCAAAGGACCCAACCAATTTTTCAGCCTAATTCATTCTTTGTATATTCATAAAAAATATTTTTTAAAATAATAATAATATAAAATTCTTGAAACTAAGGCAGTTTTGAGAATCACTTCCATGAAAGTAGGAAGGGACCTCAGGTCCCAGCTTCTTAAAGGGACCCTCTGTCTTGCTCACTGTTCTGTGCTGCTCACAAGCTGCCAGCATGACATCCTCATCCACTCATCTCTCTTTTCTATTTCGTCCATTCTGGACTAATCAGGTAAAAACTGTCTTCAAGTCAGACATAACACTGAAATCTAAAAGATCTAAAAAAGTGATGTAATCTCTTATGGGTGTGCATTTCCACCTGAGAGTCTCTGGTTTCCTTCACAACCCCTCTTTGCGACCAGTAATCTTCCAAGATAATTACTTAAAGATAAAATTGTTTCTGCAATACATTCATCAAAACAGGTGATGATAGGGCTGATTAATCCAGGAAACTCCAACCTTCCTGAAAATAATAAGCTTCAACTACAAGGCCCGCAGACAACAACATGGAAAACATTACAAAACTTATCTTAAGAAATACTATGCTTTCTCTATCAAAACCATCTTGAATTCCCGTCTTCCTACATGTTAAAGGATAATACATAGACTCACAGAACAACACGATTGGAAGGGACCCATAGAATTCATCGAGTCCACTTCCTGGCTCCACACAGAACCACCCCAAAATCAGACCATATGCCTGAGTACATCAATAGGGAGGGCTCCAGAGAAGGTGATACAAGTCATTAGAGCAATAGGAAGGCCAGATAATATGAACATCTTTCATGAGCAGATGCACAAGAAGAGAGGCAATCGTTGTTTACAAAATAACTGGCAATTTGGGTACTCCCAATTATTCTCTCTTACAGCAGAGGACAAAAATGCATTTGCAAAGGTGAAAGCCCAGTTGATGAAAGGAAACGCTTTCTGAGCAACACACAGCTGATCTGTAAAACTCAAGAGATAGCAGGGTGCAGTCAGGACCAGTGAAAGACTCAAAAAGCATTAACCACTTGTACAGAGAGCACTGCAACATTTCATTAGAAAGGATTATTGTTATTATAATTACTGGGAAAGGCTATAATTTGTCACATTTCTGAGTATAAATAAATAAGTGTCTGACGATAGAAAGGCATTTCCCTGCGGGGTGGGGATACTTTGTAATTGTCCATGATGGCAATTTCTTGCATCTCTCTGAAATCTCTAATGCTGAGCACTGTCATGAAGGATGTCTGACTGGCTGAACATACTACAATGGATCCTGTCTCACGATTCACATATTCACAAATGAAAATACAGGTTGTGTGCTACAATGAAAAATAAGTATTAATGCTATGGAAAGCTTGACAAGATGAATCCAGGTAGCAGAGCTTTACCCAAATTCTTGGCTGCCCCCTGCAGTTCAAAGGAGATCAAACACTATTTTGGTATTTGGAAGTTTGCTTGCTATTTGAATACATTGGACTTTTATCTTTTAATGAGATGCTGATGCTTTATGGAAGATACTGTAAAATGGCATCTTCAGAAACAATTTTGAAGTACAGATGTGATGTAAAAACTTGTTGAGCAGCCCAGACAGAACAAACAGATTAGACAGGAATAGATAGAGAATAGATGCTTTCTATTCCTCCCTTTATTCTTTATCTCTAATGATACCGCCCTGATAGCTCTTCTTGAATTCAATTGCTTCCATTGCTTACTCTCCCTCCAAACTCCAAGTCCTCTAACTCTTTCCAAAATAGGGATTTAAGGTAGTAACTAGCTTCTTAGCTTAACAGGAAGCCATTATAGTTTAACTGGTGAATAATATGCCATAAATAAAGCTGCTGGTAACGTACTATTAAACGGCTAAGGATGGAGTTGAAAGTGTAACCACAAAGCCTGCTTCTGTTACTTTAAAAATGAAACTCATCCTTCCAGAAATTACCTTTACACCCACCTGAAAAACACAAGTTTTACCAAGAATAAATAGAAGCAGGATTGAGAGACATATTCAGCAAGGAACTCTGACTGCATCAAAGGGGAAATATGGAGAGAATATGCCCTAATAGCTGTAAAACACTGTTTTTTCTTCTTTCCTCTTACACTGTTCAGAGCCTGCTTCTCCTTTCTGCTCTGGTGGTGGCCATGCTTGGCATGTTGTCTTTGCTCAGCCTGCACTACTGATATCTACAGACTGGCCGTGGCCGAAGAGGCATGGATCTTCACCTTGTGAGTGAACTTCCCCAATATTCACAGGAAACGGATTTGAGCTTTCAGGCTTTAATCTTTTTCTGTTCTGCAGATGTTAAGTATTCACAGAACCACGGAATGGCTTTGGTTGGTAGGGATCTCAACGATCATTAAGTTCCAACCCCCAGTGAAGATATGACGTATTAACTTCACATGATCTTCATCATCACATCTTTACAGGCCCAGCTCCAGCCTAACTCTCACAAATCTCCCTGCTAACATCACATTAAACCTATACATCTTAACGAATCCCCACTGTTTCTGAGATGATATAACAAATCGTCACGGGCTACAGCAACTGGCTGACATGTTTGTACCCCTATGCATGTGTTCATGTGCATTGGTACACGTGTGTGCTGGTCTGAAAACACCAACCTGCACGTATTCACCTCACGTCTCACGCAATACCCCTGCCATGACTGTCTCTCTAATACCTCGTATGGCAGCAAGCAGCAGGGGCTGTGCGTGAGTCACAGCCACAATACAGTGCACAGCCAGAGCCTCTGACAGAATATACAATAGAGCTGAGATGTCAGTGGAGGTGGCTTTGGAGTACTTTAAAAATGCTGTTCAAGTGCCAACTTTCACCTCCAAATATGACACTTTGTTCGCCCACCCACTTTCGTTCCAAGTTAGATGTTCCTTTTACTGCAACTCGACAGCTTTAATTATGAATTTATCTGTCTTTTCTATGCCTATAACTGTTCAGTCTCTCATTTGTCTTGCTAAGATTTTTGATATGCTCCTAGATAGCAGTTGTATACTGTCACCACAGTACAAGTGGCCTGGTCAGACTCTCATTTGCAGGCTGGGCATCAGACCAAAACCTGCAATAAGCTGTTTGCCTCGAAAGCACAAATCTCGTGTGTTCCCTCTGCAGAGAAAGAATGCAGAGATGGGGACACAATGTGCCTAGGAGTGTCATTATATCAGAACCACTATGTTTTCCTTTGCTGTTATTGTCTGAGAACCTTAAATATGTATAAAATTCCAATCTGAGGAAAACATGGATCTCACTGATGGTTTTACTGAGGATTCAGCTCCTTCGATCGTATTTTGCCCATGACAGAAGACCTTCATTTTAAACACGAACATTTTAAACAACAGCAACACATGTAACACTGTCACCATCAATACCGTGCAGGACTGCAAGGCTTTGATGCTAGTGATGTGTGGGAAAGCAATCCACCTAGCTCCAGAGTAATGTTATATGGAGTTCCTCAACACTGCCTCTTAAACACCTAATCCATGGTCAATCCAAAATGTCACATCTGGCTGCATTCAAAATGACCATAAGTCTAAACAGATCAATCCTCTCATTATCCTTTGTACCTTCTAGAAAAGACTGTTGCGTTCCAGTGTCAGTACTATCCTGGTCTATAAAGGTCATCCCAGAGGGAAGGGCACATCCCTCATAATCCAGTCCTTTGGGGGACATTTCATAACTTCAGTAATTACTTCTGAAGCAATCAGCGTTATATTTCTATCCCAGCACGTGAAGGGACCCAATGACTTTTGTATTTCCAGTTAGTTTTTAAGGGAAAAGGACTGCACTACAGAAATACAGATGCTCCTAATCAATACGAAAACGTCTAATACCAGACAGTAGCAATGTGCCTCACAGAAAGGGCAATGCAGAGCCCATTTGTTCTGCTGGATATATACAAGTTCATTATTGGTACTCCAGTCAGATCTGTACGTGTACAGTAATTTGAATAACCTCAGATATGATAGCATGCAGTCCTTCTGTGATTCCTTTTTCTCCCATTTGCTCTTTTTCTCTCATTCCTTCCTGCTACTGTTTAAATTGCTATTATTAGCTATTAAATGATAAATGAATTACCTCTGAAATAAGCATGAATAATTGTCCCCAGGCCTGAGATAGGCTGGGGCTGGTATTTGATAACAATCAACAAAAGCTGTGCAGCTCCCAAGGTTATTTCATAATAATAATAAAAATCAATAGGAGGAAAAAAGGGACAGCTCTAGAAAGTGTTAATGAAAAGTTGCTGAATTACAGTGGCTCACCTGTGCACAGCTACATAAAAGCCTTCTGAATACCAAATACATTAATTATAGACTGCATTGCTTGGCTGAACCTCCAAAGAATTCTTTGGGCTTGTATTCTCCCACTAACAAAGGAGAGATGCTGAAGAGTGCTGGATGAGAAGGATGAAGGGAAGGAGGGATGGAAGAAAGTTCACGTTCGTATTAAGAAAACACGGTTATCAATATATATACTGACAGTAAAGTCTTAACCCTGTAATGGATCTAAATCCAAAACCAGAGGTGTTTCCGCTCAGTAGCAGGCACATCGAGGTTTTAGGCCAGACCCTGAACAGCAAGAAGATATTCCTCTTTTGCAGCATCTGTATGAAAGATCACTGTAAAGTATATATTTAGAGTATTTAAGCAATACCTCCTGGTAGTCATAAACTGATTCTGACTCCTTACAGTAATGTGAGTCCTCTCCAGAACCTATCTTCAGCTGCTCTCATAGCTGACACACTCCGTTACTGTTAGAAGTTGGATGGTGCCCTTGAAGAGTTACATGAAGTACATTAGCAGCTCCATTTGCCCCATGTTCTATGCCACTAACATGACACAGTGTGGCAAACGTGACACTTGGCTTATTAAGTGAATCCATCACCATCACCATGCCCTTTGTGCTCAGGCATCCAACTACAGAAATGCATTCATAGATGTTCACAAAGCAGCAGAAAACTTCAAATTCCTTTACCAGCAGCAGTACAGCCTGTGACTAAGCTAAAAAATGGAATCAATAAACAACTTCTTCTGAAAGCTGCCACAAGATATTTAATGTCTACAGATGATCAAGGTTAAAAATGTACCAAATCTTTACTTAAAGAAAAATGAACATTCAATCAAACAGAAACCTGAATCAAAACTGCTAGATAATTCCTGCTGACATTTTCCAGGGAATTAGATTCACAAAATGATGAAAGAGTGCTTTCATCTTCATGCCTGTGTCAGAGGACTCCCCAGAGTCCAACCATCCAGCCTGCCCCAGTGGACCAGATGCCGAGCCTGCTGGAACTGCAAGGAGATGGGGCATTTGGGAGGGTGAAGCATTGCCTTGCACTCAAACACTTCAGCTGAAATTTGTTCCAGTTCATATAATTAAAAAAAAAAACAAAAAAAAAAACTGTAACAGTGAATGAATGAAACATTCACCTGTAAGCACAAGCAAACACAAACCAGGAAGCAAAAGAGCCATTTGCCATCACTGCAAAGAATTATCATGTTGTATTTCTGCTGTTCAAAGATGTGTTAAAGATGCCCGACCAGAAATCAACATGCCACGTTCCTTCTTTGTTCTTCTGCTGTTTGAACTTCCCACTTTTGGGTCTGCTTCACTCTATTTTGATCCGAATGGTATTTTGGCCACATAGCTTAAAAGATGAGTGGAGTTGCTTGCACAGCCATAATCAGGGGAGGATGCATTACAGAGAAGAGATGGGAAATCCAACAGTTCAATACTATCCAGGATTGTGATGGTGCATCAATGCAGTATAGGAGAAGAGCAAGCACAGTTCCAAACGATCTACAAATCCTTCTGGTCAATTATTGGATTTGCCATCCACTCACCGACCATTTTAACTGCTCATTGTATGGAAGATGAAAAGATTACATCTGGACAAAGGGCCATAGGAGTGATTGATTAAGCATTCTGCTTTTGATTAATATCACAGTTAGGTATATTTACCATCTGGGGTGGAGAGAAATTTGCTCAAGAAACAAAAGAAATGATAATGAAACATGAGAGATGAACAACATCTGAATCATCAGAAGACACTTAATGACTTTGCAAGGGTCTACCTCAATATGTAAGAAACATCTCCCAAACAAAGGGCTATAATTGCTGCAGTATTTGCAAAACGCTCCCAGGCACAAATGCAAAAAGAGAATGAAGGAATGTGCCATCCATTCAAAACATGAGGAAGAAGGGAAAACACCTTTAGCAGGGGAATGCTCTTGCGTTCTCAAACCTGCTCTAAGTGAGCAGTCACTTCTCATCCTCTTTGTGGTCATGAAAAATGTGAAGTTACCTGGGCAGCACTGACTTAAAACCCAATTGTTTCATAGCAAATGAGGCATGAAACTTATTATCAAAAAACATGATGTCTGAAGTACATGCTGTCATTTCATTTTCCCAGAAGAGAGCTTCTGAACGTCTGAACTGACTGCAAAGCATGGTGGGAGGCTGGAAATGCAAAAATTAGTGGTTCTTCTTAAGCAAAAGCACACTTGTGAGGCCAACATCTACAACACTGTATCTTTAGGAGTTCAGAGAGTAAAATGCCTCTATGATTAACTGACACATTACCTCGATTTTTAGAAGAGGGCTGCAAAATGCAGGAAACTCTCCACATATTTGACCTTTGACCACGGCACAATGGTCCTTAAAACTGGCCTCAGTGCCTGCTGGTGGATAAATAGCTATTTGATGCAAACAAACAAAACCACCTATGATAAGTTTGTGAAAAGAAAAACCCACAAACTACTATGTTCTTTCATAAGTCTTGTGCAACATGAGGGTGATGACACCTGAACAAGTGTGAGAGTCAAGGAGAAATATCCCAGGGGCTCAGGATGCTAATTAAAAGCTGGCTAATATCTTGAATGATTTAACCACTAGACAGGCAGTTATGAGAATTTTATTAGGATGATCAAGAGTTTGCTCCATCCCCAAATATATCTATGCTTCTGAAGTTTGCCGGATGTCCTTTGAATGCTACTCTTTTGGAAATATTTAAGTAACCACTTGTTTTTGTCTTCATTTAATAATCATGAGAAGCAATAAATTAAGTACCAACAACCTTTGGAGCATTGGTTCCAGGACTCTGCTAGCACAGCATTTACATAGCATTTACACAGAGCCAAAACAAAAGTCCCTTTACTGGACTTTCCCCAGTTTTAGAAAGGTACAGCATTGAGTAGGAAGTAAGTAGGAGCTTTCTGTGGAGAGAGAGTATCTGAGTAAGGAACTTGCAGTTTACTGTAGAGATTTCAGAGTTAAACTATTTCCAAATAGTCAAGCACTTTCAGGTAATCCAGAAATCCTATGATCTCACTGCATCTCATGGCAATAATCTCAGTAGTTACCTGTTGGTCTTTAAGTCAGCCTTAAGAAGGGCAAATATCTATCCTGGTAACTAAGTGGAGCTTGGAAAAGTCCTGAATGTGCTTAGTTTGTATCCATCCCATGAGCTTCAGTGACACCCAGGGAGAAAAGCAGCTCTTCCCTGCCCCTCTCCCTGCAGCCATTGCACATTAAGGCTCTGATATATCTTACGTACGTACTGTATCTTATACTTCACCTTTTGGCATGTTCATGAGACAGCTGCCACACAGACCTTAGAGAACCAGTGACAAAGAGCTTTTATATGAAATTCATGCTGCCCAAAGATTTCCAGGCTCTGGGGGAAATACTCTACTGTTCTATTAGTGAGCCCCTGAGATGAAAATTCAACTCCCCTCTTATTTACTTTGAAATGCAGCTACTTTGTTACCCTGCCTCTTCTGGGAAGTTATTCCACAGTTAATGCTTGTGAATGACTTCATTGACTGTTCATGCTAGACTGAGGTCAAGAAGAAATTCTTGCCTGTGTTCCAAAATGTATTTAGTTAGGACCACTAAAGGTTTAGTGCACCTTTCTTTGGCTCACTGGGGACTGTACACTGAACACTATGAGATCAGGTGGGAGAAATCCTCCATTCACACAGGATACCTCAATTCCCAGTCACTTCCCCAGCAGCTATCACCTTGCTTCAATTTACTGCTCACTGACTCTGACAGAGCAAATAGTTTATTCTTGAAAAGTAGTCAGGGTCCAGCCTGCTCCTTCATCCCTCCTCACAGCAGTAGTGGGAAAATAAGGCTGCAAAACGCCCTGAGCAGAGAGAGCTTTAAGAGGAAAATTAAAAGACACATCCACTTATAAAAGTTGACAGGTGAAAATGTTCGCTGTTGGAGGGAGATGCCGAGATGCCAAGTCAATGCCACGCACACCAGACACCATGACAAAAAAGACACAAATGCGGGACATGAACTGTAGGGGTTTCATAACAGAAAAGACCTCTGACTTGTGATCTATGTACCTTTGCCATGAGACATTTCATCCGGAAGTCAGATCTGTCCAGTACTGGATTAACTTCTCTTTCCATGGCTTGACCTGTCACCCAGAGTACTATAGAGATGGGCACTCAGAAATGCACACTTAGAAAATTAGATAGATGTATTTAACATAAGCACTGTGCAGTGAATCTCACTGATCACAGCTGTAGTGGTCAGTGCAATTTCAGCCTGCCTTCTGCAAAACAAAATCCTACCAACTAAACAACGATTGTATTTTCATCAAGGTTGAGCGATAGACATTGTTTTCTTCTGACACTGTTAATCCTGCTCTGATAGGAAGCATCCATATGTGTATCCTTCTCTAGACGTGTCAGCAAGACGGTCTTCTGCAATACTCTTCAACAGAAACAAACTTTAGCTGCAGCTGGAGCCACTGGTTCCCACTTAAACACCCATTACTCATTACACAGCATAGAATTCTGGCAAAGGGATTGCCTGCAGGGTGTTTAAACCACCTCTGCTCAGGGTGTAAAGCACACAAGAAAGACATCCCACAGCGTAACCATTTAGAGCACTCCTGTGTTGCACCTGCAGGCCCCAAGTTTAACTCTGTTTTGGCAAAGGTACAAAAATAATTTGGGTATTTCCATCCTCACAGGAAGAAAGCACAGAAAGTATTCAAGGATGCTGTGCATCTTTGTGATAACTACAGAAGACAACAGCGCTGGTTTTAAGCTATAACCACTTCCTGCTCCTTAAACCCTCTAGACTTGGAAAAAGTAGTCTATAATTTCCCTTAAAGTACTGACACACCACCAGTAAGCAGAAAGACTCTGGCGGCCTCCTTGTGCTATCTAATAGAAGAATGACTGGACTTCATCTTTACAGAGTAAGATTAGACTGTGTCATACCCCAGACTGCAACCTCCAGAAAAATGTTTTGATGGATAATCATTTTTTTATTTCAAAGTCTACAAGTTTTTTTATTTCAAAGTCTGAGCTGGGGGGAGAGGCCTGGATACAGCTGCTCTCTGGCCCATAGCAGTGTGCTCTCTGTATTCTGCATTCTTCCTTTGGTTCCTGTAGGCCTCCTATTCCCACTAAAATCAAATTATGCAGTTCACTTGGTGAGACTCAAAGAAACCCAAAAGCAAAATATTAATTATCTGAATCAGAATCAATACATGTGCAATCACTTTCAATGAATTATTTATCATAAAATAGAATATGCTTACAAACCCCTTGGTCTCCATGTCTCCCTTTTCCTGATCTCCCACAAAAAAGCTCCTGCAATACGGCAAATCTCTACACAGGAGCAAACAGTGCAATGTTTACTTATACTACAAATGCCAACTAATCACACCTAACCCATCAGAACTCCATAAATCTGCAATTCTACCCAGTGAAGTGAAAACAAACAAGTAGCCATCACACTGCCCTTCAGCAGTTGGCATTCCATCCCCAGCTGACATGGAGTTACTAACACTGGGGAACCTTGAAGGGACAGAGTGCTTTGCTGTCAACCACCACAAACGTGTTTGGAACGGTATGGGAGCTTTACAAGACAAGGGATTTTTCTTTAATTGTTAACTTTTTTAAAAGTATTTGTCATTAGAGAGTGTCTCACTGCTATATTGGTAAAGGTCCATTACCTATAACAACGTCAGGAAAAATGAAATGACTGCTCACTAACATGAAATCAACCAAAGAAAAAGGTAATGGGAAACTACACAAATGAGAGAAAGCGCTCACAGAGTTAGTATGACCAGATGGCTTATTTTCAGTGTTTGGGGCAAGTCAAAGTTCAATATTTTCCTTCCCAGAAGTTATTTCCATGCAAAATCTCTTCTAGCTCTAATTCAGAACTGAAATTTTGATTTATATCTCAAACCCATCCACCTGGCCAGGCTTCAGTAGCTCTCTCTAATGACACACCAACAATTTGTCGGATGGCTGTCCACAATACTGAAACCATTTAGGATACATGCTAATTGCTTCATTTATGTGTTCCTATGTACAAGCGAGCACAGCCATACCAAAGGAATGTCTCTATATTTTAGTTCTCTTTTTTTCATTGCTCCCCATAAACATTAAAAGCCATGAACAAGCTTGTAAGAATGGTTTCAGGCATGAGGAACAGGTGGTGCTAATGTCAGTTAAGTATTCCTGCAGGGGGAAGACTGGAAGCTTGCTGTAAATTATGGGGGCATTTCTGCAACAGAAAAATTGGCTTTTCATTGATGAAGCTGGAAGCACTCTTTGATAACAAACCCACTGGGAGCTTCAAATCATATCACATCACCAAGTTTTTTTTTCTCCATTTGTCTTGAAAAAACATTATTGCAAGTGTAAGTGCGTGCATGTAGCACTAAGAAGAGGTTTAGAAAGACCACATACATTTCTGCTTCATTACAGCTGAAGTGTCCCATACTCTGACATTCATCCAGGCCAAATTCCCCATATATTTATACTGTGGCAACCTCACTTGCATACATCTCATTGAATACAGGAAACTAAGAAATGAATTTTTCAATTTGATAAAAAAAAACTCTTATATGATTGTTTGGATAATGACTTCATCACATGCACCAAAAGTCAGAAACCTATGCTTTATATGTCTGTAGGATTAGTGCTGTGAGGAAAAGAGGAATGACTGTGTGAATCCTTGCAGAATCAGGCATACAAGTTTCTAAATCATACCATCAAAGCCCTTTACTAATCTTCGATATTAGTTCCCAGTGCTATAGCACTTAGAGAACGTCTTCCCTGTAGGTGATCGTCTCCACAGAGAGATACGAGGTGGACAGAACATCACCTGAAACTTTGGTTTCCTGCTGATGAATTACTCTGAAACAGTGCCATCCATGTGCTCAAGTAATATTTTGAGAGGAAAATGAAAATCACAAGAAAATTGTCACTGACCTTTGTGCCCGGTCTGTTATTGTTATTTCTTCCTCCAGATCTAGGAGTAGCGCTGCCTGAGCCATCACCTTCTTACTGCAGGGCAAGGATTTGAGGTGCAGAATGAGTAGAGCAAGGCAAAACTTGCTTCCCATCTCCTCCAGCTCTTGAGTTCCCAGCTGCAGGCCCTGGTGGAAAAAAGTAGGAAGTTTCATTGCTGACTGTACCAACTGCAGGTGTTGGGAGATTGTTTTTCAGAAGGACAGCTCTTAGTTTTCTTCCTCCCAACTGAAAGAGGTGTTTATTTGCTTTCTATAATATGCAGAAATTCCAGTCATTCATGAATTCAATAACAACATTTGTTCTACAGGATCTATTCTAAAATAGCTTCTATTTTACAACTGGGGAAACAGAGGCAAGTAGTGTAACTGCTTTGTTTATATTTACTGAAGTTGTCATTGGAAAAATTAGACTCATACCCCAGGAGGATCTGACTAAATACAAATCATTAGGTCTCATTTTTTCTCTCTGTAGAAGTGTCATCTCCCTAAGCAATGGGAAACAAATAGGTTTTATGACTGTAAATACTGGGCAGTGGCAGAGATTAAATAAAAAAACAGTGAGGAAGGGAAGGAGGGAAGATCTTTATCAGTTATGAATTGTTTTTTAAGAAAATCAATTACAAAGTAATTGCAAAATAACAAACAACTCTGAGGAATTTCTCAGTCTATTAAAAGCTTATGTCTCTAGTAGGGATGTGCAAGCAAAGAAATGCACAAGCAGGATTGGGATTACCAACATCACCTTTCTAATGGACTCCTTCAAGCTGTGGATCCTCACTTGGAAGAGCCCTGACTTTGATGGTCTGTGCATGCTTTTACACTAAGTAAAAAAATAAAGATCCAACAAAAAAGTAACACATCAAGGGCCTACATAGGAATAATCCAGTGTAATTACTGGTAGTTTCTCACAAGCAGTGAGATGGCAAGAGAGCAAAAAACCCCAAAAGCACAAAGGAATCACTGAAAAAAACCAAAATAAAATAACCACAAGAAACTGCAAAATCCCTCATCTTTGGCATTTAGTGATCACATCATGTGTTACTCCTTAATGCTATCACACCAGGGGTTGAATCAATTACTGAACAGTTGCAGCCTTTGTCAGTATCAGCCCTGTGTGCTTTTGAAGCACAAACCACCTTTGCAGCCAACCTTCTGACAAGAACTCCAAGCCCATTTCCAAGACTGTTTCCTTAGCAACTGCCATAAGTCCATGTTCACAGCCCTGGCAGCAGCCACGAGCACAGTGTGTGCTCCACGCCAGCATGGCCTGCACTTGACCCTCCCCTCAGTGTTTGTTAGTGGACATCTTACAGGTAACAGAGCCAATATATATATTCCAGTAACCCATAACAGGCGCCTGTGCTCTGCTCTCATATTTCTTAGTAGTTTGTTTTGCTTTTTAAATTTTTATGTTTCCTGTGTAACGTTGCATTTGTAACTTCCCTAGGATCTTCTGCAGAGATCCAGTAATGAGAGAAAATGGGAGCCACCAGCACACAGGTGGATGGAAGAAGGAGGTTTCTCAGGTGACCATCTACAGCTCCCTTATAATGCTGTTTTTTGGTTCATATTTGGTAGAGGCCACAAAGTACCTCACAGGGTGAAAGCCTCCGCTTCAACTCCAGCAGGTCCAGAATGTACAAAGAAAATCTAGCATTACAGAAGCCCTATCTGATAACAAATACGTTTTCCTATAGTAATACATTGAAATTCTACTTTTCTGAAACTCTATGAGTAAATATGAATAGGTAATTAGAATGATGAACAGGAACAAATAATGCATTATTTTGAGCTCAAACAATACTGAGTGGTTGGACAGCTAGATAAGCAGGGGACATGCCTAAAAGAGCACACAAACATTAGGAGAAAACAGAGCCTCACTACCAGGCAGGGCTGAAGGACTCTGGAGAACTGACTTCTGCTCTCAGAAAGTCTCTTAAATATCGTTAATTGCAAATCTCTAACACCATTTCTTCTCCCATCCCAATCGCCTATACTGCAAGCTTTGCTAAGTAAGAGCCCGGTACAATGAACTGTAGTAATTATTAATAATGGTAAGAAAACAGATGAAGAAGCTTCGAGGAACCAATGGTCATTAATACAAAACAGTGAGGGCCTAGCAGCTCTGCATAGATTCTTAACTTTTGTTATTTTACCTCAGAAAATATTGTAGTGTGCAGAGTTACAGTCGGCAGGTAGTAACATTTCTGAGCAAAAAAAATGTCACTTCCACAGCAGAAGAGTTATTCTCTCAGGGCTAAAAAATACAAAGAACATCCTGGGGCTTTCCCTGGGGTGTATCTCAGGGTCCTGCTTCCAAGGTCTAGGCAGCACACTAAATATCTATCAGTCCAGGAGATGCGAATAGTGACAGTGCTAAAACTCAGCGTGTGGGCTTACGATTCCCTGGGGTTTTATTCAGATATGAAAAGGCCTTAAGAAACTATGAACAGAGAAATAATAATAATAAAACTATAATACACCTGAGAAGCCTCAGACAGTAACTGCTCATGCTCTGAAGTTAGCTGCTGTATGATGGACCCATATTGCTTTCAGAGCAGACAGCTTGGGAGTAACAGCTGGAAACCTCAGCTAGAACATCACAAGTTAACACATTTAAAGTTAACACATTTAATTCACCTCAAACACAGGCAGACTTATTTTCTAACTCAGAAAATGCTCTCCCTCTTCTTCCTCATCTCTCAGCAGAGGTTGGGGCTGAAGCTGCATAGGCGACTACCATTAAAGTGAAGATGTCAAAAAGCTGACGTATCAAATTAATGGTATTGATGACATTTGCTAGCAGTGCCATGAGCTGCTGCTCTGGTTAGGATCCAGCCCCTCTTGCATTGCTTGAAAGGAATTTCCCTTGCAGCTCTGCAATACACATAGCTGTAAAAATGATCAGATCATGCTCACAAGTAAAATTTTTTCACAACTCAAACAAGAGATAAAGAGAAGTGGTGAACTTTGGTTTTGGTTAAGAAGCTGGTGGGAAGCACACCTCCATAGCAGTGAAGCTGTGTTGTTTCTACTCATAGTGACAATACATAACCCATTTGCCACTACTGTACAGGAGGAAGCTGTTCTACCTTTCAGCAGGTTCTCTCCTATGTCCTGAATTCTCAGTGACCCTATCCTTCTCTATCACAATGCCTTATTGCTCCGTCCTCCTTTGGAGGCATCTGTATGAGAAGTGGAACACAGTGCAGTCTTCCAAGCCGGCAAAACCGAAGCAAAGTCTGAATCAAAAAACCGCACCAGAAAGCTGCAGACAAGATCATCAGTCTTAATTAGTTTAGGCTCAGAGATATGCTAACAAAGCTATTCTACTTTGATGATCAGCTCGTATCTTTGCACAGTTCCTGCTCTTCGTAACATGAAAGCACCAGTCTGGATCAGCATTGGCTTGATACATCACGCTCTGCTGCACAATACAAATATGCCCATTGGTCCCATGGGCCCCCTCATGCAAGTCTTTTAAAGGCATAATGTTAAAGGATAACAGGTTAATCGTTTCCTGGCTATTATAAAGAATAATGGAGCTAAACATTTTTTGCTAATCTCTTCTCATTTTTTCAGACCACAGCAGAGAGTATGGCAAGAGATATCACCTAGTAACGCTCTAATATTTGGATATATCTTAATACATGATTTTGTGGGAAGAAACATTCCAGAGGAACTCAACATGGCTAATCAGATGAATTAAATGGACACAGTCTGTTAGCTCTTGCTCTAGTTAGACCAATACATTTCTTCTCTTTTCTGCCAAAACCGTTTTTATTATAACAGCTAGGGGCAGTGAGGTGTTCACCTGCATCTCCTAATTGACACTGTGTCATAGTAATAGGAAACATGGAAGGAGGAAAAAAAAAAAAAAAGCTATTTTGTGATTTATCGTGTGGCCAAGATAATAGCAATAAAAACTCTCCTAATGAAAGTTGATGAAATCATACCAGAAAAACAGTTCATTCATATTCAGCACTGATGCATCAATAACTAAATGCTTCTAACGTCTCTCAATTTGCCCAAAAACACATCACGGGCTAAAAGACAATGTAACGGGAAAACTTCATTATTCATTACTCATATGCTTTAAACAATCCCACAGCCAAAGGCAGCAACAGTTTCATAACACAGATATTGTCGAAGAAGGTGGAAGGACTCCAAAAGTTAAATGAGAAATTTCTCTCTCCAGCAGGGTAGCTAGAGCTGCAGTTAAACTGGAGTTGAAAGATATTAATAAGCACAAGTAGAGAACAGATTTCGGAGCCATCATTTTTCTCTTGTATTCAGAGAAAAGGGATCTTTGGCATGCAGTATGGTCACTTTTGGGCACTATTCAATCCTTGAGGCAATATTTTTTCCCTGCAACTTACTTCCAGTCAACACATATACACACACATGCAGAGTATTCTCTGCATCTCAATAGCTTTACACATGCACAATGGTTATGCCCTAAGGCTGGGTATAAATAAATTGACAGTCTGGTTTCCCACTAATTCCATCAGTGAGCTCTCCATCAGAATACTAATAGAAACTGTTTTGAGGCTGTACAGGATAAACCACACAGCCGAATGAAACATTTGGTGCCTGCAGCTGAAATTTTAGCTTGGGCCAGCCCCAAAAGACGGTGTCCTTTAAACCCCTGTGAAAGAAAACATGCTGATACACGTTGGGGAACCAGCTATCGAGATGAGGACAGTAGAGAATGAGCCAGCTTTTCTCAAGCCCCAGAGATCCCTGAGCAGTAGGCATGGCAAGCAGAACAGATGAAGTTTAGGGGATGGAAATTTGGGCCAAAAGATTTCAAAGGGATTAAGCAAGCAGAAAAGGATGAGAGAAAGAAAAATATTGGGTAGCAGGAATTTCTAGAAAGATGAGAAGGGTTGGAGTTAAAGACAATAGATAAAAGAAGAAGAAGATAAAAAAAAACTGGAGAGATAAAAGGATGAGAAAGAGGGAGGGGTGGTTGAGGTCAGTGGATGCTGATATGGAGCAGTGATAACAAGAGGAAAACTAACGAAACCCTCGATCCCCATCCCACTGTTGGAAAGGTGTGCCTCACTGCGAACGTCAGTCCCCAGTATATGCTTAGTACTTTGGCCTCTAGGTGAGGAAACAAGGCCCAGCTTGCCTTCAACCCTCTCTGAAAATCTGCTGAATTTGGCTGGTGTTCTGAGTCAGCTGGGACTGAGCAAACTTCTTTGTTTCGGTACCCAGGAATGGGTTATTGATTTGTCATTCAAATGGACTCTTTCCCTGGCTAAAGATGCTAACAAGAAGGCAATTCAAGGGATGAAGGGAAGCAGATCAGAAAGGAGAAAGAGGCCTGAAAGGCCTGCTAATAAGAGAACTGGGGATTTAGCAAACAGTGAAACTGGTGGTCAAGTTCTACTTATTTAGATAGCATAGAAAACCACCCAAGGTGAGAACAAGATGGGATTACATTCTCTCACCCTCCCTCAGAGACTGCACGCTCACACACAGCAGTAGTGGTTGGGTAAGGAATGTTTCCACGCTTGTATGCTGGTACATCTCTTATGCACTGCTGCATGAGACCAAAGGTAGTATAGGGTACCTGAAGGTCCAATTTTGCCAAATCACTTTTTAGGTATCACCAGGATGAATGTACACATTTATGTGGGGAATAACTGTGAAAAGTGGCAGAATCAGGAAAAAAAGATGGACAAAAATAGAAAGCAAAACCAAGATATTCTCCCCTATGTCGACAAGCCATATAGGTAAACATTATTCCTTGCAGAACTCTTGTTTTCCAATAAAGTTGAGTAGTAGACATTGGTTTTCTGTCTCATCCATTACCATGTTAAATGCTAGGGAAGTATTTTTAGGCTCCGGATGGACCCAGACCTGGCATTAACAGATTATCCCTCACTGCAGAGCAATCTTTCACCACTTCCCACAGTGTCTTCTCAAACATAACCTAAGAGGCTGAACGAACACTATGCGAAGGCAGAACGGAGCACTTCAGAGGAGCCTGCACTCTTTTGCGAAGACTGGGTCAGCAGTCTCTGAAGTTCTCATCTAAGGATTGCAGACTCTTGTAGGAAGAAGTCTACCTGCACGATCCGGTTATCTGTACATTGCATGCCGCACATTGCCAACTAGCCATAGTACACGTGGAGGAAGCAGGAGGAAGACATGGAAGTGAAGGTCCAGAGGGCAAAGAACAAAAGTAGTGGGAACTGTCAGTATGTTTTTGTTGTTGTCATTGTTTGTTTGTTAATTAGGGGGGAAAAAAAAAAAACAACAGAAAATAAATAAAAAAATAAGTGCTAATTCCTGAAAGAAAACAAATACTGCTCCAGATAATTAACTCTCCTACTTGGCAGACAAGGAATAGAAATGCAGAAACCCTTCAAGGTCATGCAGTGATTCTGGGCAATGCGAGAAAAGAAAGCTACTTGATACTGGGGACAACTAAGTGCTTTGTTCAAGAAAATTCCTTTCTTTAATGCAGGTCCCAGTACTGGCAACTGGCTAACTGGTGTTACCCCATCTGACTGAGCCCTGAACATTCATCTGTAGTCTACCCACGACTTTCTCTCACGCATATACCTTCTGCTATGTGAACTCTGTGGAACCTGGAACAAGTCACAGACAGGTTATAGCCTGAGGTGCCTGAAGATTAAATGTGAGGTGGAGCTCTAAGTACATCTGAGAGTCTGTGTCAAATGAATTAGCTCATAAAAGCAGTCTGGGAAAGCAAGAAGTTGAATTTTTGCAAGTCCTAAATTGGCAGTTTAATCCCTGGATCACTTTTTCTCCCTCTCTGCTTCCACTTCTCTGCTTGCATGAGTAACTTCAGCAAAAGTGAGCAGACTCCAGGCCCACCCAAGCATTTTCAGCTATGAGTTTAACCTATTTGGCCATATTTCACCGTGGGAGTAAAATAATTTCCTAATCCTGGCTGGTGATCACTACATACTTGGGAACAAAAGGATTTATGATGTTTATTCTGGCTAACGTAAATACAGATGCTATTCAGAAAGTGTCTAACCTGCCTTGAACATTCTTAATACAGCATTTGTCTCCATAATGTCATTCACTATCAGGTTCTCCTGGTTAATTATGTGTTATATAAAGAAGCAATTGTATCTTTTCATGAAATGCCCTCCATATTGTTTTATATTACACACCTTGTTATTTTTCTGTGTGGCTTTAGAGTAGAGTAAGTATTTACAATAACAACACTGGGAAATTCTACAGCAGATTTTATTTTGAAATTCACTGTGCTATAATCTGCAGTGTAAGAAGCTTTGAAACCTTTCCCTCTCACTGATAAAATACATGCTATTCTGCCCATCCCAGAGGTGACGAAAATATTTATTGACTGAAACGATACAGCAAGGCTAGCATGCCTTTCTTCCCCATCCAAAATAAGACCCCGAGATGGATCACGGTATCACTTTTTAACCTACGTAATGATTGAGACACAAGAATGCATTCAGCGAGAAGCCAGCACAGCATGACCCAGACATCACAGCATGCTCCAGCCTGATAGCTGTCTGCCCCACAGGCTCTGTTCCCATGCTAGCACATTACAGACACAAGCAGACCAGCAAAGCTGCATGTTGGCCTGGCAGCAATGTTACATGGAGTGGAATTTAAGGGGCGGTGAGTCTGCTTCCTGCTACACTGCCACCAAATATCCACATCACTGCGAAGCCTCTCTCCAGCACAGTGCTGAGTGTTACTGCTGAGCCCTCTGCACTCCTTCCATTTCTCTCTCAATAGCTCAAGTATCACTTAATACTCTCCCATATCAAAGCTGCCTTCCAGGCCACTAAACACCTTCATGTGCTTTCTCTAGCTCCCCTTTCATTATTTCTTTTCTCTTACAAAGAAAATAACCCATAACACACACAGTAGTCCAAAGGAGGTACTACCATTCATGTCTACAGGGATATTATAACATCTTCCAAGTTACATTTTTTCCACACACACAAGCATCTTACTTGCTTTCTTCTTTAATGCTGCTGCTGCACACAGCACAGATATCTTTATTGAGCTGTCTTTCTAATCGCTACTTATGTTTTCCAGAATAGTTAGAGCTAATTCAGAGCCCAACCATGTGTTTGAATGCTTTAAACTATTCCTTCAAACATGCTTTACCCTGCCACCGTCTGCATTTTATCTTCCATTCACATAACCACAATCTTGCTGTCCTCCTTCCTACTGTATAATTCATATCAGCTGCAAACAGTAAATCTTAGTATTTTACTGTTCTCCTCATTTTTCAGTCATTAAAGAAATACAGACCAACTCAGAGTGGTAGCTGGAGTCACCTTACTATCCATTTCTTCCCACCCCAATGATGCTTAATATATCCCACCTATTTTTCCAGACTTTTAAGTAGGTTTTCACTATACAAATGACCCTTTTGTGCCTTACTCCAAAACTCCAACTTTTTTTTTTTTTTTTTTTCAGGAAACTCTCTTCTTATTAGTTCTGACTTATTTAGGATGTCCATCAATGCTGCTCACTTAAACATGAGTCTTGACAAATGAGAAAATTTATATACCATTTCTCCTTCACTCCTCCACTCCATACATTTCTTAAAAAAAAAAAAAAGCAAACAACCCACCATGTCATCAAGGCAATTAACTCAGTCACTGTGCTTCCCTGTCCTTGTGTTTCTCCAGTGCTTGTGGTTCCTTTTTTTTGCTGGTTCTCAGCCTCTGGAGCAAATTTTAAAATGTAAGGAATCATAATTAGTGCGTTGCTAAGCATGTTCTAAATGTCTGCTATCTACTCTACTGGCCATTATTAATGATTTTAGCAGTTCAAATCTTCCATTCCTTTGTTCCCTTACAACTCTTACAGGAATAAAACCTGAGCTTCACCTGATTCTGTGTGTTGCAGCCTTGGCTGAATATAAAATAACATCAACAGATAACATGCAGGCACTGTCTTCTTGCATAAAACAGCAAGCGCAGTCCCATAGCATCCTGCTCTCTTCCTGTTCTGGCTGCCTACCAGCTCTGCCAATGTGCTTGCGGCCCCAGGACAGCATAAATAGCTCCAGAATGCATCCAAATCTCAGCCTTCACAATTCCTTATTATTCCAGTCCTGAGGGTTCACTGTTTCCTTCCAGAACCTTTTGATTATGCCTTGGAGCATGCCTCTTTTGTTCCAGATCTAAGTCTGTTCTATACTAAATCTGTCATTTCCTCCGATTCCTGCTTCCATTGGCACCAGAGCAAAACTTCTACCCAAGGGCAGTCTCCTTGCCTGGGCCACGCCAAATGCCAGCTCCTGCAGTTAAATTACCATGCACATATATTCACAGATCAGCCCAAGACCTTCTTTTTGTTGGTCTCTTTAAAAATTTACTTTAAACAGGTCTTCACAAAGAGATCCATGCGTGAGAGGTAAGGGCACAGAGCCATCTACAGCTCTGAGCCTCCCTCTCTCCTTTCTCAAATTTTACATGCAATGTATGGCCATCCCCTTACTCTGAGACTTTTTCCTCATGTCAATTTTCCATCTTTTTTAATCTCATGATTTCTCTTTGGTCATCTTCAGCTGCCAAAGCTGGTCTCCCCACCTAACATGCCCTCCAACTTCAGGATCAGTGATGGTAAGCAACTACAGTTCCAGAATGTATTGTATTAGCACTTCTGAAACAACAAAGGAACCATTGATTTCCCAAGCCAAAGATACACAGGAAAGCACAAAAAGCATTTATGCCCAGTTCAGATCAGAGAGGAAAGAGATACTGTTTGGTGAGGAATCCAGCTTGGTAACTGCTCCCTTTGAAGCTGAAGGATGGGAGTACAAATAAGGGGTTTGCTGACTCTTTTCTAATGGGTGTCAGCATAATTATTCTGACAGAGGACTCTTCTTGTTGCTTGTTACATTTACTAGAAGAATGAGCAACAACAGTGAAAATCTGACCATTTCATTTTTCTCTTTTTTAAGTACTCTGTCCTAGCCACCCAGGGCAAGCTGGTACCACTGAGTGGCACTCAGGCTGCAGAATCCTCTTTGCTGCCTGCTTTGATTTAATATAATATATGCAGTAAATGTATAATACAATAAAGCCATAGGAAGAGTTAAAGAATATGAGAAAGTTATCTCAAAGGAGAGATTTTACCAAAAGGCCTAAAGAGCAAGATCGATCATTTTACTGGGAGGCTGGGTTAGGAGGGGCATCCTGTGAAGGGTCTTGGAAATACAGACCACACAATGAGATGCCAGACATCAAGATAAGCTCCTCTAGGTGAAACAGTTGCTATCAACTGCTAGTCAGGATTTGTAGGTCTGCAGAGTCCAAAGGCTGAAGATTCTACATTATTACAGGAGATATGAACCCATGATGCCTGCCCACAAGGAACCGATCAGCAGCATGAGCTTAGATATTTGGACTTATCTACCAAGGATGAGTATCAATTAGACACAAACTTCTGCAAACCACCTGTAAGCCCTGTAAAGCCTTTTCCACTCTATAATCCCACCAACATCTCTGCTTACTGTGCTTTTGGAAAGTAATCAGGTGTTTGAAGGCTGTAAAGAACAGACTGAAGAAAGGGAAACAAGATCAGAGAGACAGATGTAGGGTGAGGGGGAGGCAACTGTCTCTAGCAAGCAGGATAACTGATGTGACTCACACAAAAGCAGCTTATGTTTCCTCTTGTTCCGCAATGAATATTTCCACTTTGGCTTCTTCAGAGGAGACCAGCCAGAAGCAATTGCACAGCAGCTGAGTAATGCCTCAACCTCTAGAGCATCAGGTCAAAAAAAATAATAATAATAAAAAGACATGTAGGTCTCATAAGAATAAACTACGTGTCTCTGAGTCTTTGGAGACCTACTGACCATTCACAGTATGATGCAGGCAAACCTTTATTAACAGAGAAGATGCTGACTCCAGATTATAGGCTTTCAAGACTTCTCATCTTGTAGCTGTGCTACCTGAGAAAATTTGCATAAGAACAAGCTGCCTCTTTCTTAGAAGTCTTTTTCAACCTGCTTTTATGATTTCCACTAAAAACGATAATCCTCTGTTTGTGACACTGCAATCATTTCTACTGCAGTCAAGTGCGCTGTCCAGAAAGAGGATTACTGTCTCAGTTTGGGGAAGTATACGGACTTTAGAAAGAACGAGTTTGAAAGCAAATGACCTTGGTAATAAAGAACAAAAGAAGAGAAAACCACAGTGCGTATGATCGGACCTACCACTTTCAAGAGACATCTGATGCTTCAGGTTCATAAAAACCTGATATTTCCTACATATGTTTGTACAGTGGAGCTGGAAAAAATGGCAACATTTAACTTCACTGCACCAACCCAATGTATACTCAGATTTTTCCTTAACAAACTACCAATGTTTTAAATGTAAACACCGGAGAAACATATAAAACAAACCCAGTATAGCACACAGTGCCATGCATTTAGCACCGTGTCTTGTGAGGAGGAGCATCACCTCAAGTGGCGCTGAATGTCAAACAACTGTTCTAAATCACTGCCTCTGGCAGTTGCTCTGAAATCCGAAGAACAAACAGTTAAAAAAAATAAAAGCAAAAGCCTTTTTCTTTTTCCCCCCAAGAAGATAATTTAGCATGACTTTCTACAGAACGATTTGCATGGGATTACCCACAATACACTGCATTATGGTAATACTCTACAATCTCTGATGCATATTAGACTGGCAGTGTTAAAAATCTGTCAAAGGAAAAATAAATGATACAGGAAAATGATGATGTAAGACAGGACAGTAAACATTCTGCACTTGTGTAATCTGCCAAAATTCACTCCAAAATTGGCCTGGGAAAGAGAACAAGAGTATTGCGCACTCGGAACAGCTTTAGGGAACATTCCCAACTCAAGCAGAAAACAATACCTGACTGACACACGGATGTAATCACAGAGGAGTGGAAAATACAACAAACCCGAATGAAGAGCTGAATAGGAAACGAGGAGTGATTTTCTTCATTTCTTTGATTTCCCACTGGGTAGTAACCTGGAGGGAATCTTCCCTCTTGTTCATCCAAAGAGGGTTCGGTTCACTACCCTTCACCACACACGTTCACTCATTCTGCCTTCTGCTCCTCTCCAAGGCCCACTGTATCTTCTTCTGATGTTTCCGGTGATCCTTAATAGACTCTGGACAGCCTCTGTGTTTTGTCCCCAGAGCTATTTCAGTCACGGAATCCAAACTACTAGCATCTCCCTCCCTCAGCCACGGTTGGCTGCTCAGCCCTTCCATGGGCTTCACCCAGGGAACAGGGACTCTAAGATTTTCTTGCATTGACCTTGTAGTTTCTTACATAAAAAAAAGTTGCAAAAAAATAGTATCAAATGTACTGACTTTGCCAGTTCCACACATATTCCTAGTAATTCAAGTAATTGTCTATCACTCCTCAAGTCCCTAAGAATCATAGAATTATAGAACAGCTTAGGTTGGACGGGACCTTAAAGATCACCGAGCTCCAACCCCCTGCTATGGGCTGGTTGTCCCCACCAGCTCAGGCTGCCCAGGGCCCCATCCAACCTGGTCTTGAGCACCTCTAGGGATGGGGCATCCACAGCTTCTCCACAATTCTTTATCCAACGAGCAGCGTAGTCTTCAAATCCATATATCTCCATTATAGAGACAGGTATATGGTACAGACCCATGTCAGAGGCCTTGCACAAGTCCAGGTATACGACATCAGTTGCCCTTCCTTTGTTCACCGATGTTGTCACTCCACTGTAGAAAGCCACCATTCATTTAACTGGGCAGAGGCATTTTTCTGCCAAAGCTCTCACACTAGCAGGGGTGATAGACACAAAGGAGGGAACAAGGCATAGGTTTAACCAAGAGAAGGGAAAGAGAGAAGTAGTATTTTCCACATGGGTTTTTTCATTACTTCTCTCACCACTAAGCTGCAGAAAATGGAGGGAAAAAAATTAAAAAAAAAAAAATCAACAAACAAGCAAGGGATGAGGCCAAATTATATTTGCTGAAGAGGAGTTATAGAGATTAGTGTAGTAATTAATCAAGACAACCATGTCAGCAAGGGTCTGACCTTTATTCCTGCCCTAGTAACAGCTTTGTCCCTGATGACTTTTGGCTTGCATGCTAAAGCGATTTAGATACATCCCTCAATTAATTGCAGGATATCCTCTGGGAGATAGGAGAGGAGTACTGCAAGCTGCAACAGGGATGCTGAATCAGAGGAGGAGTGACCTAGTGAAGGGCACCTAGTGAAGGACATCAGCAGACCTGGGAAGATAACCCACAATTCTCTTTACCTCTTATACTTTATCCTTCACTGCTGGAAGCAAAATTGTTTGAAGCTATTAATTTGAGATTCTGTCATATTTATAAAAAAAAAAAAAAAAAAAAAAGATTTTTAAAGATAAAAAAAAAAGAAAAAATAAGAGTCTTAAATAACTTGTGTCTTTTTCTGTAAAGAAGCAACAGCACCACATCAAACTCACTCAGGCAAGATGAAAGGCAGCTGCAGAGATCAGGGCAGCAGCTAAACTTCAGTTACTTCCCTCTTCTCTCTTTTTTTGTGAGATAAAGTCCTTCTCTCAGGCAGATGTGCTGCCTATCCCACACTTGTAGAGAGTGTGGAGTCCCTTGTTCAGTGTTCTGGGTCACTTGCAGCTTCTGGAGTACCAGCAAGCCTCTGAGCACTACTGTCTGACAAAGAGCCTCAAAGCTCTGCAGATGCAGTTGGGCACCTGAGCACAGCAGGGACAGACAGGTGGAATCTGAGCTCTCTCAGAAAGACAACATACAACTACAGACCTTCAGTAAATAGGAGGACTAAAAAGCTACAAATTCAGGAAAGAGTGGTTATGCCCAAGATTGGCAGAAGACAGAAACAATATAAGAAGACGTCTGCTTCTATTAGAATAGCTATTATCACAGCAACTGAATACCTGAACCTGCTTTTGTCACCTAAGAAAGGCAACAAACATATCTGCACATCAAGTTTGTCCATTATGGCAGTTACAAGCAGAGACTGTCAGAGCTTTATGCCTGTGAATTACAGTCCCTGTCAGGCTCTCAGCTAGTCCGAGTGAACAGAAGCCTTAAATTAATAGCTTAAGTTACAAAACTCAGATGAACAGCTAACACACATGTTGAGTACACCCAGCTGGTTGAGAAGTTTTCAGATATTTGGCTGAATGAACCCCAGATCTCCTGCCCAACACAGACAGGGTCTGGTATAAAGTCTGGAATAGGTTTTCTAGGGTTTATTTTTAGCAGCTGTTCCACAGTTCTGATACGGAACAGAGACGACCCAGACATGATACTCTGATAGTGAAATGCATCATTTTTTCAGAGCTCTGGGAGCACTAACAGGCCATAAAGGTCCTCAACCAGGCTCACCTGGGGCCTTCACGCATACCCTCTGCCTGTCCTACGAGCCCCACTTCAGCTCAGGGCTCTGCTGTAAACATGCTGGTCTCCAGCTCCAGTTGCAATGCTTGCATGCTTTTACCTGACCGCACACCCTATGAGCCCAGACTCCAACTCACAGAACTGACTTCCCAGCTTCCCTATGGACCTGTCCAGCGGTTTCTGAGCTGTCTGATCCCGCTGACATCGCCAGACCTTATCCTAACTTGTGTTTTTGCTTTGATGTTGGAGCTACGGACTTGCCTAATGACTTGGGCTCATAGCTGAACCTAAGTACTCTTCAGAAGCCTGATCTGCTTACTGTGCTTGCAGGCCATGAGACATGGTATTTATACACCATCTGGTATTATCTCAATTTCTCCTACTGCTAGCACTGACCTTAATTCTTTTCTCAGAAGATGCACAAATACTATCTTTCTCCCGTACACCTCAATACAGAGGTTACAACATCCTAAATCATGGCTAGATTAAGACCAGCCTCGCTGCACTACCTTACATTCACTTGGCTGACATCTTCCTGTTCAGAAATAACTAACGCATATAACCTCTCAGCCAATATATTTGAATGCAGTCAAAAAAGCTTTTCAGAATAAATAAATCTTTAAACTTCAAGTGTCAAGTTCATTTTTGTTAAGGCCAACAGAGCTATCTCACACTACAATCCTGCTACAAAAATAGATTCCCTTTCCTTAGCTATTGTTGGCAAACATGGGTTCTAGTGAGAGAAGTTATTTCTGGACTTTTATTGGCAAGCCTTTTTTCAGAGACTAAAAGGAGGAGCTGGTGGAAAAATTGTTAGACATGACTTTCAAGAAATGGCACTTTCTGCCAAGCTCTTATGCACATTTCTCTGGGGGGAAAAAAAGCTTTATTAGCTTTTCTTTCTAGAGGTCACATCTATGAGGGTAAGTGAAAGAAAAAGGCACATACAGAAAGTCCTCGGTCTCAAATTGACAATCAGCTGCACAGTCAGTGCCACAAAAGCCCTTTTTGCACTTGTGCCTCTTCTTTCACAGAGGAAAATCCCCATTTTCTTAGCACAAAATGATGGCTGAATGTGGATGCAGTGTGGTTTCCAGCAGATTTTGGTACACTGTGATATCTCCTACTTGGAAACCCTGTGTACTTCTCATCAGGCACGTACATAGATCTGTGCACACACATTTACATGATCACAGATGCACAGGGACACATTTCTAAGACAACACCCATCCATAAATATGCAATTACAGTTACATGTTCGTCAGACACACTGGTGCACATTCGAACACCTGAAAGTCTGAGAATGCACGCACTGGACTGTTTCCCACACCCATGTGTATCCACGTTAATATTGTAGTCTTCCACAGCCTCTAGTTTGCACCCACAAATACTAATTGCATAAACCCATCCCAGCAGTACGCTCATTTAATGCGTAATTCAAAAAGTATAGGCAGACAGCTAAGTGGGAACATTCCTATCTGTTTCTCTCATAAATTTTGCATGTGGTCTTCAGGCATTTGTCAACAGCATGCTAATTATCTTCAGCAGTTACTTTTGTAAACAGTAGAACATAAGAACACAGATTTCAGGCCTCCATAAGTGAACACATTACACCCAGCAATACCTGTTACCACTCAATAAATATAAAGGGATGGCACAGAATTGTACTTCTACTTCTGATGCATTTGCTTTACTGTAACATAGAATTTTTCAGCAATGAGTTAGGAAATAACAAAATAAATACGACTAAATGGAAACATAAAAATTAAGCCCCTTTACATAGAACAAAGCCAAGCAGTACAATTACCTAGACTCCTAATGAAAATCTAAAATGACTATCAAATAACTTGGGAAAAATACACCTATTCTTTTTCACTCCTTCTTCTGTATATGAATTTAGCATACTAATTGTCAGCACACGATACGTTACACATGCTGTAGTCATGTATAGCCATAAACCTCAGCTGTGTCTTTTGTGACTCAGTGACATTAACTCTGTCCATTCTGTATTCTCTGTTAGCATCGTTTTGGACTGGACAATGCCCCAGATCCCAGTCTCAGCCGGCCCAGCTCCACCACTTCTGAAGTTTCTCCCTACAACTTCCCTAAAGCCACTCCAAAACCCTAATGTTTGGTGTCAGTCTTAAGCAAAGCAGTAGAAAAATAATGGTTCAGCAACTGGAAACAGTAGAAGATGGCTGGGATTGAAAACCATTTCCCTGTTTCTTCTGTCCAGCTCTGGGGCCTCTCTTCTGCATCCAAACCATGTAGTGATTGTGTAGTAGAGCAGTAGGTACATCCATTCATAGGGGCAAATCATTCATTCATAGGCAAACGGTAAGCCTGCAGAGGCAGATTAGAATTGCATGTGGAAGTACCCTCTCCATGCACTCTGCTGCTGGTTTTCCTCCAAACAGGATGCAAATCCTACACAGTCCTATAGACTGAGTTCTCTCTATACGACAAGTAGCTGTGCTATGGCACACAAAAGTGCCAGTGTGCCATGCAAGAATTAAAAGTTTTATGAGTTTTTTTCTCCATTTTCACTACCTCCCCCCCCTTCCTCTTACTGCTGAGTGTATACACATAAATGAGATGTCTTTGGGGCTTGTGCCAAGACTCTGTAACACAAACATAGAAATAATATGGGTAAAACATGATTTGTTTTGGGAGTGCTCCTGTTGTCTTAAAGAGAAGGCCTTCAGTGACTGATCTGGCCTTTTTGGAAGCTTCTTACTGTTTGAATTCTAGATGAGGATTTATGAGACCTCACATTCAGTTCAGTTTATCACAGCTGTACACCCTCATGTGAAATCAGTGGAGCTGACTGAGAAGAGTGGGGTACTTGATGAAGCACCTTGGGGACTGAAATGTGTGTTATTAAATGTACATGAAATAAAATCTCTCTTCAAAATTTCACCCTCATTTATTCCAACCAACCAGAATCTTAAGCAAAGGCAACCTGGCCCTGAATGGACTGTACTTACATTTTTGGAGTGAGCCTAGAAGCATCATGTGCTTCTCATTCTTCTAATACATGTGAGTAGATAACATGCCAGATCTTATCACTATGAAACCAACCTCTTTCGGCTGCTCCTCATCTACGAATGTTTTCACACAGATTCAGAAATCAGAGCTTTTGTCTTCCAGAGAGCATGACAAAAGATTATTCTGAAGAGACACAGAAAATTTTGCTAACGTTCCTCCTCCTTTCTAGCACTGAATTCACAGAAGACATCATTCATGTTACACCAGCTAATAGCAGACACTAAAATGCTACCTGAACACCCTGAGATCAAATGTCTGCCCAGAAGCAGTGAGTATCAAAAACATGACAAACAATTCATCAGTTATACATTGTATCTCCAAATCAAGAGGTTGAAGGTATTTAAATTGGATCTGACTTGACTTTTGTCTGTTGTCTTCTCTGCTTTCTGTCAGCGACTTCTCTAACAGCCACTGCTGTGGCAAATCTTGCTTACCCTGTCTTCCTATGCCACAAAACGTAGCCAGATTGGTTTGATTTCCACAACACCTATGCTGAGAAAGATATTACTAAGAAGCTGTAGAAGAGTCAAGGAACACGTGCTGTGTTCCTTTCCTCATCTTGATAAACACCGGATGAACAGTAATGAGAAAACTTTCCAAGGAATAAAGCATTTCCTCTTACTCTACAACGCAGCAGCTCACACCAGCCTAGAGAGCCAGTACTGACAGCAACTGCCCACTTTGTTTGGCTTTCCACCACCTTAGCACCCTTTTGTCAGTACCTGTCATTGAACTGAGCTGCACGGTGTGAGGAGGCCGCCCAACTCTTCTGCTCCAATCTCAGCTAGAAGACGAGGTGCAACACAGCCTCAGAAGACATTCATCTCCTCTGCACGTGGAAGCCCACAGGACAGCAAGGCACGCATTCACAAATGCCAGCGCTGTGAGTGTGCTGTCTGTCAGCAGGTTTCATTGCAATCCTATACACCACACTCCATACCTCTAATTAGTTACAAATGCAAAGGAACTGAAAGACAGATTTCCCACCTAGCTTTGCATTTATTAAAAGGTCACCAAGGAAACGTGATTTTTTCCTGTGAACAGAGATATCAAAAGCTAAACCTGAACTTCATCATTGCTGTGTACCTTTTCTTTTCAGTTTTCATTAAGAAATGAACTTCCTTTCCCCTTCACAAGATAATCCAGCCTCCCTCAAGTGCTAAGCAAGAACGATTTGGCAGAAATGGTGAGAGTTATGCATCCCCTTCCATTTCTCTTTGCACTGACAGCCATGAAACAGTGCCATATGACAGAGGAATGCTACACAGTTCAGCATGATTTTAGTTGTACATAGAAAATATAGACACTCAAGGAGCCATATGTGCTACATATAGATGCACAAAATACAGACGTGTATTTAAAGCAATAAATACTCATGTCAACTGCACACCTTTTGTGTTCTCCCTAAAACCAGAAACAAATGCATGCATACAAACATCTTTGGGCACAACTTGTATAACACACAAACACATCCTCTAATGTGCATACAAATGTGCGCCTAGCTACTGCATATACAAATCTGTTTGAAAAGAACAATTATGTACACCCCATAACTCACTGGTAGTAACATGCCATTGCCACCTGTGTGCTCGTGTCTCTATTCTAACACATACCCCACCTCTACGCATGCAAGAAGCCTGGGAATCAATAACCACTTACAGCCCTTCAATCCAACACTGTCAACTTTGTTCTCCTCTGTTTATAGTGACAGACAAGCAGACTGAGGATAGGGGACACATCAGTATGCAGCGTAGGAGAAGTGGACACTATCAGCATAAGCAACAGACAGGAGCTACTGAATTCAGTAGAGGCTGCTCTTGCCTCCTGCAACCAAACAAGCAGAGCTGCCACTGTCCCAGAAATCTGTTTCATTCCCAGGAAATTGATGCAACCAGATACAAGAAACCAGAGCAATAACTGGGGGCCATTTTCCTAAAGCAGTATAATTGTACAAAAGAAGATTCAGAAAAAAAAACACAATCCTTATCTGTTTCCTAGGTCTGAGCAACGATCTTGTCTACATAAAGATGCACAACATGCTCGGTATAACACCAGAACAACTCGATATCATATCCTGCGGAGAAGACAGCATGAAACTAAATATACTTCAGACACAGCAGGCTACCTTTAAAATTGTCAAGTTGCTTCGTTGACCTTTTAAAGGGAATGAACATACAAATGTAATGCATTTGAGAGCAGTCAATACCTCAATGAATTTCAACCAATCCTGCAGCACGTGGAATAACCAAAAAGCTGTTGGCCTGGCACCAGCTTTAATCGGGCACCTCCATCAAAGCTCACAGCCTCATCCACCCAACTGCCATCCAAGCATCTCAGAGCTACTCAGTCTCAGCCTACAACATGGCCTCAGTTTTATAGTTCTGAGTTTCTCACTGTATCTATATTCAGAAATTTTCTGCATTATGAACACGTCCCATTATGCCAGGCCTGAATCTCTCCTGGGCAGAGATTGGCATTAATATAAATATAATTATGGTTGTTTAATAAATGTATGATGTCTGTCACTCTATCTCATTAAATTAACAACAGGAGTGAATTTTGTATTAGTCGTGACAAGGCCCATTTTCAAAGCTGACATTTAATATCACTCCCCAGTATAATCATACATCAGGGTCCACAAATTAAAGGATTTAGTATGAGCGAGGGATGATCAAATGCATGAAACCACAGACGCAGTATTGCTAGTTTGCTGCAGATATTCAGCCTGTGTAATACATTTATCTACAACTGATGAACCAGCAGAAATTCCAGCCATTTCAGTGCACATGGGGGCTGGTGGAAGCGTGCTTGATTTAGAAAAACTTCAGCACTTTGACCTCTAGAAGACATTCCAATCACCAAAGACACTGGCTTGATCAGAAAAGTGACCTTTCAGTAACTATTTCAGAGCCACTCTGAGCTGTTTTCAGATTCCATTTACTTCATTCTCCCTCACTAGAAAAGACAAGAGGGCTGCTCTCAAAAGGTCATTGGAAAAATGGTGTCCAGCTGCCTACTGCAAACTCCCTGTGTACCATCACACTGCAGGGAACACAAAACCCATAGCTCATTCAGTGCTTTCATCTTTGGTGGAAAGCCACGCTGTTGACTTTAGCTGCCTGTTCACCCAGGTGCAGGACATCTGAAGGTTGTGAGGAAGGTACTGCATTGCCTAAGCGTGTTTATGCTGTGTTACAGAGCTGTCTCCCTTTTTCCCATCATGGCCAACTGGTGATGCATGCATGCCCTGGGCCATCACAACATGGCTGTACAGCCCGTTCTACCCAAATCAGATGACAGTCAGATCCAACTCTATTACTTTTCAACGCTGGGAAAAAGAATGCAAGACAGACAATAAAACAATGGAATTGAACGCATAATATAACAGGAAAAGAAAGCGGCAGAGGAAGTATCTTCACAAGTGCTGGTCCTCCATTGTTTTCATACAGAATTAGCATTTCAAATCAAATAAACTACTTAATTCAATTCTCAGTTCTCCCACAAGCCTACATCATTTTATATTTATCTCCAAGTCAGAACATGTCTCTCCACTTGCAGCCTGCTGGCCATCAGCTTTTAAAGCAATACTTCCCACAGAGATGCTAACTGTCCTTCTGATCATGTGGCAAAAACATATACGTATTTAAAATTATATTTTGTAAAAGAAGTCATCTCTACCAGGAATAAGCTACTGCAAAACGGACAGTGTTTCAGGGCTTTTTATTCCTGTTGTACGTAGCTGTAACTTCTCTCTCAAACTCATTTGCAATATCTTCCTCAAACTCATTGAAAATAACCTTTCTCATTGTATTTCTGCATGAATCTCTGATTCAATTTTCTTGTGAAGTTCACTCGCTATTTCGAGCACCCCCAAAGGAAACTTTCTGCAAAAGCTAAGAAGAGGTGGGACACAGTAAGAGACTTGATTAGGAACATTTTGGGAAAAAACTTGTTATTTTTTAATTCTTTGTGAAGTATACCAGGTTTGAGGTGGCTTTTCTCAGAAAGAGCTCCTTGGGTTTTAGGTTACATTTCTGATCAGACAGCATAAGAAGGATAGCTTTTTATTCTCCAGTCATCGCATTAAATTCTTTTTTACTGTCCTTAGTAGTGGCTGTCATGAATTTTCAGTTATATTCTTAGCTTCCTACATCTAATTCCTACATTACTTTGGCTGATAGCCATTTTCCCCTTTTTATTTTGCTCAGAGTGAATAAACCTATGCATTTATCCCTCAGAATATCTCTGATCAGTCATGGTTAGGTAAATGACTTCTATAGTTTCTCACTCACATCATTCAGAAACTCTAGTAAACAATCAGTACTAACAAAAAAGAAACAGACTAAAATAAGTTAAATCCACCTCATTACAATCCATCTATTATATAGATTCTTCATCAGTGTTATGAGTCACTGTCCTCTATGCTCTAATTATCACCTTCTCTTTACTATTATACCAAGATGGGTTTTAATTAAATGCATCCTCAATTCTTGATTAGAGAATTAAGCTTTTTTTGAACATGTAACAAAATCTATTTTAAAAAGATCAATTTTTATTTATACTATCTCTGTCATTTTTTTTTCCTTCCCCTTGTGTTCTCCTTTCTAATACTTCCTCAACTCTGGAATATTATCCCTTATTAAGGGAAAGACATACATGAACACATGTTAATAGAAATGCTGTCCTCTGCTCATATTCAACATAATTGGGTCATGATCACCGGTGTCTAGGTAACCACCAACTCCTACAACAAAGATTAATTCACCTTTCCTATTATAATGTGGTCCAAAATAGAGCTAGATTGGATACAACATCTTTTGTGCTAGAAAATAATCATCTGTAATATTCAGAATCTGTGATAGTATTTACTGCTCCCTACATGAAATCTCAGGTATATAACACCCAAACAGAAGTCCAGAACTACGCATTTACTTTTTCTGTGATGAATGCATTTACTTATAAGGTAATTCATCTCATCCTACAGTTTGATTCTGTGGGACAAGCAGTCTCCTTAGCCAGACTTTGTCAGCACACCTGCAAAGATGTAAACCTGAACTATCAGTACACGAAGACAAAGCCATTCTGTCTCTTCCAAGCTGTGCACACTTATTATCCTTTCTCTCTCAAACAGGACAGATCTGTATCTGCAGATTCTCAAATTCCAGAACTGTACTCTTCCTATCAGGTTTCAGTGCAACCAATTACACTAAATTTAATCAACAAGACCTTTCAGTTGATTTTATTCACTACTCAAATAGTTAAAAGTAGTGTGTAGACTTTTGAGGAATGTGTTTTTTCTGCAGCTTTTCCTGTATTTGAACGATTTATTTAAGACAAACTATTTAAGTTGGAATTGCACCTATTTAAATAGAGCTCTTTTTTGCTGTTTCAGCATTATTTTTCACTTTGTGGAAGATCAGATCTCTTCCTCTGAAGCATAAGAGTCCCTCAGCCATACATCCTCTATGACCACAGGAAAGTAGTTCAGTTTCTCCAACAAGAAATCTTCTGCTGCACATCATTTACGCAATCCCTACCCTTCCATCTTCTCTTCCTTCTCTCAATTTCACCTCTAAAAAGCTGTCAGATGATATCAACAATACACCTTTCCTTTTTCACCAAGAACCTTAAGTGTCCTATGACACACAATTCCACTCATTTCCACACGCATCATCTAAACTCATCTTTGCATCTTATCTGTTTGCCTTAAGAACAAAGTGCACTGTCACATCACACACTTGTTTACTTCTCTGTCCACTTTCCCTAAGTGGAATTCATGATAATTTCTTGGTTGAAAATACTTTAACGATTCCTTGTCTCATTTCAGCAGCTATTAATCAAAGATTAATCCTCCATACTCCAGAAGCTGTCTGTCTTGAGTGTCTGAGAAAAAAAAACTACAAAACATCAGCATTGAATGTCTCCAAATTCTCCTTCTCCCAGCTTCTTTGATTTCTACTGTCTCCAGCTTATTCATGTCTGACCTGTCCCCATTTGTGGTGGGTATGCAAATCATTTTTGAATTGTCCCTAATGTCTGCATCTCCATAGGTTGTGTGCTGTGCTGAAATTTCTCTTTTCTGATCATGCATTTTCACTTGTAGATAGCCACCATCTGGCATCACATGCATCAAAAATTTCTTCCCTGGACAAAAATTAGAATATAGCACATGTAAGACAGATCACAGCAGTTTTCTCTTTGTCATCCACATTCAGTATACAGTAGAGACTCTTACATAAAGATAAGCCATGAAGCTCCAGAAATACCACGTCTAGACATACTGTCTTCTCTGCCTCATAGATTATCCAGCACAAGCAACCCCTTCATCTGTAAGTTTATCACATTCAGAAGCACATATTTCTGCTCTGTTGTTCAGAATTAAAGTGTTTGCAATTCAGTTTGGTTTAATTTACTTTGGAAATGAGTTAAGCCAAATTTAATTAAGGCCACCTTAATTCCGCTTCAGAGTGTTGACACGTGGCTTAATGTGGTTTAGCACAGGACTTTCCACTTGCTCCTTTAGCTGATTCAGAGGTACTTACCTGCACGTTCTCACACAAACTATCATAGAATTCAGCCTGTTTTAATTAATCATCAGAAAAGACTGAAAGGAGACTTGGTTGCATAGTAAATATTTTTAAGAGAAGAAACTGCAAATTACTAAAGATCTCTTTAAACCAGCAGAGAAAAAACTAAAGTACATCTGAAAATAGCAGGCAGATGAATTCAAATTCATATAAGGAAATAATATTTAGCACTTTCTGATCCCTGGAACAAAATATCAGGGGACCAGATGGATTTCCAGTCATGTGATGCTCTCAAATCCAGTCTGAATTCTTTCTTCTACAAAAGTCTTCTTACACAAACACAAGTTATAGGGTTCGGTACAGGGCTACCCAGCTGAAGCCCAAAGGCCAATGTTGTATGGAAGGTCAAAACCAGAAGAGTTGATGGTCCCTTCTGGGACCAAAAGCTGAAATAAGTGTTGTGGAAGAAGGAAAAAAAAAGAAGAGGAAAGATAACACTATTAGTACAGAGCTTAGCACGTGAGAAAAAATAAATCTGGACTGGGGACATAAAAAAAGGAAGAGACCAAAGAGACAAGAACTGGATGGGAAAAAAAAAAAAGAAGAAGAAAAAAAAAAAGGATGCACCTGCAGATTTCAAAGTGGGTGAGAATGAATAGATCTAGTTTGATTTCTTTTTGTCAAGATCAAGGGACCTACAACTGGATCGCAGAAGAATAAAGATAGCAGTGAATGTGACAGAGAACAACAGATTAAACAACCTGGGAGCTACAGCAGCTGTGAGAAGTATGATGCAGAAATCAGCAAAGGGACAGAATGGAGAAAGAAGTGAGATCAGATTTCAATATACAGTTTACACTCAATATTGGAAGCATATGGGAAAATATTAAGAAAGGGGTTAGAAAAGTACCATAATTATTTACAGAGAAAGTTGCTCATTATCATTACCACACCCTTGAAACAATCAGGCTTCATGCTGCAGCATATGAAGCAGACAGGAGGCAGGTCGGATGGGCTGGTAGGATTATTTCTTCTTTTCCATGTCTTAGTGTAATTGAATCAGTTGCACCACAGCCTGGTTTTGTTCTCTTAGGAGCCACAAGGAACCAAACTCTGTATGAGGCAGGATTCCTGATGATATGGACCAATGGTCTGATCCAGCACGGCAAATGTTATGATAATAAGAGATGCAAAATCAATCTTTGCATAAAGTCCTGTGTGTAAAAGACTTTGAAATTTCGATGCTTCTAAAATCCATGCAGAGCAAAAGACAAACATGGCTCCTTTAGCCTGTGCTTTTGCCACCTCCCCATTCTTATTTTCCATGCCTGAGGAGTTCATGATTAGACTATGAGCTTCATCAAAGGGCAATTTTCAGCTGCCAAATAGATTTGTACAATAAATCCACATGGGACCAGATTAACAAGCAAGAGAGACATCAGAAATCAAAACCCTAGCTGCTGTAATTCCATAGAAAACTTGAAAGGATGATGTGCAATGATATTTAGACTTTTAAAGAGACACTGCTAGAATACTACAGCTAGCTTTCATTAGGAATTTTGCTTTTCTGTCTCACATCCTTCCCAAGAGTTCTTTTCATTAGCAGACTTAAATCCCACTGATATTCAAGGTTGCACCATTCAGAACTGTTCAGTGGGCTTCAGTTGAAAGAGTAACATTTCATCCAGAAAAAAAACACATACAGGTGTGTATGATTGCAATTGTCTGATTTGTGTCACCATTAATTTAATTAATAGAAAATTAAAATTAATCTTTAAGAATAAAATTTGCTTCACTTGCGTAGTTTTCTGTTTGTTCTAATAATTTGTACTGTGAAAGTAGTTAGGCCTCTAATAATTCTACATCTGAAGCAAAGTCAGATACTCAGCTATAACCTTAAACTGAATAAACAGGATTTATAAATGGGCCCGACCACAACTTGACAGTCATTTTCAGCCTTCTGGCTATACAAAATATGGTTTAATTTCTGAGTATGGCAGCAGTGATTTAATTCTAGGAGATCCTGCTTCTTCTTACAGCACCTGCAAGAACCCACTCCCTTGGTTGACAATGTGATCACACTGGTTGTTTTTATGCCTTCGCTTAAGTACACTGCTTTGTTCATTTTCAGATGGTGCCACAGTCACAGTATCTTGTCAGCTGGCTGAAAACATGGGGACAATGCATGAGTCCATACCTTGTTCCCTCACAAAGTGGGATATCTTTTCCATGTGGACGCAAATGCAATTAATTGCAAATGGATTTTTTTGCTTCTAACATCTACGTTGTCCGAGTTTGCAATGACAGCACCAATCTTCAATCTAATCCCATTCACAACTTCTAGAAAATGGGTATGACAGCATACTTGCATTTCTGGTTCCACGTAGTGTTGCTCTTTATTTCCCTTCTAGGTAAGCAGTTTGATAACCCTTTTAAATCTGTACCTACTACCACCTCTCTTCCTGAGAATATGGAAACATCGGGCTGCAATCAAGCATCTAGGAAAGTTTACAAATACTTGAGGAAGAAAAAGCAGAGATATCAGCTATTTACAGTATATTGGAAGGGGAAAAAAAGGGAGAAACATCAACATTCAGAAATGTACAGAATCAAGGTAACATCTGTTTTCCTTTCCTCAGCCCCGTAGAATCTGATGTGTCCCTTGGTTTAATAAATAAACCAGCTGCTAACTAGGAGATGCTCACATCATTTGCAAGTAAAAAGAAAGGCCTGTGGGAATTTGTTGAAACAAGCACTTTAAGTCCCAAACAGAAGTGGTAAACAGCAGAGCTAAGGCAACTGCTCCCATTACATGATAGTGGAAAAGAGTGAGAGCAAGACCAGAGCAGATGATGGTTCTGCTTTGTTATTCTAAATACATGCACGTCCAGCATACCTCTACAGAACTAGATGCTTCCAACTCTGCAGAGTCAGATCTGCTATGATTTCATCTCATCGTTACTTTCTGCTGTGTTGAAAAAATAAAAGAAACACAAAGCAATTACAAACCACAATACGGGATGGGACCTGCTCTCCAGTTACACTGACAAACAGCCCTCAATAATCTATCAACAGCAGAGACGAAGGAACTAATTTAAGATACTTTTACTTCCAAAGGGCTCAGATTGCGCTAGGCTGCTTATTTAGGAGTGGAGAAGCAGAGATTCTATTTGATCAGCTTTGAAATTGGTTCCAAAAGGCAGAGAAGTTAGCTGATTTTTCATTTTGTTGTAGTTCAAGGCCATATATATTTCTCCTTTTGTAACATGTTTATATCAACAAAATCTGGGTTAGGATATAGCACTCATTTTTTCTGCCAAGTCTGTGGAGAGTTCTCATCCAAGACTTAGCTCATCTGACTCAACCCAGCCTAAGAGGACCAGAAAACACAGGTTTGTGGCTGCAAGCCACAAGTCATGGTGCTGTGCTTGCAGACTAATCATTATGTTACTCTGGCAATCCAAGGAAGATGAATGCTCGCTGTCTCCTGGTTGGTTTGCTCTTTCCCATGTGCCTTTGCTCATTTTCTAAATGCCATTAACCTCTACATTGTTGTATTGAGTGAAATCATCAAGACTAAAAGGTACAATTAGAATATCTTGAAAAGTGAATCACAATTTACTGAGAAGGATTGGTGGACACAAAAGGAGCAAGAAAATATAGAAAACAGGATGCAAATGTTTGCAATGGGTAACAACTAAAGAAAACATAATAAGCAGAAACCTTGATTTAATTCTTCAATCCTTAGATTACTACGAGGTAACTATTTTATTTTTTTTTTTCTCTTATACTTTTCTTACTCTTACAGCTGCTTCCAATCTGAGTCACTCTGGACCAGAACTGGAAGCAGAACTATGAAGAAAAAAAAAAAAACATCCTTCTGTATTTCTCAGCATCTGTTTTTGAAAGACGTGCCCAGGCCTCAGAGAGTTCACTAAATGCACATTTTAGAGATCATTTTTTGGAAGGAAACTTCTGGATGCTTGTGAAACTTACCCATACTTAGGAAAAGTGTAAAACGTGGGAGACAATGGAAACCAGAAATAAGAAAAGTCTCAGACATCATAGAAGATGTAAACAGTTAACAGGAATGCCTATCAGAAAGCACAGAATAAGCCCCATCTCTTTTCTTTTCCCTTCTGCAAATACTTATCAAATATGCTCTGTGGCAAGAACACTGCTGCAACCATTTCTGTTGGTGCCTGAATGCTGGCAAAAGTCCAAATTAAAATTATTTGCAAGTCTGTGCACTAGGCGTCCAATTACAAGAATGATCTACATCTTACTGGCATACAGAAGCAATGTTATGTGACTGCAAACTCCCTCAAAACAACTCAATTTCTAGCTGTTGACTGTAATAAAGTGCTTATGAGTAAGACATACATAAAAAATTCCTCAGAAATACAGTATGCAATATGCAATAATAAGGAAGATAAAGAAAATCTTTCATTGTCTACAGATAACTATAAAGAAATAGTGCTGTAATTTCAGGGACAAATGATATATTAGTAACAATTTGGTTAATTTGGACAGAAATGGGTCAAACCAGAGCAGTCCACCCCTGAAAAAGTAGCAAGAGGAAAGGCTTTCATCTTCGCATACTGCTTTATTTCTGCCACACTTTCATGGCAATTCACTGGTTCCTTACTTGTAAAAAATAATTCAGTAAATGCTAGCCAGGTTACAGGGGATGGATAATGGCAGCTCTTCCTATTTATTAGACTCTCATCTCTGCAATAACTGTACAAGGGGCTAGGATGCAGAGCTTTTTATCCAGCTCTGCTACCAGTTTATCAGTAGCTCTGTCCTTTTATCCCTCAGTATTTAAGTACTTCCATCTCTGAAATACAAACTCTGACTTGGTTCTGATCAACCAAGAAAGTTATCTTGGTTTTATGCCAGTACAGCATAAAAAAAAGATGCAATTCATTAATCTACTGAACAGAACAAGGCAGACTTCAGGAAGATGGCACATGATTTGTGGGACACATGCCACATTACTGATGACATATCCTCACTCACAAGAAGATGGCTCACAGGAACTTCAGGGACACTAACTCTCTATTTGGGGTCAGTTTTGTAGAGATGAGGGCTTCTAACAGTTAGGGAGGCCATGACTTTTGCCAGTTACTCCAGCCAGGTTCTACATGCCAATTGCCACTGTTTCACCAGGCACAATTTTACCTCTACTTTCTCCTACTGTAAATGACTGGAGAGGATGCAAGCAAAACCAAATCAAACCCATCAACAACAATTAAAAAAAAACAAGTTTATGTTTGTTTGGTATTCATCACCTCTGCCTTGCTTTACCACTTCAGTGAGCTGAGTTGGAATCAAAAGAGGAAAAACTCTTCCACCATGAACATGTGGAAGAGCACTCCTGAAATTCCCGAAATGCTCCTTTCAAGAAAGGTGTTTTGAACAACTGTCAACAATTTCTTATGAACGTATTGCCACTCTGCTTGGTGCTGCTCTCCCTAATTCCAACATTTCTGCAAATGAATGGCTTTTCCCTCATCAAGTCTGGTGATAAAAGTTGGGGTATTCTCTTCCTCTAACCCAGAAGTGTTAGACTGGACAGAATTAATTTTTTTTCTTGACTCTCCCAAAGACTTTCTTCAAAAAGGGATCCATGTCACCAGTAAAATCTCCTTCAAAGGGTCCTGTCAAGATATCCGGAATAATTTAAAAACTCATTTGTTACTCCTTGTGGCGCATATCCCTTTGAAGCAAGAAGCTGAAGTCTATTTACATTAGTACTTCATCTCCTCCACCAGGCGTAACATGTCAAGGAAAATGCCTTTCCAACATAGCACGTACTAAAAGGGCATGAAGCTGAGTTTTGAGATTTGCTGTGTTGCTAATATATCTGTTTTGGAACGCAAATGTATACATGGCACAAAATATGTCAAGTTGTAGGATGATGAATACAGTTAGTAAACTGCACAGCCCAGTGCAGTAGATTACTACAGGGGTCTTAACTAGTAGGCCAGGTAACAAAGAATCAAGAATAAAATATATCATGATAGGATATAGTAACAACAAAGAGAGACTCAAGTTTAAAAATGAATCATACAGAAGAAACTCCTAAGAATATCCATGTGTTAAAGCAGATTTGATTCTTTTGGGCCCACAATTGCTCTTGATTGTACTGAGTAGAACTTCTTATGGTACAAACCAAATAAGACAAGATGGCTCAACATCCTGCAAAAGGAGGACAGCAATAAAAACCTGGAGGGTAATAGTTCCACTGAAGGAGCAACACTGGGAGAGAAATGATAGGCAGTTTCTGATTATTTTTTGTTTTGACTGTGAGATTGTAAACTGGTAGAAGTAGGAAGGAGAATTCCTCGTTGAAATGGGCCGCTTTGTTTTAAGCAGCTTTCAAATGGAGACACTGCTGTTCTAAGACTCAATTGGACAATCCAGACAAAATGAAAGAGAGTCTGGATTTTTTTTCCCCTTCTTTTCTTCTTCCTTATGTTGAATAAAACCTTAGATAAGATCAATAGTTTCTTTAGTTTTATGTTTCTCTTCCTTAAGGGTAGATGGCTTATTGCATTTCCATTGATCACACAGACAGGGAGATTCAACAGAGACAAGTCATCTTTTCTTTTGCTCTCATTTCTGCCCTCCCCCGTACCCATTGGAAATCAAACGACTTTTAATCGAGGCTGGGGTCACAACTGTTTCTCATTTACATATCACTAGTAACAAATTCATACCTTATTTTTCACTCACTAAACAGCTTTCGAAATGAAAGTCATATTTCTATCCAAGATATGAACACACAGTGCCTTCGAAAAACTTTAGGAACTTCTTTTCTGGACTTTCTATCAGATGGGCTGCCTTTTGGTTTAACTCAGCCCTTCTACAACACTGCTCTGTGGTGAGAGGGGGCTCACCTGACAGCCCTATGCATTTAATATTTAAGCTTCCTGCAGTCTTTTTAAAGATTTCATGTTTTCCCTAAATTCTTTGCAAACTCCCTATCAGATATGGGCAACTCCAAGCACAAGAAGTTTGTATCTCAGTTTACAGCCAGCGAAGCAGCTACATTCACCATTACTTTCACCATTTTCAAGAAGGAAGAAAGTCAAAGATCAGGATCCAAACTGCTATCAACACTAGCAGAAGTCTGACTGCCAGCTTACTAAGTGGTGGTGGACTTGGGAGACTGTTGCATAAAACATTTTAAATCTGCTGGCACACCTTAAGCAAATTTAAATTGAAGATACTAAAGGAAGTAGAGAACAAATCATTAGACATTGATATAACCCGATGTCCAACTGCTTTTAGATGTTACTCTGATTATCTAGGAAATGAGTTAAATTCTCCATGGAGATCACTAGGAGTTTTACCATGGATGTTAGTCAAGGTAGAACTTTCCCCCACTGTCTATAGGTTTAAAACACTGCCTATTAAAAACCCATTAGCACTTCTCAGAGTAGGGAGCACAAAGTGTAATGCTCAGGGCAGTAATACTCTCTTTCTTTAAACTGTCTTCAGATATTTCTTCTGCCTTTTCTATCTTGGAAATAACGTGTGTATAGTAGAGCACTGTTTAAAACAGTAGTTGAGTACTTGCTGGCTACATTCTATGGAATGTAAAAGGATTAGTATAGAGCTTGAAAAGAATAATAATTTGAATGTCTTATTAATTGTTATTTGTAATAATGGCTCTTTCCTTAAGGGTCTTTTCGGATCCTTAACCACGTATTAATGCTGTATAGAGGAGGATTGCTCCCTAGTGGGAGAAATAAGGTGGAGCACGGAATCCCTTCCATGAAAGCAACAGGTTTGGGAAAGGAACAAAAAGAATTTACCATTTGAGTAAGTGGAGAATTACGAACAGCTAAACACAATTACTAGAGTTCAAACTGTGTACTTAAGAAGTGCCAAGAGGCTCCTGTCTCAAATGCACTCAGCATAAGTGCAGTCCTTCCCACGATATCTAGAACCTCATTTGGTAACAAATTTAGGTTCATCTAGTTCACAGCCAAAGCCGTGGCCTGAGCTCATAGATCAGCTACCTTTGGCTGTCAGTAACAGGAAATTCCAAGTACAAAATTCTCAGTGCAGGCTCCTAAGTTTAGCCAAGCAAATGCTCAGATAGACTGCAACAGAAAGTGTCCAACTTCTAATATTCATGTTAGTTACCTTAGACTTTAGACTTACCTTAGACTGTGAATAGCATTAGAAATAAACACTCTGCATCATCTCAAAAACATTCCTTCCTTCAGCTCAACGCTTTTGGCATTAGACTAGAATTTCTTTTTACTTCAGTGTCAAATGAAACCTTATAGCAAGGAATCTACTTCCCTGGCATGGAAGATTAAAGGAGTGAGGGATCATGGAAAGATTTAACTGAGAAGAAACCCAGAAGCATGGCTACACTCTTACTGTAGAAGGAAGCTGGCAATATCAAACAGCAAGAAAATAGCATTCTCTCTTTATTCTTCCAAACTCATGAGACACACATTAGAAGGAACGCGGACATAGCTCTTTGAAAGATGCACTCACTTTGTAGAGACCGTGGCTGCAGCCGCAGTACGTGCTCTCCATGGTGTAGCTCCTCAGCACACCCATTTCCTGCCACACCACCACCCGGGCCGTCGACTCGCGGGACTTTTCTACAAGGAAGCTGCAGCTGTTCATGACAAATGCAGGGGCCACTTTGTCCAGGATTTTAGGAAGAGTCTATGAGAAAGTATCAGCAGTGAGAAAATGAATTGAACAGATGTACATGCATTTATATCACCCACACATCTACAAAGAGACCTATGCTTTTTAAAGTGCGTATATCACCAAATCTGTCTGTAGAAACTGTCACTGTCATAGTCCCAACTAGTGCCAAACTGGACTCATCTTCACCCCAGGTTAAATCTTCATATTCTAATGTTTTGCTGTGTTTTTTTTGTTGTTGTTGTTTGTTTTTTCCCCAGTTACAGACAAAAATGCTAGAAGTTCATTTGGTACATCCCATCCAAAATGAAGTATCTGCATACCAAATAGTTTTGGACTGCTGAAGTCACTTACAAAGTTTTACTTTCAAGCTGCTTCAACATTAACTACATTTTCCTGTTCTGCCTAGAGGGCTGCAGTCATAGCTCTGCACACAATGTTTCCATTCTCTCCTTTCCAGGTCCTCCCATTATGCATTCACAATTTGACAAGGGATTCAGCTACAGGAGGAATTTTGTTTGAACACAGCACACAGCAGAGAAAGGGAATGTGTAATCCCACTGAAGGTCACAGATAATTATAGGAAAATAGAGCTTAACATTTAACTATCTTGCATTGTGAAATAAGGCAAAATATTCTCATCTGGGATCAAATGGTACATTGGATACACTCCATAAAGAAAATGACAATAAAGAGTAAATACAAAAATTCAGTAAAATTATCTCTTAGCTCTGAGTGATTTTCTTATTCTAGACATCATTTTTCTCAACAACAGCCTATAAACACTGCTAATACACTGCACAATCAAATATTTCTATCAGTGTGTATGCAACACTTCTTCACGCTACCTGTAAAAATATATACTACATACATTAACACTAGGTGTGCTCTGTGTAGAAATTGGGCTTTTACACACACATGCACATACATGCATATAAATTTTAGTGCTTGCATGCTGGTACATGCCTAAAGACCATCTGGTCCATCAAGTGAAGAGCAAGTAAAATAAGAACTTTCATTAGTTCTTTGATGACAGCTTTCTTAAACTTCTGAATGGAATCATACAGAAGGAGTTTCTGCTCATTGCTAATGGCATTTACCCTCAAATTTCATTCAGTTTGGGCAATGAAAGCCAACCAGCTAATTTCACTTTCCAATAACAATCAGTGAAACTGATTGATTCTAAGCCATTCTGGTTCCACTCTGTTGAGTTTTACGTCATCACTCTGTACAGGAATACATGGTTTCATCAAAATTGAAAAAGTTATGTTTAATAGCAGGTCTTCTCTTAAAGCGTGACTGGTGCAGATGATAAATCTTTGGCCTACACTATTCTGCCATATTCACTGCAAACATCTTAATCATACATACTTCTGTAATAAAGTAAATGTTATTTCCAGTATATCCTATCTACAACTGTGAACGGACCCTACCAGTTCTGTAAGGTGCAGATCTATAGATCCATAAGGTCCATTCATCAGATGAAAAATCTGATGAATAGGAAGCTGGAACAAAGTGAGAGATTACATTTCAAATCTGAGACCAGCGTGAGCCTAACTCTTAAGTCAAGATCTGCAGTGTGCTATTAAGAGCTACAGCATTCCTTTTCCTGTGAGAATACTGAACAGAGGAATCTTTAAAATTGATTACTTGCTCTGGACTAAACATTCACTGCTTCTGAATTGCCTCCGAAGTACAATTTGCTGCAAAATATTATGATTCCATGCAGCACTTCCAGGTTTTCCTGGAGCTGGATTAAAAATACAGCACAGTCACCCAAACAATTATAATCCTGAGCACAATCATTAGATCCAGTTAAACCATGCGTGAAGGCCCAGATAGTTTTCATTCTGCCCTTATCTGAAGCAGCACACAGATTTTCGTAAATATACACTATGAAATACCATAATCAGATCCCTAATCCAGTTTAGTCGTTAAAAACAATTGAAATTATATGCATAATCAATCTTTTACATTTGATTAAATAAAAACGCTGGCAGGTAACAGTAATGTCTCTGTAGTCAGGACTCATTTAGAAGCATTAGCAAATCTGAATTTAATATTCTTTTCATTTTACCAGCTTTCACTGGATTTCACACTAATAGTTCTTTCTTCTCTGCTTTTCTCATTAATTAACTTTCAATTGTATTTTTGGGACGGTGAAAACACATCTTTTCAAAGGATTCTTTTATGACAATACATTACTATAACTACACACCCTGTCTCTCACACAGCTGGATTTAGCATGCACTACAGCAGGGGTGCTGCCTCTCATACACGACCCTGTCCATAAACCTCCATTCCCATTTGGTCAGAATGGAATTAGGATTCTTTACTGATGTCCCTTCAGAGAATGCTGTCAAAAGGGGACTGGAATGGCGATTAAAAGGAGAAATCCTGAAGCTGGGTTTTGCGATGCCAATGCCATGCAAGTCACCTGACACCAAATATTAGAAGGTAACAATGATTCTCCCATAAACGGTCAAGGGCTACAGCAAAGGCTATTCAAAGATCACAATTTTCTCAAGGTATTTTGTTCATGTTTTTGGGAAGTAAATCCATTATGGAGGCCAGGATCATCCCCAATTACTCATGGGAGGAAGGAGAAAAATTTCCCATATTGTGCAAAAGGGAGAATTCTAATCACAGAATCTTTCGTCTAGGCCACTGCAGATTATGGACACCCTTGGAGGCTTGCTCTTGGTTTCTTCATTGCAGATTCAAGACAGGCACCAGATGCTGAAAGCAGCATTTGAATTCTGTTTGTGTAACAGTGAGCTATCCCCAGCCTTTTCAAGCTCTCTGAATTCAAATACAACAAGCGATGCTCTGATTGTAAGCACCCTACCTGCTTTCCTTGTGGAACAGGTGTTTCCACAAGGACTTCTCATGAGTTCTGTGTGAGAGAAGCACATGTACACTTGGAACTTACAAAACACAAAAATACAACATTCCTATTAGTGGCTGAAGACAATAAAAGAGCATCTTAATAAAATGAAATAGAAATCCACCTATTGACAATATTATTGCTGATAGCTGGTGCATGAAGATGCCAGGAATTATTTGAATTTTCTGGATTTCTACTCCTCTGGAGAAAGAAAAGTTTGCACATACCTACAGAACCTGTGATCTGACCTCATCTTAAGGAGGTACGTTGGTGCACATGTATGCTAGCAACTGCAGAAACGAACAAAGTGGACCTACCCTGTAGCCAACATCTTCTGCGATAACTGCTGTGTCAACCATGCAGCCTGCTTGCCACAAAGTCTCCTTGATGCTGCAACCATAGAGGAACACATTCTTTTTCTGCGAGTGGCCATGGTAGTCACAGAATACCTAGAGAGGAAAAAAAAGGGAAATTCTTGAATACTGAAGTAAGTTTCCTGGTTCTTCACAACAGACACTATAAGCACTAGGGGATTATATGTGAAGAATTTTTTTCAGTTCTCTTCAGACAAACTCATTGCTCTGGGCCTAGCCTATAATCAGTGTCAAACTCTGTTAGTCAGCCGTACCTTGCTTTATCTATTGGATCTGACATGATCTCATGAATCCAGCGTCAACACCAGTGCATTTCTGTCTACAGCAGAAATAAACATGACACCTGTGTGAGATTCCATGCCAACCCAGGAACCTGAGAGTTCATGGTAACTTATGATACAACACAGCAATTTGTCAGGCTCCTCTGACTTCTCAACTCTAGCATTATCTTCAGGAGATTTAAAAGCTGCACCTTTCCCCAGCAATTAATCACCTTGACTTCTATAAATTCAAAAACTGTGCTACATAATTTTCGGGAAAATGTAATTGTGCAATTGTGTAAAAATGTATCATATGTGGTCAGATCCTTACATGAATTCCTGGACATCAAGCACAGAGCATTATCTATCTTTGTGACAAATAATCTGATTCTATACTATTTAATCTATCTATCTAATCCATCTCTCATGTCATATAAACTAGGTACAAGGTACATCCCAGGTTTTAATGGAAGTTTTGATTGCCCTCATAGGCAGATATCAGCTCCAACAAAAATGAAAATCACGATTTAATGACCCAAGAGGTAAATATTGACACACGTGTTAAATAATAGTCAGTCTCATTGCCCTCTGAAATATGAAGTCAGTATAGACACTACTGTTGCATATATTCTCCATGCCTTTATCAGGAAAATTCAGAAATCTGTCAATGAAAAGACAAGGATCTCTAAGGAGAAGGAATTGGTTCATTTTAAAAAAATATTTAGTGCTGATTAGAAAGGAACTTCATGATCTCATTTAAATAGTTTTCTGAGGCATATATCAGAGACAAAGGGACAGGTGTCAAGAGGTAGGGAAGAACTATGGATCAATAAAAAAAAAAATGAGGGAGAAAAATATGTATTCTTATATAGACATAGACAGATGGAGTAAATCAACTTCCACCAACTGTTAAGGTAAGTTTTACCCTAGCAGGCTTATTTACTAGTTATACAGTAACTAAGTTTATCTGCAGCCAGTCAGGAAGTTCAATAATTGAGGACCTGAGTATTTAAATACTTCCAGCTGCTTTGACAAGCTGTACACTGGCTGGAGATGCTAAGACACACACACACACACACACACACAAAGATTCATCCCACAAGTCCTAACTAACCAGACAGTCATAGCCACAGAACACCCTGAGTTGGACAGGACCTGCAAAAGGATCACCCAGTCCAACTTCTAGCTCCAAACAGACCACCAAAATTCAAACCGTGTTTTGAACCTTCCCCATTTGACCCTCCCCTGAGGCAGCTCAGTGCTGTTCCCTCTGGTCCTATGGAGTCACCAGAGAGCAGTGCTGAAGCCCCGCTACCTGTGCGGCTCTGCAAGCCGCCATGAACCTCCCCTAAGTTCCCCTGCTCTAGGCATAACAAACCAAGGGGCTCCAGCAGCTCCTCACACACCTCGCCCTCCAGACCATTTATCATCTTTGCAGCCATCCTTCAGACTGTAATAGTTTTATGCCCTTTTTATCTTGTGGCACCAAACCTGCACATAGCACTGGAGGTGAGACCACAGCAGAGCTGAGCTGCCAGGCTGTGCACACACAGGGCGTATGGAGCCCTGCACTGCAAGCAACTGCCTGAAACACAGGGAATTAGCCCATAAAGGCCCCTTCCAAACAGCTGCATTTATTGGTTCTTTTAATGACAGGCATTTTTTCACTTAGCATTCCATCTATGCTTCCAGCAATACAGTCATAGATTAGCTTAACCACAGGTACCACCTCGAATTACTCCTATGAATATCAAAGAAGGTTTTATAGCTGTGGTTCTATTTCGAGGCAGAGATCCCAGCTCAACCGGGTATCAATTACCTGCCAATTTACAGAATTACTAACATGCAAGACGCATATATTATTACCTAAAAGATTACTTATCGAAAACCACATAGGGATGATCAGCTGCTTAGATAGCTGTGCTGCCTGATAAGTAGGAGGTCTATAATTCTGCATCTCAAGAAACCTGCCAGTGAGTCCCTAAGTGACAAGACGGGACCAAGCGTTCCATATTAGTCAAGGATTACAAGAGCCAGGCTCTGTAACACCATTGTTTTGTGCCCTGGGATGTATCGCCGATTGCCACCCACCTCCACAGCAGAGAAGCCAGCGCTACTGGAAATATTTCCATTCCATTTGTGCATTGCATAGACCTTCATTTTAATTAATTTTCTTGAATACTGCAGTTATCCTCAATGTTTATGACAAATTGTTTTCTTTTATAATACACTCTTCTGCTTTATTTTTATTCTACAGAATAGCTTAAGCCTCATCATTTAGCCAAGAAAAAACTGTATTTTGTAGTTGCAGCACCCAATGCACAACTTTTCTGGGGTCATGTCTGAGAAACAACAAGGCAAACTTGGGACCTACCTACCCTTTTTTCTCTATCCATCTCGTACAGCTGGGATACTAACACATAGTCAGATTCCAAGTCTCGTGTTCACTGGGGTATGACTCAAGATACACATGCAAATTTTTATCTATTTAAAGTTACGTACCAGCATTGAGCATCATAAAGGTAAGGACTGCTTTCAAACTCAAAAACAATCCCCCTCATGACTCACAGAATCAGGAATCTTTTAAAACAAAGGAAAAGCAAACAGAAAATGGAAGCAAAAAAACTGATGGCAAACAGAACATTTTGAAGTTTCTGTATTTTTACTTCAAAAATCTCATTTTTTCCTCAGTAGCGATACGAGAGGACCCAATCTGAGTCTCCAGGTAGACACATCTAAGATTTTTCGTTCAAGAAAAGCTACGTCCTTCCAGTCAGATCCATTTCCAAGCTTAACACAGAATACCTTTGAAAGGAAACACTGCTTGGTGTCTCCTGGTCCCTAGGAGCTTCTTTCTGTCCCCTCCAAAAGTAACTTGCTCTTCGCTGCAGCTTGATCTCTCTGTATGAGCTACACTTATCCTGTTGCATACTGCAAATGCACTGTCAACTGTAACTAGCATTTCCTCACCACAAATGCTCAAGGGGAAAGCAGCATCTCTTTCCCCCTCAGTCCCAGCTGCTCCCAAGCTCACTCTCTCATACTCCCATCGCTCTCAAGAGACAAGAAATCCCCCGCAGTGGAGAGCTGCAATACCACAATGTATCCAGCCCCTTCTTTTACTAGGTTTCCAGAACCAACAAGAGAAGCACAAAAAAAAAAAAGCACTGAAAAGGTTTTTTTGTGGCTGAAGTTACCAATTAAAATGGGTTTGGTTTAAAAGGCTGTTAACTTTGAAGTTATTTCCTTTTCTCTTCCAAGCATCTTTGCTTTGAAGAAACTGCTTGCACATCCCCAATATAAATGAAACTAATCCACTCCACAGAAATCATTTGGCTATTGGTGAAATTGGCTTCATGGCATCATGGCAGTGAGAGCAAGGTAGAAGAAACCCAGCTTCCTTCCGTAGTGGGGAAAAGGCATTTGTGAGCATGTAAAAACCAAAATCAATGTACTCTTCAAAGGCAAAGAAAAATCAGTTTACCACATCTGACATACTGCCTGTGAGTGAGAGAGATGATACGATCAATAGTCTTACTTCACTCAGCAGCATGAAAACTTCCACTAGGTGCATGTTCAACTTCATGCATCTGGATATGACAGGGATGGTTCCAGTAAGTTTAAATAAAAATAAGACCCAATAAGACGATTGTGGTAAAACAAAACTAATCAGATGTAGCTCAAAACCCAAAGAAGGCGAGTAAACTCTCAGCTGCAAGTTGAACTTCCAGTAGATTCCTTAGAGTACAAAGCTGAACGTCAGGGTTGTTGTTTAGGTCAAAAATAGCGTATTTCCACAAAAATTCACTTAAAGAAACTCATAGACATTTGCACCTCATCTAAGGATTTTCTCATCAAGACCAGAGAGAACTGTGCATCTCTGGACATTCCTGCTGAACTGAGGCTATGAGGCTAACTTGCCGGTCTATCCACTTCCATTCTCTTCATCAACATTCGAAACTCTCAGTGATTTTTATCCTGAAGTCTCAGAAGCATTCATTCTGCTGAGCACCAAGACAAAGCAGGTGAGGACAGATCCCACACATATCCCAGTAGCATCATCCCTCATGAACTTCTGGTAGTTCCCCCGAAAATCATTTTCTTCTCACTAAAGCAGCAGGGAAGTTCAACCATTTTGAAGACTAACTCCTGTGTTTCTATGATTGCACAGATTGATCCAGCTTCAGCTTTTGCATGCTCCATTCAGACCACAGAAGACTACAGTCTTCAGCCTTTACAGAATTTATTCTGTCATTGCCAGAAAGATAGCAATAGCCTACTAACAATATCTAGCTTAGCTGAAGTACTTTGAAGATACTAAGGAGCTTTAAAGAATTTATATTCACATTGCAGGTGTGCAAAGACTCTGAAGTTTGGAATTGGTTAGAAGATTCAGCAGATAATCCAAGACTTTCAAAAACGCTCCTGAAGGATGAAAGTATAACTGCATAGGACGTTTTCCAAATCTCTCTAGCCATAAAACAAGGCTGCTCATACAATTGCAATAAGCAATCTGCACACAATAACCCACAGAAGATACTGGGAGTTACTCACCACAGGGGCCCGGCCGATGCTGCGCAGATAATACAGAAGACCTTTGGTATGGTAAATTGTTGGATGAAGCTGAGAACTGGGTGTCAGCCACTGTCTGTTCAGATCATCTCCACTCAAGGAACAACGATGGCTGAAATCACAAAGCAACACATCACAAACCCCTGAAACAAAAGTTGATTCCAAAGAGTTCCTGATTCTGGCAAGACCTGGCACAAAGATGGGGAATGTCAATTAAAATAAGATTTTTAACATTGCATTGGAATGAATCAACAGTCAGTACGTTTCTGAGGTGCATACCGCATGCAGATTTTATCATTTCCTTTCCTTCCAGAATTCACACAGTTACAGCCCTGAAAATAAATGTAGATTTTCCTTTACCTAAGTACACACACAATCAGGACTACTTACAAACAAAATTATCTTCGGAAACGCTCTAAATTCTGTGCTATCTACAAAACTCACCCAGCTTACATGCAGCAAAGGCTTCTCAAAACCTCCACAGCAAATAAGTACATCCAACTCCTACTCATTCTAATTGAAGACAGGTGCTTGAATCTCTTCGACCAGTCTGAAATATGTATGCACTTAAATGAGATGAGCTGGATATCTCATTTAAGCTCCTCCGCTCATGAGAAATGTAGCTATCTGAAGCACATCAAGAAGATCTTGATGCATGCTACATCATTATGTAGAACAATTACCTAGATTCACTGCAAAGACTGAATAAAAAGCTAAATAAGGATCCTAGATTTGCACTGAGAAAGTGTTTTCATTAGTTGGCTTGAAAATATTCTGCTCCTGACTCAGTGATCAGTGAAAAATTCTGCAGGATATTTGATTGTAAGGAGCAGTACATCATTGTGCAATTTTGCAAAATCTGACTAATTACCCTCATTAGTGACTGTGTGCACTGCAGAGCCTAACTATTTTAAGTACTGGACAAATTTCTAGCTACAGAGTTACACCCAGCTTTGCTGTTCCAGCCTCCTAGTAACAGAATAAGTACAGATGTATTCCTGGGGACACAAGCTGGTGGTCTTCAGGCATAATCTTGCATTGCAACTGGGGTGCATTGCATCCAGCAGCTTTGACATTATCAGTGCCTTGCAAATGATGCTTGAAGAAAAAAAGGTCTTCAGGCTGGAATACTTGAAAAAATATTAGATACACTGGAGAACTGGTTAAGAAAGGAAAAAAAAGAAACAATAAAATTCACTTAAAATGTCATACGATTTTAATGGAAAAAAAACAAGGTCTCTGATGCCATCTTGGGGTTTCTGGCAACATCACAAGACTCATTCTGACTTCAGTTCCAGTGTTACCTGAATTCCCTTCTTTCTTCATAACCCATAGCTGCTACATTGCTCATTCTGCAAGTTGGAAAATATTACCAGTAGCTAAACCATGAGAAGTCTCTGAATGCTTCTACCAGAAATTCCATGTGAAAACAGGACCACCTCTGTTAGGTTTCTTCATAGCCCTTCAGGCAAAGTTACTTGTAGGCTCACCTCTCCTGACCTGCAGGACAACAGATGCTCAGCTGAGATTTACAGGTGTATTTCTGGTAAGAACTTGTGTGCATACACAATTTCCTTCCAGCAGTTATAACTCCATTTTAAAAGTCTCTAAACAAAAAAACACTTTGTAAAATATGTATATACAAATAAACTATTTTTCTTTCAGAACACAAGAAGAAATTCATGTTCTCTTAGAAAAGGATGCAAGAAAAACTCCTAATCAACTCTGTTGCATTGTAGCACTTCTCACTGCAGTGTGTGGCTCTGCTATGGTGTGTGGACTGGAATGCAGTGCTGGTTCACAAGCACAGCTTCTACACAGCACACTGACATGTCCATAGCTCACAGTACTCTCACTCTTCAGACAGTCTTCACTCTGCCCATGCTGCAATTTACCAATTTCATCATTCTGATAAAAAAAGGAGGCTCTTCCTAGAGGAGACTCTATTGCCCCATGCCATTCACAGGCAAAGCTGTTATTTACAACAGGGAAGGTAAAATCTCAGCAAATAGGCAAGAACTGGGAGGCAAAGTACAGTTCTGTCCCTCCAATGATGAACATTTTTGCTCATTTAAATGACCTTTAAATATTAGCCCTCTGTCTGGCAGCTTGTAGCCGCAGCTCCGAAGGAGATGCAGAACATTAATTAAATTATGAGACACTGATTTTTCCAATTTCACTCTCTCCCTCTGATCATACTGTTAAAGGCTGTTTATTTTTGGAGATCCCCACCAGCTCTGTTCCCTTGTTCCTTTCCTTCTTCTCTTCCTCTCCTAATAGCGATGACATTCGCAGATAATGGTTTTGTCCGTTATGCTCTGCAACCAAGGGTGAAGGTAAAATATTAAGCTGATCTCAAGTGCTGATAGCAGACGAAGGGACTGGAAAGCTGAGACCGGCTTTCTACATTGGGCAGGATTTAATGAAATTCACTTCTCAAATCAAAAGGCATTTCTCACAACGTAGTTCCAAGTTATTATATTTGCTTTAAATGCTTTATGTCTTCTCCTCTTTGCAGCATTAGTGAGACTACGTGACAGCCTGGATGGGACTAAGAGCAGCTCAAACCGAGTGATGAAAATGTTTGCCACGAGGAATTCCAATAAAGTAAAGAAAACCCCACCACTACCTCCATACATATTACCCATAATTAAATTGTATTTCTTTTGCTCACAAGTCTGATGCTTTTGATTGAACTTCTGTTATAGCTCTACCTCCTTTTCTGTGTTTAAACAGTTCTTCGATGAGGGTCAGCATTTGGGACAGCAGTTAGCTGCCTCTTGAGGTATACTGCTTGGCTACCAGAGCACAACAAAAGGAAATTATTTCCTCCTTTGTTCTAAATAAGAACTGAAGTGGCTCCATTAAACATTTCAGCCACAACCTTTAAGAGATACGATCCTTTAGGGCCACTGTAGAAAGGATCAGTTCCACAATTTGAAGTAGTTTGTGCAAATATCATGTCTCTCCCATCAGGCAAGACCAAACACTTTTGACCTTCTCCTACAAGCAGACTCTAGGACTGTAACACTCCTGTAAGCAGCTCTAGAATAACTCAGGAAAAGCTATGGAGCTGGTAGAAGATAGGATCCTCTAAGCATAACTAAGCTGTTCTAAAAACATACGTAGCCAGAAAACACTGCCACAGTGATACACAGCAAAGCATTCAGCACTCGCAATTGTCTGAGGAAATAAATGCTTGGGCAATCTGTCCTTCAGATATACTAGTGCCATGCGGCCCTGTAAAATGAACAGAAAGTATTCAAGCCCAGACCCTGGAGCAAAGATCTGATGGAACAAATACAACTCTCCTTTGGCTGTGAGCACAGAACATTCAACCACAGGTGAATTTGTTGATGACTGTTGGTTTCAAATATCATTACACATCATCAATAATACTCCTGTACTTCTACAGGCCTCACCTCTAAAGACGTATAAAGGCAGGTAGTCATTCAGAACTGCAAATGGGAGAACTACTCTACAAAATCCGGATCTTTAACATCTGAAGTTGATACACCACAGTCATAAAGATGAGGTTAAGTTTTCTCTTCTGAATCCAAAGGCAGTAAATGCACTTCTAAGAGAAGCATTAGATCTTGCTCTGAAGGCAGGGACACCTCAGAGGGAGTTAATGATAAAGAGGTTAAGTTGCTAAAGCATGGACTTATTCAGTTAAAAACAGAATGATATTTGAAGTCTGTTTGCAATAGTAAGACCTTGCTTTTAATCTTGTACCTCAAAGTTTGACATAAAGTTTTACTGAACATTTGTCTTCTTTGTTGTCTTACCCTTAGTCCTGCTTGGCTTAAGTGCAAAGCAAAAGATCCCAAGCACCTCAGCTTCCAACTTTATTGAATTCTGAAATGTGTTTGGACTGGCAGACACTACCTAGTCCGAACCCAAGGCTGATATGGTCAATAGAACTCTTCAGTTGGCTGCAGTAAGACTGGATCAATGCCCTGCACGGAAAGGAAAATGTAGAGGGAAAAAAGAGAGAAGAAGGGGGGATACACAGGGAGGAGAGGGGAAAAAAGAAAACAAGCACCAAAAAAAAAAACAAAAAAAAAACAGAAGGGAAAAGGAAATACAAAATGAAGACATGGGTGGTGGTGGGGGGGGATAAATATAGTGCACAAGATATTAGCCAAGGAAGAAAGCGAGAAATGGAGAGAAAGGAAAGTCACTTTTTAAAGAAACGATGTTGCTGTGCGTGGAAGATAAAATGATTCAAAATCTCCTGTCCATTACAGATAAATGGAAAGACAGGGCCCATCATATCAAATGAATGATGTCAGGACTGATAATAACAGCACCTGGGGCACAGTGAACTATGAAATCTAAAGGGATGCATTGTGTTTGATATGTAGAGAGCAACATCACCATTCGCTGTGCATCTTAAAAGCAGACAGCAGTACCAGCACAGGATAAGAATATCTATAAAGGAAAGTAGGCACAAGTAAACATCAGGATGCCGTTGAACAGCATGTGGCAGCCTCAGACAGACACAGCATGCTGGACTTATAAATAACTACTGCCTACCTAGGATGGAAGCAAGATGAATATTTGTATTAAAGTGTTTTGGTCTTGCAATTAAGAAAGATCAGATCAACCTGAGTGTGAGTACATGTGGGTAGAGCAGGAGGAATCCTCAATTTTCTTGATTGTTAATCTTTTCAGAGAACAAGCCATCGATGTTAGGAAGCAGCAGAACCAGCAAAGCCCTCCCTCATAATTTAAAGGAAGATGTGACAGAAATATAATAATTTTTTTTACAGCTTGAAGTCCATGTGCTGGAACTGACTACTACATTCACCACGCATTTATTCCATGGAGATGCTCATCCAATGCCATCCAGTCACTGCATTGTAGCATTGCCCTGTGTTGTCTATGGTCACTCTAGAAAAAGAAAGTCCCCACAACAACATAAATACTGCACATATGTGTGCAATCCAATGAAACACCAGCTTATGGCAGCTAACTAATCTTCTATTTTCCGAAATTTCTATCTTAATTGCATTAGGGAAATTTTGGAGTGCTGAAGACCACTTTGTAGAGCTCTTCATATAATCCATTCCATTTTATAGCAGATAAATATACAGATAAGCACTACAGCACTCTACAGCTGGAATCAAAAATGGGGAATTAGAGGGCAAGGTATTTTCCTACTGTGCTCTGGGCTGCATCATTAATTTCACAGTGAAATTTCTTTCCTATCATTAAAGTGGGCTGCTTTAAGTTCCCTCTGGGATACCTCACTTTTGCATCTTGGCAAGCCGCGGGGTTTCATTGAAGAAAAGTGATCCCTTCCCCAGTTACTGCAAGAAGCAAAGGGGGCAATGTTCTTTCTTTGTTCAGGGTCTGAAGTTATCAGATTTTCATTTTTTCACAGTGAAATATAGGTGAATAGCTGCAAGGCATATATACAGACACCAATGACCAAAGCGGTTTCCATCCACATTACTGCAGCTAACAATTCACTACTGATCATATACTATTCTTTCTTCTGACTGCAAGCAGTAGGAGTGCTAAAATTCCTATGAAGAATCAGGATAAGAGCCATCTGCCTTTCCAGTATAACCAAAGCAGACAGAAGTTCAGGAGCCACGTCTATTCCACATCTCCTCTTCAAGTTTTACTCACCTCATTCCTAAATTCTCTGCTCCACCAGTGCTGAGTCCTCAAGCTTCACCTGCACCACACCTTACTTTCATACTGTTTTCATCTCAAGTAAAGGCCACAGTTAATATTAGAGCACCAATGCAGGAATGATGAAAATCAAGGTCAGAAACTTCTAAGCAAATACCGTGAAGGATCAAGCAATGGCAGTTTCCCAATTGCACTGTGACCTCTTGCTGCCATACTAGCTCACCTCCAGGCCTGTAAGATGAATTTATTACTACTACCTTTTTTTAATTGCACTTTTCACACACTGTACCAAGCTCATCTCCTAGATGACATTTGCACTATCTGGCTGCCAACCAGTTGAACAAGGCCACTGGAAAATCCCGACCACTTTAGACCACTGCTGCTCTGTGACTTCTCCATTTCAGCACAGATTAATAAACCCACGATGTGTAGTGCTTCCTCTTGTGTTAATGGTATTCTAAAGGATCACTCCACCAGCTTCTTCTTGCCTACCCACATCAGAACATTGATGCTAATTAGCATAATGAGCCTTCAGAGTTTCACCTTCCACATCTGACTGATTTTTTCGCAGTGGACAATTCCTACTTCCCAAGATAAATGACGTAGTCTGTGCTTTCTCCTTTTGGTGCACGTAACTGTGCCTCTGTCCTTGTTCAGCTCTGATAGAAGAGTTCCTCTTCTCTCAGTGGACACATTTCATTAAGACGCATTTTGTCACAAACCAGTTAGACACAGAATGAGATCTGCATCACTCCCAGCTAACACTTTCAATGTCATAATCAAATGAGACAAGAAGTTCACATAACCTACTGAAAAGGTGAGTTAACAGCATTATCATAGATGAGCTAAACTACCTCCTCAGTTCCACATGAAAGGACGCTCATCAGATTTCTACTCTTTTAGCTGCAACAACAGTAACTATCAAATATGAGAACAAATTCACCTGCAGTTGGTGACATTTTGCACAGTCATTTATGAGGAAAATGCAAGTAATGACAGTTTGTACTATTTTATGGAGGAGTAAATAAGGATTCAGAGAGCTGCTTAAAACTGAGTTCTCGGTTTCTTGACGTCTACCATGAGACTGGGTCATCTCCAGGCTCTATTTGCAATACCTCTGAATACTTTGGCACTGATAATACAGCCCTAAAACAGAATTTTTAGATGTTAGTTTTGACTAGAAAAGTAAATTTTCAAGTCAAGATTTTTCTTTTAACAAATACCTGCTTTCTGCAGGAAATAACAGCTTTTCCTCAACGCCCTATTCTCTTCAAAACTTTGACTTTTCCATCAAAACTTCAAATTGGACAATTCAGAACTTTAAACTGCTTAAGAGATGCCATCAGCATATGGCAGAAAACATGCACTTAAGGATTCTTAGGTACTCATTCTTGTCTGCCTGAGGGTCTCTTTGTCTGGGCCACATGTTCTGCAACACAACTTACAGCCTTGACAACAGTAATTCAGTAAGATGCACAACTGTGGTGCAGCACGGAGACAGGAAAAGCCAGGACGACAGGACAGTCAAACAACTCCCAAATAACGCTGCAATGATGCTTCCAAGTGGAAATGCTGTTTTTAAATGGGAAGATTTGGCTCCAATTTTCACCATTATTCATTGAAAAGTTTAAGTTTTTCATGAGGAGAAAACATTTTTTTAATACAGCCTCATCCTCCTACAAAATATTTTAGCTAATCCTAATTTTGCAGGCATAAATATTGAAAAAGTGGAGACACTCCCGCAACAAGGCAGCAAATCAGTGAAAAACTAAGACCATAACCAAAGGTTTCATGACAACAGGCTGAATACCTAACATTTTACTTTTGAAGTAATGTCCTTTAGCCTGCTTCTAAGCCTTGTGTTCTTGATTTTCTTAATTTAAACGTGGTTTGCAGTCATATACCTGAAGAAGGATTCTTAACTGACTTAAGCTAGTTGCTCACATATGGATTGCATTAATTAAGTTGATTTAAAAATCTGGCAGTTAAATCAGTGCAATCTCTATATGCAAACGGGCACCGAGAAATGCATTTTCTACATGACTATTCTAAAACTTAAACCAAAATAAGTGACACAGAAGGGCAAAGTATGGCACTGTAGATTAATAATAAGAATTACAAGCAGAGCATTGAGTAGAGGCCAAGGACAAAAAATAAAAATAAAAAAAAATAACGTGCAGAGATCTTCAGATCCGTTATACTTTCCTAGGATCCTTATGCAGTCCTACAGTCCAGTAGGTAGCACTCATTCCTCCAGACAAGAGGGAACTGAAGATGTCAATAAGCATGGGAGGAAAAAAACCTCTCAAAGCAGATGCTACGAATCAGAAATATTCTGCTAATAAATTACAGAATAATTGGACTAATCCAAAGCCATTGCCAGTGAGTGGTGAAGAACCCTTGTACTTATTTTTTAACAATGAGAGTAATGAAGCAGACACTGCACAAGGACCACAGTGCAAGATACTGTGGTGCAGTTCCTTTCTGGACCATTACTAGGTCATCCTGGTCTAATCGTGTCCAACATCATATAAAAGGTTTTGTCCAGATTGTAATATACCGTTTCCATGGGCTAGGCATTGATTTGGGCACCTATCTCACAAGACAAACCTTTTTGGAAACCTGAAGTCCCTTTCCAGTTTGGGGCCTGCAAAGCTGTGTGTGTATATCAGACCTGTTTCAGCAAACTGACACCTCACAGCAAAGCAAGGCAGTGATTTGCCAGCTGGCACTGAATATGGGGAAAAAAGGAAAAGACAAACTGGCTAAGAAGGAGAAAGAGATGGAGGTGAGGAAGGCTGAAGTCACCTTCCCAAGATGAGATGCTTTACATTCCCATTCTCCATCACCTCAGCAGTCTTTCTCAATTAAAAACAGGTAGTGGGGATGAGACTCTGCAAGTCGAATCTGTATGATGAATAAGGCTGCAGAATTCCCAAATAAGATGTGTATAAGCACATTTTATTCAGTCCTGTGTGGGGCTGGAAAGCTGCCTTGCCAAATACATTCTGTCATTCATTGTCTTTTTTTTTTTTTTTTTAATAAAATGGCTGCTCTAGATTAGGCTGTCCAACTGTAACACCATTTATGCTTACACATTCACCCTTCAATACGAGTCCTTGCTGCTTGGGATAGATGGCGTTTTTCTTCACCAAACAGGTCTGTCACAAAGCAGTTTCATTTTGGCACCAGGTTGCTCAGAGCAGCACAGCAGCACAAGGAGAGACTTCACAGTACATGAGGCTGTGATGTGATTTACGGTGGAATTGACCACAGATTGACATCTACAAAGACATACTATACTTCCTCCGTTAGTAAATTAGAGTTTGACAAAGCACCATTATCTGAAATATGCTGAGTAGTAGCTTACAAAAAAAAAACAACCCACGAACCTAAGAACCCAGTCTGCCAAATCCCCTCTCCACAGCAGGCACAGTTAAAGAAATTAACTCTAGATTCTGCTAGTTGCTCACATTGGAGGAGCTTTCTCTTCTTCTTCTTACTTACCCCCCTTTCTTTTTACAGTCATGCCATAAAACCAGTATGATTGTGATCACATTGCTAGATGCCTACAAGTACACTGAGAATTCCCACTGTAACAGGCTATATACACTGTTATGTGTCAATGCCTGCTAACTTCACAGGCTACTTGCCTGGCAAATACAATCTCTCTGCAATAAAGTAACTGTGCCTCACAGGTTACTCAACAATCATATATATATGAATGCAAGTTTTTCTCCTTTCTGAACGCAGAATTTCCAGCTCTGCCTGTGAAGTCCACTGAATAGACAGGAGTTCTTTTGAAACAATTTGATTTCTTTGTAATAAGTGTTCTTCTCTGTAGAGATAAACAATAGCTATGGATCGGGTCTGTTTGCAGTACAGCTTCCACATCAAAATGGAAAATAAACCAGCAAAACAAACAAACAAACAAAAAAACACAACAGAAGACTTACTTTCAAGTTACACATCCCACCTGACTTTGAAGGGAAATGCGTGTTTTCTATTTAACTAGACACACATCCCATGTATCCTCAGAGATCAGGCAACAGCCGTTCCACCATCACTAGAAAAGCATTTGAGGGTCTGATCTGACACCGAGTGAGCAGGTACAGATAAGCAAAGCAGTTTGGGGTTATATCTGTAGATGCACTAAGTTGCTTTATTTACTTTCCCCTTTGCATATGCACTACATGATTTCAAACCTCAGCTGAATGCTAATTCTGATCCAAAAAAAAAAAAAAAAAGGAACCACTAAAACAAATTGCACTTACATAACTGCTCATCCAAGCACAGTGTCTCTGGGCACTTCACAATAGTAAAGTTAAACGAAGCATTCAATACACACTTATTAAAATAAAGTATTCACTGGAGAAACCTGATGGGCTTTGTAGAGGTCTGCAAAATGTTCAGGAAAAAAAAATAATTAAGATATCCATACGAAATCCAGTAACAGATAAATTCATCATAAAACAAAACAGACCCAATTCTCCAAGAAAACTCACACATCAGCAAGGTTGGGCCAGATGTTTAAGAGAGTCCACACAAGCGGTAAGAAAAGCTGGCACAGAAAACTGAGGGTGCATAGAGAAATTGAGGACTCCTAAGAGGCAGGATTTGAATTTGAGGGGAGCCAAAAGATTTGCCTTAGAAACCAGGCCAAACACGTTCAGTGCAGCAGTTTTGCTGGAAGTTTCTAGTAAAAAAACAAAAGTCAAATTAAAACTAGGACAGTAGATAGGAGCAAATGTAAGCGGTTCTTATACACTTATGTGAGCAGAAATCTGTGTTGTTTTTTCATAGCAATTGGCAAATTTTAATTGGGGGCTAGTACGATCAAAAAAATCCCTCTTGAAACAGATTTGTAAAGTGAAGTTACTGGAACACTGAAATAAATGACCTGATTTTTCAAAATATGGAGCTACTCATCACTGCCTATTGAAGTTCAACAGAATTGCAAGCACTCAGCATCTTCCAAAGTCAGGAAATTCTTAACTAGCTTCCTAAAACATATTGGATCAGGGCAACTAATTTATGGTCCTTACTATTCATTTTTATCTCTGTTCTTCAATTGAATCCGGAAGCTTTACACATCAGAAGATATCAGCAATATTCCAGAATGGAGGATACAGAACTCTTCCAAATATTTGAGTGAGTTTCTGCTTAGCTCTTCCCCCCCCCCCCCCTTCCCTGCCCTCCAACTTGTTTTTAGTGTAATGAAGTAGAGGAAGAATCTCATAAAGGGTAATGAATGATGAATATTTGGGCATCAGCGGGGTTTGAAGATACTTATGAAGAAAATCGATGATCAGCATCCAATTCTGGTAGCAAAGCGCTTAAAAAACTTCCAGATTAGAAGCACTGTCCTGTGTCAGTGAGTTAAAATATCAGGTTCAAAAAATGAAATATTTCATGGCATAGCAGAAGACAATGCAGCAGGCTGACAGAATCTCTTATTTAGATGTGGAGAAAAAGGTAAAAGAAAAGAACACTAATAGGACCTCTTGTTGTAAGCCATGTAGACAGGTAATTCAGTTATAACTCTTCTACTTCAAAGGTCCACAGGTAAAAGCTGATACAGTGCCACTGAAACAATCCATATCTGCTGGCTGGTCAGTCACTAAACAAGGAATAGGACCATACTGTCTACCTTTACTTGTCAACAACTGAGGATTACAGTTTTTCCTCTCTCTAGTTAGAGAAACAGTTTTCAGCTCCTCATGGGTAAAGAAGGGTTTGCCCATGATTCTATGTTTTAATTCTTAATGCACGTTCCAGATCTAACAGGTGAATAACAGTACTGATTTATTGCTAAGTGCATCACACAGGGCAATAGAACTTATGCCTCCAAGGAGAAATTGTGCTAAGCTCCAACTTTAGACCAAAAGGGCTTCAAAACTGCCTTCTGAAAGCCAATATTTCGTCACTGCTAAGAAACAACCTTAGAAGCAACTCTCAGATATATTTTTCAGAGGAGGGGTATCCATAGCATTTCTATCCATAGAATGACATGGAAAGGAAGTATACAGGGGAATAAAATTCTCTGTTTGAAGATGGATTTGAAACAGAAACATGCATTGTGCTTAGAATCATAAAAAGAGGCAGGAAGGCTAACGAGTCTCCGGAATATTTCTGATGCTATCTGACAGTGTTTTTCTGTTTTGAATTTCTCCAGGACTCCTTGTTCTTTGAGCTATCCTGCCCCTCTCAGGCCCAGGAGAGATTAAAGACTCAGCTGCATAACATTTAATCAATACAGATAAGCTCACAGAAATATCCTCTACAAAAATCAATGTGCAAATTCAAGTAGGCCATTCTGATCAACTGGAATAAATGTTGCAAATTATTTTGACCACGGCTGTAAAAACACTGAGGAATAAACAACAGCATAGGAAAGACCTTAAGATCCAAGTTATCTTTCTGCTATATATAAACAGTGTAGTTCAGCTGTCACTGTTTGAATTTAGGTAAATTAGTGCTTTCTCAGCTTCTTATCTTTTCAGTATATTTATAAGTAAAGTCATCTATAGCCTAAAGCAGAGGACCTAGAAAAAAACTTCAGTCTTCTGCCTTTCCTGAACATCTTACACATGTAATTACATATGTGTATATAATTAATAATGCTATATAGTGCCATAAAATGCTAAATATCTTTAATTCTTTTTAAGGTAGAACAATGCTTACAGTCCCTCTCTGAAAATACGGCATCCAATCCAGACAGAAGAATACAGGATTTCCAGAAATGGATGATGATTTTGTTCTGATTTTCTGTCCAACTGGCAAGCTTGATGACCAAAACTTTCCAATGAGTTAGGAAATAAAAACAGTAAACCAAACAAGTAATATTTTTTTTGCCATTTTTGAATGCCTGAAATTAAAATTTAGATTTCTTTATTTAATGAATTACTCACCCTCCCTCAGAGTGTGGCAAAGCCGCTTTTAACATGAATTCTCCACTTCAGCATGGCCATCTTTCTTCAAATAAACACTGTTCCAAAGAATTGTATCATCATTGGTGAGATGCTGGAACAAGCGGCCCTGAGAAGGTTGTGGATGCCCCATCCCTGGTTCAAGGCCAGGTTGGATGGGGCCCTGGGCAACCTGGTCTAGTATTAGATATGAAGGTTGGCAGCCCTGCCTTCAGCAGGGGGGACTGCAGTTTGATGATCCTTGAGGTCCCTTCCAACCCAAGCCATTCTATGATTAAACTAAGCCCAAATTGCTTCTTTAAGGTATTACTGCCATCACTTTACCCATAGGTGGGTAAAACTGATGTTTCAAGAGAACAAAGCATTCGTAATCACACCCTTGGATAATTTTTTAACCCCCTCACAGACTGAACAGCAGTTCCTTAGTGGTGGATGGTGTGACATGTTTATCTCTAGCCCTGAGTGCTGCAAGCTACCATTAACAGAAAGCAAACAGGGACAGCAACAAGGAAAAAAGGAAGAGGAAGAATTGGGTCTTATAGAGCTCATTCCTCTCCAGCTCACACGGCAAATTTGTTGGCCCCAAAATTATGCTCACTGAATTGCAGCACTGAACGTATTTCTCATGGTATGACTCCACAGCTGCAAAATCCCAGCTGCAATTAAAGAACTGCAGGGATGGATGTTCTATCATTTTTATACGTGCAGGCACTCCAGCAGTGGCTATGGCAGGCTGCAGCTGCCTGCTCTCAGCCCCCAGCTGCTGTCTCACAGAAAGGCAGTAACTGCAATTGTGTGCAAACGTTAGGAAAACACAAATTTTGTGGGTGTTGGAATGGTTCAAAATGGCTTAGCATTATTTCATCCCAGCACTTCTCAGCTCAGTCAGGTGAACAGGACTTGCTTGCAAGATATCACAGAACGTGGTTTTACACCAGTGGAAAGGAAGAGGTGATGAGGTGACCTCCTAAGCATTACGGTTTAAAACAGAAAGAGAATAGCTAAATTTCAGAGTAGACACATCTTAGAGGAAACCCTCATGATTACAGTTGTGAGCCAGTTTCCATTGATTGAAGAACAGGTGGGTGCCTTTTTCTCACATTTGTCTTTAGGATTTTCTTGTCTATGTGGCACTGAGTGCTGACCACTGTCTAAAAGAATAACTGCATTGGATGTTTCACAGGTACTAGGGACAAATTAACAGGGATACTAGGGACAAATTAAATTAACTAGGGACAGCGTGACAGTTACATGCAAAAGTACAGACTCATGTCTTCTCAAGATTAAAAAGTTACATCGTATATGATGAGAAATACTTCTGAATAAACCCTTTAGAAAGCACGCACCTCCTTCATCTAGCATAAGCCTAAGATAATTCCATCTGAAGCTAAGATACTTTTGAATGATCATATATTTGATAGCTTTGCTTCACTGTGGCATCTGGCTGATCCCTTCCCAACTCTCCCCTTCTTTCCCTTCATCAAAAGCCCATTTGTTGTTTAGTTGCATTGCCACTGCGAGTTCAGGGAAACAATCTATATCATTCAAGCTCCTGTTTCTTAGCAGGGGGTTGTTAAGGTAGCATGGTTCAGTTGAAGTTGGACTTGATGATCTTTAAAATCTTTTCCAACCTCAGCAAATCTGTGATTCCTACCTTGTTTTGCATCCAATGGAAATTAGCACAAAACCTTTGATCAACAAAGGCTTTTACAATTATTTTTTTTAATTATTATTATTATTTTTTTCTTACAGACAATGCTGTAAACACTATAGAAATAGTCCACTGTAGAGAAGAACATACGGACACCTGCAATGGTGTCATTGCAGGTGTCCGTCTCAATATCTCAATGCACTCCTTACTTTTGGCCTTCCAGCGCTGCTCAGGTATTTTACATTTCATTCCATCTGTGCAGAGAGGACCACCTCTCTACTATCCTAAGAAATTAGCAAACTTTAAAAAGAAAACACAACACTGAAAGCTGTCACAACATCTAAGAAAAGTGACCATTTTCTGACTTTTTTCAGTTTGTTCCAAGTACAAAGCACTGTTAAAAGATCATCTTGCTCTGCTGAGAAGCTGCTGTCCAAGTAAATTAAAGACATTAGCTAAACCAAGAAGTGCTTTATCCCTTTGTGGATAAAGCCAAGAATACATGAGGAAGCAGAGATTCCCCCTTCCTGCCTCTTTTAGGTCTCTTGGTTTACCCATCTCTGTCAATAAAACACTCAATTTCACTTGGAAAGGGTTTTAAAGTCTTCACACACTATTGGTGTATACACAGTAGAAGATCCTTGCCTACTGCTGCAACAGTTGGAAAAAGAATGCCAAGCCTTGTCAATATGAATAGTCTGTTTACCATCAATGCCAAAGCATTGCTGGAATGGGATAACATTGGCCCCGTACTTCCAGAGCAATGTTTGGCCTGGCAGTGAGAAGATAATAGGATGCCATGGACCTGTCCTAACTTACACTACTGGCACCAGGAGCTGGGTAGAGTTCACTGTCTTGAAGTGCCAGAAGAAAAAGTTCAGCCCCACTCTCCTCAGCCTGCACTTCAGCCTGTTACAAAGAACAGGCAACACAGATATGACCAGGAAGTAGTGATTGTTTCCACACTGGGTGATCTCCAGATACACTCTAAATTCTCTCCTTGCAAGATTAAGAATTCAACTAGAAAAGAACTTAAAGACCTCTGCTGCTGGCCTACAAACACAACTGGATGAGTCAGAAATTAGGGACTGATTTGCTGTCACCATTTATTCCAAGACCCTGCTTACTCTAATAAAGCCTTATGCTATTTCCTTACTTTAGAGAACAAATAATCATGAGGTCTTAACTCACCCAATGGGGTCAGTAAGATGCGTGCATAAAGCCACTCAGCCTTTAGTGACAGTGACAACTTTAAGCTTTCACAGTATTCCTTCTCAGCTACTTCTGTTCATCCCATGGAGTCCCCCAGGGATGATTTGTCACGGTCCATAGTAGGTTTCTTGCAAAATTCAACAGGTTACATCATTGGTTTAACTACAGTGCCTCAAGTATTCTTCTCCTCCCTGCTCTTCCCTTTGCCAACTTTCAGTCACAACTATCATTTCAGCAGGAATGTTATTTCAAGCAATGGCAATGCTTTGGAGCAGGTTCCAAGGTAAATTAGTTTGCATCCATCACAAATTCTCCTAAAAAAAGTACACATTCTTCTCAGAGAAATCTCCAGGACAGTAAATATTTGAAAATAGTGGAGGCTCCAGCAAAGATCCCAGCATATCACTGACAAGGTCTCTTAAGAGGGAGAGTTTTGTTGTAGCAGTAATATGGGAGATGCCATTTGAACAAAGAAATAATAGAAATCAATACAGTCAAATCATGTGTCTTGCAAGTCAGTAAATCCTCCTGAAACAGCTGTAGTGTCAGGAATAATGCTTCGGACAGATGGATTTTATTTTCCCCCATATGTATAATGTGACTTAAGAGCCTTCAAAGGAAAGAAACACTTCCCTGGGTACCCTGATTCCATGACCTAAGTTGAAGTTAATTCCAAAATGTTTCCAATCATTGCAAAGGTACAGTTTAGTCAACTACATTTTCAAAGTATTATTTACATGCACATCCCAGGATTTCATCAAATGCAAAGTGTCTCCACTGATTGAATGGCCACAATCCCTTAATGGCATTCAAAGAAGAGAGATGTTTGAATTTTATTTACTTACTGATTTATTATTATTATTTTGCTCTCTGCTTGCAACTGCAAATATGCCTTCGCTGCTCCATTAAACTGATCACTTATCTATGTTTCAAACTCAACTCAGAACGTCCACACAGAAAATATCCATGCTACATTTGGAGAAGCTGTGCCTTGCATTTATGCATGAGATCGTGGATTACATTTAAATGGATACTTAACCTGGACTAAAAACTGCTAACGTTCATTGTAAGGAAGGACTCAGGCCACAACCCACCAAGTGCTGAATACCAGTACATGACTTTGCCACAATCAATCCTATAGTCCCATGGAGTGGAACGGTGAGCCCTTCTGCCATTTACCTGGAGTCAAAAGAACGTCAGCACAAACAAAGAACACAGCAGATCTGTAGCAGGGAAACTCACCCCAGGCTTAGGCTAAACCAGATGATCACAGAAGGCTTCCTGCACAGCAAATATATATCTCTAATATTCTCTAACAGAGTGCACTAGTGTACACATTAGGTCCTAGCAAAAGTTGCAATGGCAAGAAAGCATCAGGACATCCCTCATTTTTGTTGTTCCTAAAGGAAGTGGTTCCTTATCATCACTATCCTTGCATACACAATGTTTGCTACTTGTTTTTAGCAGTGATGCTTTTTTTTTTTTTATCTGCTAGCAGGTGTTTCAGTCAGATGTTTCACAGAGAGATTCTGACTGTTTGACACGTAAAGTTTACAGTTTCTTAGGGTAGAAAGATAAAAAAAAAAAGAAGCCAACAAAAAACAGGAAAATTTAGACACTGTAATTGGGTTACACTTCCAGTAATGCTATCAGCCTGAAAACTAATTTCACTTACTTCAGCAGAGCAATTGTGTATCTACAGCAGAATGCAGGAAAGCAGAATGCAGCCATAAGCCACAGTCCCTATGTTGATCAATTTCCCCATCAAGCTGATGTCACTAGAAATGCTTCAAACAATGCTACTCAAAAGGCCATCAATTTTTTTGTTTTAATCACTTTCTGTAACAACGCAAGCAAGAAAGTTCACCAAATCAGTGTTTTCCTATTTTGTCTGTTAGCCAGCAGAACATGCATTTCCAGTACATTTGTAGGCTCAGAATCTGCCAAAGATATCACTGTTGTCATTTGGTGCATTATGGTGTATGTTAAAAGAAGTAATTTGTGTTATTAAGAGGAGCAAATGAAAATAAATTACTTAGAGCCAAGTCATAGAAATTCTTATTTCTTCAATTCCTGGATGTAAGATAATCTCAGTAAACAGATCAAAAATGTCACCCTCCCTTACCACTCACAGCCATTATAATGGCTGCTCAGAGCTCAATATTGACATTCAGTGTCACCTATTGAAGATGACGGTGGCAAATGTCAAGTTTTGTCCTCTTAGAGTAGAACTGCCATATGATAGCTGTCTGTCAATTCTTCATTGTGCTTTTCTACCTTCCTTTTAACTTCTATTACACCGTATGGTATGAAAGAAAAGATGCCTCCTTTCCAAAAGCAATAATCACCTTCAGTACACTTCAGAGCGCAGTGAAGAAATGCTTGCAGATTGTGAAAAATATTGCTCAAAGAAGAGAAGCCTTATGTTTAGGGGGTTGATCCACCAATGACTTTTGAACACCTGGACGTACCACAGATATGCCATGCATCATTCTACATAAATAGAATCATCTCTTTCTTTAACGTGCCCTGTGGCAAAATATTCAAATATAAAAACAAAAAATATATGAAAACAACTTCTGTCTTCCCTACTGGACGCCTATCTTTTTAACCACCAGATATGACTGTATATGAAAAGCAACTTCCTTCTCAAATCCCCACTGGAAGCAACAGGAACACTGTGTTACAATCAGCTCCACACAGACAAATGTTTTATTCATATCACACAACTTAAAAAAAAAAAAAAAAGAAAGAAAAGCAGCATATACTGGTTAATTTTATCTAAATAAAACCCACAGTGTGGCTTCTAAATGATTTCAAGACATTTTCCTACCCCGCTGAGGTACATTTTACCTATTTGGGATGAGTGGCATCAAATGCAGTTGCCGAGAGTGAAACCCTACAGATTCTTACAGTAAGTCATGGAATCCAGAAGCCTTCCCCCACATCCCGCAGATAAATGGATTATTACTAACATGATTTTTCAAACAAGTGATCAAACCCAATCCCACTTCATGTTACAAATGAGTTTCAAGGAGGAGAAACAGAAATCTACTGCCATTTTCAAGACTGACAGTTTCTCTTCTCTTCTAATTCTTCCTCCCACCGCCACCTGCTTTGCACAACATGTTACTAATATTGAAATCACTGAATTATTAGACAGAGAATTTACAAGCACCACTTGTTTTTTCCTTGGTGATGAAGGGAAACTGCCATAGCAATGAAACTACAGATCACATCTTCTAAACTCAGGTCTGAGGAGAGCATAAGCTACACTAAAGATTTCTTAATGCTAATAACAAGACCATTTAATGCTCTCTATTATTTAATATAAAACAGTTCTACATAAGTAATAGGGAAAATATTGTAATAGAATAGGCCAATGGGGAGCAAAGCTACTTAAGAAATACGATACAGTCCATTGTATTGAATAGGAATGAAGATGAATTATTTTACAAATATAAATGAACTACTAGGCCAGAGCTTTCCTGGTTGACAGCGTGGGTGGATTCCTTAGAGATAAACTGTGACCATAGGCCAATACTGAGGTATATTTAGCAGAGCAAGGAAAAGGGCTGAAAAGAGTTCTGGACAGTATCTACCAGTAACAAGTTATGCTTCAGAACTTCCATATTTCTTGTTCCATGTCACGTTAAGTGGGAATTCTACCTAATCTCAGTGGATTATCAAAACAAAAAATGAATAAAAAAGGAAGAGGGGGAAGCAGCACACAAAGGGCAGAAGCTGAAATGCAAACAGAAAGACTTCCACTAAGAAATGAAAGACAAAAATAAAAGAGACTCTGAATCGAAAAGAAATGGGGATTTCACTCCGTCTGGGGGAAGGGAAAGAAAACATTGTATGCTGGGATAGTGAGAAAAACAATCAAAGATAGGGTAAATATTTACATTTCTATTCACATAACCAAAAAGGTATAAATCATAAGAAAAACCAACAGCTTGGTCCTCTGGGGATTTCTCAGTGCTGTTTTCTTTACACAAAGAGTCCCAGCACTTTGCTCAGAGCTTCTTCCATCAGCTCCGCTGCAGAGTTACAAACAAGGAATCAGGTCTTTCAATGGAAAAGACACTCATATTGCTCTCCTATGGCTGTGAAGCTTCTGCAGCATTGTGGTTCTGGCTTATAGTTGATGCTGTAAATCCAAGTAGCACCATGTGAATATCTGATTACAATCCAAGAAAAAATGCTAGACAAACTCTCGCTCACCTCCAAGCCCCAGAAAGATAAGAAAAACAGTGCACACTTGTCCTTTGACAATACTTCTCTTTCTCTGTCTTCTGCAAAGTGACACAAATACTGAAAATAATCTCATTTTCAGTATACTCCTTGCTACCAAGAATTCTAACACAATTTATGGACTATAATTATAACTCAGGCAGTGAAACATCCAGCAACTGAAGACAACAGCTGGTCTCAAATTCATGGCTAACAACACAATGTTATCAGCCCCAAAAAAGCAATTACAGACTACAGGACCTTTAAACCAGAAAAAAAAAATGAAAATCAAACACCATGGCAGATAAAGGCAGTGTCAGTTTCCAGCCTGGGATGCCAGCCAATCATTTGTGGCTGTAAACCATTGACAACCTGCTCTGCCAGGTTATAAGATACTGGTATCACTCGCCTATTACTGAAGCGCAGTTAAAACATTCAAACATGACAAACAGCGACAGCTCCACATCATGGTGAAAAGGAATTGAGTTTCAACTGATAGCAGCAATGCTAACGCTCCAAGGAAGGGAACAGCAGTAATGCTTGATACATCATCAAGCATCGCTGCCCCCTTTAACAAGGTTCACCTGATTACAGGTAATGACCATAAGCAGTGATAGCCAGTTATACCACAGAATATAACTTTTGAAGACCAGAACAGAAGATGCCACCTGACAATCCTGCCATTGTTTCTTCTGTGAACCCAAAGCATAGGGGCTCAGAACTCTGTCCATCTGAGACTTTAAATAATTCAGTGCCTGGGTCAGAAAGGCACAACAGACATTGTATCTGGGCTAAACATCACCCTCTTAAAAAAAAAAACCAACAAAGAGATATCACCCCCTCGGAACTGCTCTGGATTTCATTTTTTTAACCTATTTTATCTCAAATATATAAGCTGAAAACCTAGTACAATGTTACTGTGCTGTCAACATCTCAGTGAGTAAGAAAGCTAAAGGAACACGGAGAGGTGCATGGAGGGCGAAGAGATGCTCTGCCTCACCCCACTAACTGATTGCCATGACTTTACGTTTGATATGAAACTGAATTTGTAATTTCTCCCTGCTTTGCTTGTTCATCTTTTCTCCCAGCTTGACTTTTCTCTTTTATAGCCTTACTCCTAGGATTTCTTACCCCTTGCTCTACCATTCCAAGCACTTGTTTTCTCTGTACTCAGCCAGGTCTTCCTCACTGTGACTTCAGCAGTATGCATTAGCAAAATTGGCTGCTTTGATTAGAAATGTAGGAGTGGAAGGCAGATAATAGCCTGGTTCTCTACACCTGATCTCCCAGTGAGGGGTCACTGATAGGGGTCAACAGCTGAAATAAGTGTCTCATCACATGAAGAGTTGGTGAAGAAAAAGCTATACTGTCAGATAAAGCAGAGCACAGCAGTGCTAAGAGTTGGAAGGGGAAAAGTTATCTATATACGTAGGCTGATTTGTGTTTTTCAAATTTTGTTCTGAGGAGGAGCTGTCAGCTCAACAGTAACAGAGCCTGAAGTCCTGTATTTAACTATAGGACAGATTTAACTGAGGGAGTTGCAACTCCATCCTCCCAGGAAACAGGCTTGTTAGAGGAACTACAAAAGGAGTCACTCTTCTGCCAAGCCTGCTCCCAAGCAAGCACCAGTCTCATTTTCTAAACAATATGGCTGCAATAATAATCCTGAAGGATTATTATTTTTAAGGCCAGTTCACTGATGGGCTTTGATTAAATTATCTCCAGAGCAATCCATCTGCTGATTGACACTTTTAAAATACCAACCAACCCAGATCATTTGACACCGGCTACTGATGAATCATCAAGTTAAAGCCTTTACTTTAAATACTACTGTTACGAATGAAATGTCAAATAGTGACATTTGATATTCTGCACCAATTACTACCGTGCATGTGGGCACATAAACACCACTTAAGCGGAGTCAGAATCAGGCTATTAGGGTTCAGGGATCAAAAGAGACAGGCTACTTGTCTTGTCTGGGTTTATAGACTGCATAGCTATCGAGGGTCCATTAATCAAGTAGGGAAAAAAATAGCTATTATGGGTGTTGCAAAAAGAGATGGTCTAAAGGAGGTTGAAAGGGATGTGCGTCTGTGCTGTGCCGTACATTCCTCACTCCTCTTGAACAGCCCCCAGTTCCTGTGTCATTCTGAAAGGCACTGCTGGGTTAAGGGTGATGAGACAGAAGAAAACTAAGACTGAAAGTTGACAGACTTTTCATCAGTGTGAGGCACAGAGCTGTGAAAGTCTGCTCTGATTCTTAACTTGCATGGTCAACAAAGGTGGAAAGTGCCTTACAGAGGATATTTCTGTATCAGGTCACGACAGTCAAAGTCTTGTTCCTTCAAAAGTGTTTTTATCCTTCGTATTTATAAGGGCAACAGTACCTGCATGCCTCCTGCATATGGGAAAGCGCAGATCATGACTTTTACTCCACCACACTTCAGAGTCCAAGCAGTCAACAGAGGTGAAAGAAAGGAATAAGGGAACTCTAGGGATTTATTAGCAGACAGAATCACACCATCAGTCTAGAACTTGATAATAAATAGCCTTTTTTTTTTTTTTTTGGAAGCTTAGCTTTTCAACACTGAAAACTCTGTGGGTTTTTGAAGCCTTCTGAATAAGTGAGTAAGCTTCAAGACAACTTCTTTTGAAGGTAGGGCTCATCCTTGACACAGATATACAATGGGGATACCTCAGATATTTAAATCAACTTCGACTTGAAAATTCTGAACTCAAAACTCCAGGGTCATCAATTCCCATGCAAAATGCACTTTCAACTTTGTTATTTTCTCTGAGCATACCACTGACCCTATTCACAGCATCCCCCAGCTCTACGTGCAGCTTCTTCTCTTTTCAATGAGATGGTGTTCAGAGGAAGCCAGCATGATGGATAACAGAAGTCCTTTGACATACTGTGTCATTTATCACATAACAGCCTCAATCCTCCTAACAGGGCCCTCTCCATATGTCACTGTCAGCTCTTGTGCCACCCCAATGCATCAAGAAGAAAAGTTTGAATATGAAGCACTGTAATTCTTAAGTCACAGCTCATTGCAGCTTTCCAGACATGAAGAACCATTCTATCTGCCAGCTTGTTTGTTTAATTTTCACTCTGTCTCACACATGTGAGAAATTAAGCCTTCAGGATAGAAGAAAACCAGAAAAATGTCAGGTCTGGCAGAAATGAGGAAGATAAAAATCTCCAATTCCATCAGGAATCTACTGTGACATTTTGAAGCATAGAAAGAGACAGCCTATGAGCATTAGGTATCAGAAAAATACTGGCAGATCTAAAGAGCTCCTTCTCCTTCCCAGCCTGGGAAAGAGGTTCTCTAATGGGCTGATGTGAAACTAGGAAGCTTAAAGCAATGCAGATAAGCTCCTGAACTCAGCTGCTTAATGGAGGCATATCTCAGCTCGTCAACCTTTTCAAGGGCACAGAATGGAGTTAAAACATCCAGGAAAGCCTCTAGAGATTATCCAGTAGGCTCTGTTTTGGGCTACCTAAAGTAATCAGAAATCACTCTTTAATGCAAAAATTTTTTACCAAGTCAGTTCCCAAGTGACATGTGAAAACATAAGAGGAGACTGGAGCCACTGCTGGGGCCCCAGCTCTGCTCTGTGTAATACTCAAATTCATCACTCTCTGCACTGTCTCTCAAGCATTAGAGATGACAATCAAACCACAATCCATTCAGGCTCTTTTGCCATTAGTCTGCAGGAACGTAGCCCCGCCGTGGTACTGGCTGCATCCATTGATAGTATCATGTTTTGGCTACCCGAGCACAGACACTCCACAGCATTCATTCAAGACGATGAGGGCTTGCTTTTAGATCTTTTCTATTTCATTTTCTTTCAGCAATGCACAAAACTGGCCCAGGCTTACATGAACTGAGTTCACAGACTCATTTTGTACTTGTTAGCATCTCCTGGGTTACAAAAAGTTCCATCTTAGTTTCAACGATTCAAGACTCTCGCAGTGTGAATGGTGTTAAATTCCAAGAATTAAGATGCCATTTTGAATCACAAGTGATTTTAAAATATGATTTGCCACTTCATTAGGTTATTGTTACGCAGTCTATATAAATTTCCATTTCATTAAAAAATTTTCAAAAGAATCACAGGCAAATTACAGCTTGAAAATTAGTTAGTAAAACTTCATTAAGCTAACCCTTAATAGAATTATTAATGTGGAGGAACTAAAAATTAATTTATTCCTCAACAAAACTTTATTGACAAAACTCATATCTTTGGGGCATTCATATTCCTGCTCTCCTGTCTTGATGTCTACTCTTTCTAAAGGAAGGTAGAATCACGGAAGATATATTAAACAACATATTATTACATTATAACGTATATATGGATCATAAGTCAGCTGACTCAAAGATTCCAAATTTCATTGCAAATTTCAGTATCCTCAAGGTTTCAGTGCAGCAACTTAGCATCAGCTCAAACTGTCTTCTCATTACAGATCAGATCTTATCTTTTCATCCCCTCTATTAAGTATTCACAGTAGATAACTTTATGTGAAAATATTAAAGATGCGATAGAGCAGAGTCTAGTGAGCCTCCAGGAAGCCTATAGGCCAAGTCACTAATAAGCCCTTCAAAGGCCTTCATCCCTCTGTATGCAGTTTTCTCTCTGAAGCTTACAGGATGGAGCTCTGAACCAACAATATCAATTCTGCATTCCCGTGTGTTTCACAGTTTGGTGTACAGACAGACTTCTTTGTTTCCCTTCTGTGTATGAAGGGGAAAAAGATAAAAGGAGGATAATTCAGCTAGTGGCAAGTCTAGGTCACCACTCAACCACAAGGCAAACTGGGGTTGAATTCCAACTCACCATGAGTATCTTAATAACAGTTAGCTAGAAGTATCAGCTTATGCTACAGAAACAATTAAAAGAGTTAGTCATCTGGAAAAGGAAAACACACTGTTGAATTGCTGCGATGTAGCCACGAGTTCACATTCTTCAGATTAGAGCAGAAATATCAAGGGGAGGAAAAATTGATAAATCAATGCAAGTTTATTTCCAAATACAGCAAAATGTTTTCAGCATAGCACACAACAAAACAAAATATGCTTGCTTATTTTTGCGTCTAATTTGCACAAGCTCATTCCCAAAGGATGAGCACAGTAGTCAAAAATGAGAGGACAAATGGCCACTTAAATGCCTAAACCCCGACTTGACTAATTGCACACATAAACACGTACGCAACTTTCAAGCAAAACTGCAGTCTTTCAATCCTTATAATCTGTATCAAAATGGTCTCTATCCCTCTACGACAGTATACACATTTACACAGAAAGAAAACTGTTCTTGGCAAACCTCAAAACAAGCTCCTTATTTAGGCTCACACTAGGCTAAAGCAAGAACACATGCCCCGCAGCTAGTTTGTGGAGAACTAGTGCTTGGTAGACACGTGTTGTTTAGGGACCAGCCATTCCACTTGAGATCATGCAAGTAAAATTGTGGTTTCAGAGCCGTCACGTGTGTTTCTCAGAGATGGATAAAACGCTGAGGGAAAACAAAAATAGAATACAGAAGCAGTTTGATTGCATCTAAGGGATTTCTTTTAGCTACTCTACAGCTCACAATATCTGCTGCACACCCAGTTGCTGTGACTTTTGCCCAATGGCTTAAATCCAGCAATGTCCAGCATTCAGAGGCAACAGGTTCAGAGGTTATAAAGAACTACTTTGTACCAGCCCAAAGGTAGTACACTAAGCAATGCCTGACATTAAAGTGCATACAGTTTTGTTATGTTTCTTTGACACCCTTTGGGACAAAAGATATAAGAAAGAAATTGCTGTCATCACTATACACACAATCAGAACAGACACGAGGCAGCAAAAAAAAGGGAAAGGCATGAACACCGGTCAAACCAGTTCATTATAAGTAACTGCCCCAAGCTGGGCTTTTGTTTCCAAAAGAAACCATGTAATGGAAAGACAGACTTGATTCTGATTATTTCTTCTGCTTACAGCAACAGAGGCTTTTTCTTAACATTCTCCTTTTTATTTAGATTCCCAACTGTATTATCATTATGAGTTGGGAGGCTCAAAGCCACTGCCTGTAAGCAGCCTACGTGCTTGATGAGATCCCATGCTGCTCAGATCAGTCTGAAGATAGACAGAGAAGTAGAACAGTTCAAGGGTGCCCTCACCTGCACATCAGGGAGAGAGACAGAGATTACAGCAATTTAAGGTACAGCTCTTTGGTGCTCTTCACTTGAAAACTAGCGTACACACAAAAAACACGCAACACATTCCCCAGGCACAAAGGCACTCCAAAGCAAGCTTTCTTCACCTGACATACATGTTTTGCAGGGGGTGGGGAACAGTTAGCTCTCCACTGCCTTCAGCAGCGAGCTTTCTACATTGAAAGTTAATACACGTTTATAGTAAGACACTGAACAGGTCAACCAGAAAGAGGTGTGGGTATTCCTTGCAAATGGTTTAACCCATAGAACATGGCCGACCTTTCCAGCCTTGACTCCTCTGATATCTCAGCCTAAATCTAAATAAATCTAAATGAAGCCAAAGTTTACTTTGAATCACCCAGAGAAGTTCAAATAAAATGTAACAGCCGTAACCTTCTATAACTTTTCTGACATCACTTTCAGGCCCTGCTTTACAGCTCTGCTATCACAAATACAATCCAGAACTGCTTTGCTTAACATTACATCCACCAGAGCACAGAATTCACCACTAGCTCAAATGTGCTACTAGAGGTTTCTATGACAGACTAACAGCTATTAGAGACTTGGATGAAAGACCACCGCATTTTTTTCATGTCACTGGAGGAAGGATTTAAAACCACGACCGTGCTCTGTAGAAGTGACAGACTCGTGCAATAAACTTCATTAATACCCAGGGCTCTTTTCCTGCTTCTTCTCATTTTAAGTGGTATTAAAATAGTTTATGATTGTTCAGCCGCTCTGCGCTTTACATCGTCTTGTGTCATAACCATTTAGCAGATGACAGAAAAATAGTCACTTCTTAATTTTTTTTTAAATTACATCTTTTTTCAAAATAATTTTTAACAGACAATGAATATAGGAAATGATCCTCAAGTTTACATTACTGTTATCATTGTTATCTGCTGGTACAAACATCATAGAGATAGAACTGGGAAGCAAGCTGTTGCTTTTGATGGTGCTCAGTGGGAGCCAGGTACCCTCAGATGGAGAAGGTACTCTTTTTACATCAGAAGCTGAGAGTCTGAAAATATGGAGGAGAAAAAATAGAGAATATGGGAGATAAAGAAACTTTACTACCAGAGATGCCATGTGATGGACATAGAAAGAACCCCTGTGCTCACCAAGAATGGTGTTACTGCATATTAATTTTACAGCAGTAGGAGGAAAGCTTTATAAGAAAGCTCATAGGAAAAAAAAAATCAAAAACAGCATTATGCCAAACTACTGACTTTATAACAGATTGTTATGTGTATGTATTTAGAAATAAAACACTTGGCCTATTTACAGCCTATAATTCATATGCAGTGAAGTAATACGACTTCTTCAACTACCATAACAACTATACCTTAAGTACTTATTGTTTGTTGCAGACACACGAAAGCAATCCAAAAGATGGTTTAGGATCTAGACTGTATTGTCCACTATCACTTCCTCACTGTGTTCTGTTTCCTCAGCAATGGAGGTAGAAGAGCTCTATTGAACGCAATGGAATATTTAACCACCTTATACAGGGATACATCCACTTGTGGAATTTCACATGCCAGTTCTAACAGTGCAGGGAAGAGTGGCTGAGCTTTGAACACAGCATGGTTTCTACAGCATCTAAATGCATTATTCCCACACAATGAAATACCACCATACTTATCTGAAGGTTCCTATCGGGATTACATCATCACTGAGTTGGAGTGTATTCAAATACCAACTTTATAGTTCTACAGTATGTACAGACCCAATGTGCATCATTACTGAAGCCCTCTTTCCTGCCCATTTCACCCTCTTTTTGTTTTGTATTGTTTTCTCCAGCTCAGATCTGGGCTAGATCTAGACTTCAAAAGCTCTTCATTTTTCTATCCCTTTAAGACTCTAATGCTTAACAGCATTAGAAGTGGGGTTGACTTTTTTCCTGACTCCCAGCAGTGCTGTGTTTCAGGTTTGCAGGAGAGCTTTTGGTTTTCCACTCTATGTCATTCCAGCATCAACTTAATTTTCTGTTTTTCGTTTTCTTGCTCCTTCCCTGGGACACACAGCTGGTTTCATAAATTAAGGTGGCAATTTGCTCAAACTACTGGGGTAAAATTTGTCCATGTAATTATCCTAATTGCATGTGCAATCATATGAACCATGTACACAGGTGAACTATTCTATCTCAGCCTGTCCTCTGTAGGAGCATTTTTGCACAAGCAATTTTGAAAATACAGGCTTCCAGATGAAGCTTATTTTTGTCGATATGCCTCTTTGTCCCACTTTTAAAAACACAATTTTTCAATTGCCAGCCCATTTCTCCAACCCAAGGCAGTTACATATCTTCTCTCCTATCACAGTACTTTGCCAGCTGTTATTCAATTGAATCTGTTATTCAAATGAAACAGAGGGCAAGGAAGAGCAGAAAAGAAACACAGAAACGGAGATGTTGAAGAACAATAGTAGCTAAAATACAGAGCCAACTAAACACAGACATTTAAAAGCCAACACACAGTAAGGCAACTCTGCCCTTGCATAACTAAGCTCTAGATTTTTTTTATTCATATGCTTTTAGAAAGAACTTCTGTGCATATATCACAAAAAATGATGTGTTTTAATACTTTAAAGGGACTGAATGGTCATATAAAATTTGAAATGTCACTTGGAACTCCAGGGATGTCCAGTTTGCAGGGTGAAAGAAATACTGCTCGATTTATTACACAGTAATATATGAAGGTATATTATGAGAGACAATAACCTTCATTCCCAGGCAATTTCAGCTTTCCAGGTAGTGTGGATATTGCAGTAAAGTATTGGACATTCTTCATTGCATCTATAAAAGTGAAGTTTTTACAATTTCATTTTGTGGACTTTTTTTCCCATCCCATGAATAACAACTTCAACTCTGAATCTGTAGCTTCCAAAAGGCATTAACCTGGGTAAGACAAGTTGATCTTGAGATGAGTGATCAAAACTAGCCCTTCCACTCGTGACATGAGCTTCTGCCCAATATGTTCAACTTTTCTATCAGTACTCCATGCTTACTACAACCAGGAATCAGATGCAAAATCCACGTTTGTCAGTATCTGTGTGAGATCTCATTATAGGTTTACCTACGGGGTCAACCGGATCAGGGTTTGCAGATGTATCCTGAAAATTTCAAGAAAGCATGAAGGAATTCCTCACCTTACAGAGTTCTCCAGTCCCTGCACTGATGATACTGAACCTCACAAATCTTTATTAGGTGGCTGTAGAAGTCACAGCAGTGAGATTCCCCCTCCATCCTAAGAAGCGACAGTGAAGGAAAGCAGTAACTACAAAACTTCCACTTCCATAAAGTGCATCATTAGAGAATGGATTAGCCTCCAGAACAGATCCATTAGCCCATCTGCTCCTTGCCTGTCTGCACAGAGCCTAGCACAGGCACAATTGCTATGGGAATAATATATTACAAAGTGGACTTAAATGAACATAATAACAAACAAAAGAGAATCATACACACTCAAACTAATGCAAATAAGAACATAATTCAATCAACTCATTAACTTTACTAAAAGCTAGCTTTGTACACCAGCCTCTTGGCTCCCAGAACTGTCAAAGGAGAGCAGACATCTGATTATGAACTCCCATTGTCAGTCAGGAGTCTAGACATGAATGCTGAACAAAAATAATTCCTTTCTGAGGCCATGGAACATCGTGTTCATATCTAATATTCATGCTAACTTGAAAATACAAGGTAGTAGCCATCTAAAATGGAATAATTTCTGAGGCTCAAAGCTGAATTGTTTAGTAGTCCAGGACATTAATATCACTGAGCCCATATCAAGTGATCTTCACAGTGAAATTCCCAAATGACCTTGAAAAAAATCAGAACAGATTGGGTATGAAAGCATCAAGGGAGCTGCATGCAGCTCATGGGGGGTATCTTTACTGTTTCAGAGCCGTGTGCTTTTGTGATTGGAAGCCTAAACAAGAAATAATGCATTTGGTCCCTCCAGTTCTTAAAATAACCATTAACTAAGTCGTTTCTGTGGATGTTTAGAAGACAGGTGATACAGGGCCAACAGTAACACCACACTTTCATAGGATATCGACAAGCAAGAGAACAAGGTCACAGACTTCAGATACTAAGAAACCCTAGGCCCTGTCTATGCCAGATCTCCTCCATGAGGTCTCTTTTTGTTTTGGTCTCTACCAAAGCATACACGCAGTGGAACAGCCCTCTGGGCAATTTACCAAAAACTACCATTGTGTTGGCCTGTTACCACGCTGGACTCTAGGACAGGCTTTTGTTATTCGATAGATTGAGCGTATTCTCCTGCCCTACCTCCTGGAAGTGTATGGAATATGCTGGAAAATAAAAGGAAGGGCAGCAAAGCACCCAACATTCCAGCTACTCAGCTTTCAGAAAACGGAAGCACCAAGCAATAAAATCAACTGCTGACATGAGACTGGTGCTGAGTCCCACAGACAATGATAGCAGACAGGCTCCTATTTTAGAGACTCAACAAAACAATAAATTAGGTGGGGGTGTGTTAGAACAACAGCTGGTTGCTAATTAGTCGCAGCCCCCTCAGCAGGGTATCAATAAAGTGGCAAAGAACATCTCGAGTAAATTAAATTTTAAAAACCCCTACTGCAATCACTCCCCTGACAGACCCTTCCTTCATCTCCCTTCTCAGCTTTTTATTTATTGTAATTACTTTAGTAATAAGATTTGTTTCCTTGTTATTATATATATTACTATGCAGGGCAACAACAACAATAACAATAGCTAGCAAGAGTTATGTTGCTTATTTATCTCCATGGCTGTTATTGGGCCACTGGGTGGATAGAGCAATGAGGAGGTGGGTGCCTGGGAAAAGCAGTAAATAGAAGAGAAAGCATATTCCTCAGGAGCAGAGACATATGGGGACATATTTACAAAGGAGGAAACACTGACAATGAGCGAATAGATCTAATAACTCAGGGGGCCCAACAGCTCCAGCTGATAAAGGAAGGAATAAACAATGCTGCATTAGAAGTGCTGTCAGAGGGAGTCCTGGGGTGTAGCTGGATGCCGACAGAGAGCCAAGGATGGACTGCCATGTTAGCACAGGGCAAAGGGCTTTGTCTGAAATTGGGTCACCTCCCACAGCACACTGATGTACTCAGAAGAGTTTGATGGATGGTCAGATTCTAGTTCTGGGTCCACCAACGGAGAGCTTGCAAAGAGGTAAGGAATAATATATCCATATTTTATCTTATGTTCTTCACGTACTAACCAGATTTCATAGAATCATAGGCTCATTAAGGTTGGAAAGACCACCTAGCCAAACTATCAACCCATCCCCACCATGCCCACTGACTACATCCCTCAGTGCCACATCCCCGTGTTTCCTGCACACATCCAGGGACAGTGACTTCAGCACATCCCTGAGCAGCCCATGCCACCCGCATCACTGCTCTTCCTAAAAAGAAATGTTTCCTAATATCCAACCTGAACCACCCCTTATGTATCTTGAGGCAATTACCTCATGTCCTATAGATCTAACCTCCCAAATCATGGGCCTCTGCTACAGGGAATCTGCTGAGCCTGTCAGGAACAAATAGGCTGCTCGCCTTGAAGAAGTAGCGTAAGTGGTCTCAGCCCTATTTCACTAGAAGAACTAAAGGTGGCAGACAAGCACCCAAAATGTTCAGGATGGCCTGCTGAGAAGACTGTGCTGCCCAGCAAGAAGTTGCGCCTCACCACTGGTGCAGGATCACCGCCCTTTTAACAGGGACAGCTGAGGCAACGCCTGCAGCAACAGAGCAGCACTTCCGTAAGAACCACCTATTCCACTCAAAGAAAGTTCACCCACAGTTCACAGCACTTCCTAGGGCCACAATCCAGAGGCAGTACAAGCATTCCCCAGATATGGCACTTTCATTTGTTCTGAGGTCCGGAGCCAGTGCTTGCAAATATACCATCTTATAACGTACAGCTCAGAGCACAGCCATTCTAAATGAGTAAGCACTGAATTTTTTGCAAAAACGTTCTTTTATCCAAGTACACCTTGCCTTCCACACGCATCTACACAACGACTGTTGGCATGGTGGTACTCATTTGTAATGTTTCTCTAATAGAGACAGGGCTTCTAAATACAATATGGTCCATGTCTGCTCAAGAACAGCAACACGCTAATCATGGAGTACCTCACTCCTAGAGATAGTCATTAATGCATTGTGAGACTATTTGAAAACATTCCTTTCCCAGCCTCCTCACGTCATTGCACTGTCCCTAGAGAAACGCACACATTGCAGATTTGGTAGTCTGGAGAGAGCCTTCAAAGTGTGTTTGCCAAGTGCATGGCATCCATTTAGTTATGCAAGACTAGATTCTGAGAATTCAACTCCTCTTCAACCCTCTGACTAGAGAGAAGGAGACAACAGAAGCAAGGGGAGGACGGGAGGAATATCTACAGCTGCACGGCTGTGTGTGCCACTACCTCAAGATTTAATCCTCAAGGATGCAGTTCTGGGTCATAAAGTGACTCCTCAAGTGCAGCCCTTAGCTTTTTTGTTGTCCATGTCCAGCTCTGCCTCTGACTGTCTGGAGAACAAAATGCCTTAGTGCAGGAGAGCATGCAATAATAAATTTAAAAAAAAATTAAAAACATAGAAATAAAAGTTATATGCATAAGTAATGCTTTTAGGTACAGGGACAAGCTTGCTTCTGTTCTTCTTAAGGGTATCCTCCAATAAATAAATAAATAAATAAATAAAGGCCCACGTTGCAAAAAGTAAGTGGGGAACTCTAATAGTTTCCTCTTTGTAACTTTTGAGAGCACGCAAAGGAAATATGTTCTGGAAGGTTTTCAGAGGACATTTCTATCTCTTCATTTCAGTAAGTGTCAGAGTTAAAGCTTTTCTCTGCTGGATTCCAGGAGGCAATAAACAAAGCTCTGTAAGTAAAACAGGATGGAACAAACAGCCCTACTAAAGTGAGAGTGGGTATCAATAGAGACAAACAAACACAAAACCCAGCTCACCTGCCTTACCTTTAAGCAGCAGCAAAGCTTACTCAGCCTATGTTGTGGGAGGGCAGGTGCAGGAGGGAACAGGGTATTTTTAAACCAGATAAAGAATAGTCCATGGCTATAATCCAAAATGCAAATCAGGATTTCCTCTAACTGCTACTATGGTTACCCCATGCCTTTGAAGAAATCGCGCAGCTTCCAAAAAAAATTAATCTTCCTTTACCAAAATAGTCTCACCGGCTCCCATCTCCATTGATTGGTTTAATTCATTTATAAAAATGCATCGAGTTCCTCTCGTTGAAAAGCTTCTTTGATTCAATAGTAGAGAAAGAAGAGTGAGAAAAGGGTAGATAGAAAAGAAAACATGAAAGGGAGTAAAGGAAAAGGAAGAAGGTGGCAATGTAGGAGAGAGACACGAACTCAGAACTGAGATATTGAGCACTTCAGGACTTCTGGATGCTCAAAATAGACAGTTAGTGCACGAGAAGTCTGCACATGAAATATTTTTTAAATCAAAAGCACTTATCTAGGAGTTCCCAACTCTTGTTTGATCAATCATCTTGCAAAGCTGAATCATTTTTAATTTAATACTTCTGGGAAGTGGGGGGAAGCACTCATTAAACATCGGCACAGTTGGCAAGCACTGCACATTAGCATTTGGCACTATTTATTATTGCTGTTTATGGTGATATAAATTAGGTTATACTGATATAATTAATAACCCTAAATTTAAAGGTAATAAATAGCAATATTTATATGAAACTGCAGTCTCTGAAGAAGTCCAGCCAAAAAAAATCCCCACAAAATGCTGACTACCACATTGTGACTGTTAACATATGCGTGGGAGCACCAGGTATGTGTGTGCAGAAGGTATGCAGGTGTGAGCAGACACTGAGGAATGGCTGCATACACAAGCTGTTAACAGGAGGGTATGCAGCAGGTGCAGAGAAGACAGCCTAAGAGCACATCACAAGATGCTATGCAATTGCATAGGCAAGTGTTGGTGCACAGGCAACCTGTTGCTCAACTGTGTGGTAACGAGCTTATGTGGAACAGTGTGGACAGCCAACAGTGTTTGGTGTTTCATTGTTAAAAACTGTGTGTGCTGCCATTATTTAGCTTTTACAAGTTCCCTTCCTGACCCTGGTTTTAATGGATGAATCAGAAGAACTAGATTGAAGAGAAAATGCTCCTAGTACACATATTTCACTCCATTTCAAGCTGTGTGAAGGTTGTGGTGTGTCATAATTTTATTCTCCCAGGAAGAAAACTCAGGAAAAAAAAGGAGGGGGAAATGCCCAAGGTCACATACTCCATCAATAGCAGAGCCAGGAACAAAGCACAGGTCTCTCACTCACCCAGTATAGTTTATAGCAGTTTCCTAATCAAAGTGCTACACTTCTTCATGCATTCTCCACTGCTGTGTAGAGCGGAATCCTTTCTATAGCTTGCCTGTTTAATCATGATTTAATTTAAAAAGGTGATAGAGGAATGAGAGAAAGCAGTCAGCCTAACACCAAACAATACTTACCTTGCGTTCTCACAGAACAGCCTTTGCAACACAGTCGATCTACTTTCTCTTTAATAGTTCAATGTCTGTCACTTTGGACCATCTTATACTATCATTCTTGGACATTAAGACTACTTTTCCTTGTAAAGAAGATATAAATCACCATATCAAGTCAGAACATAGGCCTATCAGAGGTAGCATCCCATCTCCAGCAGCGATCAAACACCACCGTGTGACAACTCACGAGATCCACTTAATAAAAAGCAGTGTCTAATATTAAAATATACAGCCATTAACAGATCAGCTGAATATTATTTAACAAACCCTACATCTGACTGCTTTTCAGGACAGAACAAAGGCTGCCCAGGAAGGCGGTGGAATCACCATCTATATCTACAGAGGTGTTCAAGAAACATGGAGATGTGGTACTTAGGGACATGGTTTACTGGGCAATATTGGTGGTAGGTGGACAGTTGGATTAGATGACAGAATTTTCCAACTGTAATGATTCTATGAGAACAGTCACTCAGCAATACAACTGCTCATCAGTTCTCCCTGGATTGAACAAACTCAAATTAGATGTGATATTAGGTAGCAATTTATATTTTTATGTGATGACAACCTTACTCATACAGATATGCTTGCATCACCACAACCTTCATTTAGCATCAGCAACAGGACTCAACTCTCTCCATCGCTGATAGACAGGAATAGATTCTCAGAGCACTGACTGATGTGAAAGGGAAGGCTGTTTCCCAGCTCAGCCACACACAGTTAGAGCATAATCGCATTACTGCCGTCATATCTGTGACAGAAGAACATTCTCTGCATGCAACTTTCAGATCACATTAACCAAAGCAAATACCAAGCCCTGATCATCTCGTTGCTGCACAAGGCTCTCGAAGTGTGATTGCACGGTGTCCTGCTGGGATGAGCACTCTTCACTGAGCTGTGCCTGCAGCAGGGAGTCAGCTGGGGAAGGGGCACAGCTGGGCTGCTGGAAGAAATCTTTTGTAACCATGCATTGGCATTCATCTTTGTGACGGGCAGGGAAGCATTATGCATACCCCGACACACAGGACTGGGGAGGAGGGAGAGAGTGAGGAGCTTCAAAAGAACTGCCAACAGAATAGAATCCAAACCTTTCTTAAATAAAGATACTGAGGTAAAGGGACTAGAGCAGGATTAATACCAGATGACTGAAGGATGGATATTAGAGAAAATGCACTTCCAAAGCACGAAGATTTGATATAAGTGATAATTCAAAGGAAGAGACAAAACAGGACAGGACAAAATGACAGGTAATGGCCTCAAGTTGCCATTAGGGGAGGTTCAGGTTGGACACCAGGAACAACTTCTTCAAAAGAATGGTGATGCAGTGGCACAGGCTGCCCAGAGAGGTGGTAGAGTCACTGTCCCTGGAGGCGTTGAAGAAACGCAGAGATGTGGCACTAAGGGATGTTGTTACCTGGGCACCGTGGGTAGTAGATGGACTGTTGGACTACATGTTCTCAGAGGTCTTTTCCAACCTTAATGATTCTATGAATTTATGAAAACAACTGCTTACCACACACAGGTATTCCGGAGTCCAGTACAGAGCCAAGATATTTGTTGGCCTTGATAGTGGATTTGACATATTCATTGAGATTGTAAATCTCAAGGCAAATAAGTGGCTTCATGAAATATGTTGTAGAGATGCAAAAAATAAGTAATGTGGACCTGCTTACAACTGCTTAGTCAATAATGGTCTACAGACCCCTTTTCCCCAGAAAACAGTTTCCCTCATAATATTGGCAGTGATTCGAAAGACAACAGAATTTAACACAACACTTAAACCTAGATGAAGTAGAACATTAAAGGACAAATAACCCTGCATATTCACTCACAGACAGTAAGGGACTGAAAGTTATCTCCAAAATGCTGTTAATATCTCTAGGCCAAGAAAAAAAGCTTTTCCTTCAGTGCAAAAGCACTTCAGTCCACTGAAAAAGCACATGGGAAGAAGAGCAACAGAGCCACGGGAGGCTTGACAGCACAGTAATTAAACTGGAGCACAATGGAATGGTTCTCTTCCTTCCCCAGGCTTCATGCTCAGCTACAGAGCCATGGCCAAGCCCTTGTTCCCCTGCTCCTATCCCACACCAAACTTTTCCACTCATCACCAGGTGTAACTACAGTTGAAGCTCCACACCTTCCCGTGTGATGTGAGCTCAGACAGTACCCTTCACCCAAGTGTCACCAAGAGCCACAGTGTCCCTCCTGAGGGCCCTTCCTCTACTATGTTCACTCCTGACATCTGGAGAAAAAAGGTCAGACATTCCCCCCAGTCCTCCATCTGCTGGAAACTTTAATTAAGCAGAGCGAAAGGAAAAACAGAAAGCCACAGTCTTTCATTTTTGCTTCTGCTGTCTGGAAGAATCAAGGAAGCATTTGGTGCCAGCAAAAGCTTCCAAAACTCAGGGGCAGCATCCAGCTCCTCTAAACAGCCCTCCCAAACTACGACACACTCATGTACTGGGGAGCACAGCAACACAAAAACTATGTTTGTAGTCACAGACCAGAGGCTAAGAACACTCCAAGCTGTTCTCTGCTGAGGTCCTCGCCCAAAACCAAAAAGGATTAGATTAGGACCAAATAAGCTCAAGTTTTTGCTTTGGGTCTTTGTCCTGTTTCTTCAGCACTTGATCAGCACAACCTGATCTGAAACCAGATGAAAGACTGTAGTTTAAGAAAAATTGTTCCTCTATGTTGTGCTGCCACATGTTTCAGTGCTTGTCTAAAACCAGCCTCCAGATTTAAGAACCCATTCCAACAAGCTTTGCAACAGTTCTTACTGAAACCTACAAGACCTCGTTTAGCAGGTCAAGAAGCAAATCTCCCCCTTGTTATGTGATCATAACATCCTGCCTCTACATCAGAGACAATTAAGTCTTATAACCAGCCCACAACTCACAATCACTGTGCAAATACCCAATGAAATGAGCAAACTCCACTGTCCTTGGGGACAGTAGATTTTTTTTCCCCAGCAAAGTGCATCCATACCATATCTTAATGCACTTGCCAACCCCTCAGAGGAATTCCTCCTCCACTAGCTGCACAGTGGACTAGCTGTTTCATTTCAACACAGCAAGACTTTTTCCATTCCTAGGAAGACAGGTGAGTACAGATGGGCAGGAACAATGTAAAGGCAGCTCTGAAGAATGCAAAAAGGAATTGGTATATTCATGGTATATTAATAAGCCCAGAAAGACTTGGTTCCTCTTCAGAAGCATGTGGGAGGGAAGAGGGAAAAAGAGGTAGGAGAAGGAGGGAGTTTCATTATATAGAAACATTTTCATGAAGATATGAGCATTTAATAGATCTTTACATGTCTTTCACCCATTCAAGCTATATAAAGCATTAATTAAAGCCAGTTATTCCCAGGTATATCAGCTTGCAGATAAAGTTTGCCTTGCTGATTTGGCAAAATAGATAGGTTTCTATTCAGCAAGTAAAATTCAATTTGTCTGCTATCACTAATACTCCACCCAGACAGATGGGACACTGTAGGGCCCCACACAGGTACAGAACCATGAACATCTGACATGTATGAGACAGCACACTGAGCCATATCCAAGATTTACATTCTCCTTATAGGACTGATCGGAGGACAAACAAAACACAAGACAACGGGAAGTCTGGCCCAAAACACTGAAGACAAGACCTGCTAGGTGTACAGCAGTACAGCCTGCCAGCAAACCCAGTGAAAATTCACAATAAACATGTTAGTACAACGTACTTGCCATTGATGACTCCGTCAGGGTTGAGCATGGGGACAATCTTGAAAATGAAACATTTCCTCAGGAGATCAGCAATGGGATCACTGCTCACAAGGAACTCCAGGGTCCCCTTCATTACCCAGCTGGCATTGCTTTCACCAGGGTGAACACGGGCCATCAGAAAGACATAAGGACGACTGTCTGTAAAACAAAGCAAAGGCATGAAGATGTTATGCACAGAAGCTGCAGAGATATGATGTCTTTTTTGTTTTAGAGACAAAATCTGACTAAACAGTTCATAAATTCTAATGAACTACTGTTTCAAAGTAGACTTGCAATTTGGCAGAGAAAATTGCCTTGTTATCAGATACGTTATTTGCCATTCCTGTGAAAAAGCACCCACATTCGGCCTAGTTACATCTCCAAAAACTCTCTGTATACATATGCTTAGAAAAGACCAAATTTGACAGCAGATTCTTTGAAGATCCCATCTGTGTTGAGCAAAATCCACAGATGGGCCAAGGCAATGGAAGAAGACAGAAGCAGATACCTGCCAGGCACAGAGAAGAAAAGAAAAGGACAAAGCAATGATGTGTCTTAAAATTATCCTATTGTGACTGTTCACAATCTCAGGCCGCTGTCAGAAGTCAACCTGACAGATTTGCTGTAGTGGAAGCCAGTATCTGTCAGAGAATCACAACGATGCCATGATGTTTTTTCCAGCTCTGTCAGGGTACAGGCTCTCTAGTAAAGGGACAGAAAACAATCAAAGGCATCATCTGAGTATCCTTGTAAACAAACGCTGATTTAGCAAGTTATGCTCCTGCGTCCTCAGCTCCCAAACCTGTCCTTCAGTTTTCTAACTGCTTTACAAATCATTACTCAATTAATGTGAAACACGGAGGTAGAGTCATAGAATCTCTTAAGTTGGAAAGGACCCCTAAAGGTCATCTGGTCCAACTCCCCTGCAGGGATGTTGACAGATTTGGAAACAATCCCACCTGTACCCCTCCCCTTCTTAAGCAGTTGGTGGGCATATCCAGTCTCCACTCAAATTCATACAATGCAATCATACTGTGCTCCAGTAAAGCAACTGGAACTTCTGCTACTCAATATCCATATATTAATATACATATTTTTAATTATTATTGCACCTTACCCTGAGATTAGTATATTTTCATTGATGTGTATACATAAGTGCCCAATGGACTGTAAAAGATCTCTTCAGAGAAATACTAGTCGTTCTGCTTTTTTTTTTTTTAATATATATATTAGAAAATCTTATTCTGCTCCAGCTAGATGCTGTGCATTGCAATCTACCTTAGTAATGCTTTAAAGCAGCAACAAGCAAAAGCTATTTTTCACAAAGGCATCAGTTGCATTTTGCTATGTCCAAACATTTTCTTCTTTCTCCCATCATCATGATTTAGTGCTGTTTTGCAGGCTCATTGCTGAGCTAAACTTATGGGACTGTGTTGTTGTAGTTGAGAATGAGGCTCTTGAGGACTCCTAATGGACAACAGCTGTAAATAGCACAAAGCAAAATAAAACATGTTCTCTCGCAATTGATGAAAACAGCTTTAACAACTCTTGTCTGTTCTATACATTGGGAAAGCGTGCAGCATGTTAATTGCGAGATTCTTTCTTCAGTTAATGTAAGAGAAAAAGAAACCATAAGAAAGGGTTTTCTCATCTCAGAAATGTAAGGTTCGCCATAATTCTGCTAATTGAGGACACTGTGAGACCAGCAGAGATGCGAGTTCTGTTCTTCTCAAGACTGATACACCCCTGTCCAACACTCAATGTGACAAAAGCTTCTACAATTTCCTGATCTTAAACCTTAGGAAATGGTGGGCCCATAGGATCCAAGTGGGGAAATCCCTCCATTCCACTCAAAGTTCCCTTTATAAGCTCCCCTCTTTGACAGACATCAGCAATGCCAACACCTCATCCAAAGGAGAGATGCAACAAAGGTACATACCAGCAGGCAAACTGCAGATCTTGTATGCATCCATTCCCCCCCACAGAAGCCATCACAGACAAACGCTGTGCTCTCCAGCATGAATACTAACCAAGCACTTAGCAGAGAGATGGTGATATGGTCATAACACTTGTTTCTCTTCACACACCCGAGAATCAGAAATGTGACTCTTCAACAGGCAGGAGTCGCTCGATCCTACAACTCTAACTCATATCCAGTAATTCATCTGCCATTAAGTGGTTTTAAATAACCACGATAAACGTTAGAACTTAGGAAAGCAGCGGGCAGCAGTTCAGGCCAGCCCCACTCAGGACACCAACTGGCAGGCGCCAGTCAAGATCTCTGCACTTTGCTGAGCTGCTCCCCTCCATTCCTGACTCACCATGCCCCACAACTGCAGTGCTGCTGATTTCCACTGGGCCTCACCTACTGTTCTGATGCGCCATTTCAGTCCTGAGCCCCCTGATACCACCCTGTGTAACTCTGCACCTGCTCAGGATGCTGAGACACACGTTCTTATATACCACCTCCAGGGCCCAGGACTGAGCTCAATGCTTCAAAATCCTCAAGTCAACTCTTAGGCAGAATCCTCCCCAAGTTCTGGGGAAGCTGCCAGAAAGCTTAGGTTACCCATTTATCTCTGCAAAGCCCACATGACACGTAACCTTCTCTGGGAATGTAAATAATAAAAAGAGAGAGCAGAAGAACCTTTTCATGCTACATAAAGCCTCATCCAACAGATCTTGTCTCATTACTCTCTGTTACATTCTGACATGGCCAGGATATAACGTGGCACTAACAAAACCAGAGATGAGAGATTAAAGCATCACTGACGCCTCCTAGAAAACTTTGAGCAAAAACCCTTTGAGTAATAAATCTAACATATCATCTTCTTCCCACCTTCCCTTCTCTTTATTCATTTTAACTGTGGATATATGTATGAAAATAAGAGCTTTGTTCTTCCAGTACTGCTAACTTGTTGCTTAATCTCCTGTCTGTTGCAGGAATCTGCCTCTCTATTTTATCTGACTTTGAAGTTACTAATCATGACATCAGTTGGGGAAAAGATCAATCTGAAATAAAAGAATGAAACCCCATTAACAAATCAGCGTCCCCCTCTAAAGAGGGGCACAGAAGGGAAATGAAATGCACTTCCAGATGCCCTAACCTAGGTTAAAATTCTAAATAATATCAAGCTGATATTTGGGCCATTTGTAAAGGAACAAGGTTTTGAAATGACACAAGACTAGGATTTTATTGGGAGTCAAAGGGAATCATATACATAGCACGTGACATATTCAGCCTAGATCCAGGTCTTGACTGGAATTGTTCTGGCTGTGCCTCTGCATACCTATCTTCCTATTACCCCCAAGCCAGGGCCCACAAAACATAGTCTTTCCCCCCCTCTTATTCCTGAACACAACGTGACTTTATCATGAGCCCTGCACAGATCAAAGGTTCGGGATTATCCCCAGGACATAGGAGATAAAGCAAGAAAGCCAACGCTCCCTCCCAACTTAATTATCTGTGACCACTACAGCATATTCTGAGAGTCAAATGATGTGTAAAAAAGAGCACCAAACGTAGCTCTGCCGTGTGTGTCACCTCTGCATCCTGCCCTGGATGCATCTGATCTGCCCAAGGCTGCCTAATTATGCAAAGTCAGACAAAGACAAGATATGGTGTGATGTACAACGAATATATTAAAGTATATTGGTAACAAAACAGAACAACTTCAAAAACTGAGATCACAGAAAACATGAGACTGCTCTGAGGCAGAATCTGTGTCAGTCACTTTCCTCTCCTAAAACTTTTCCTCAAGTTGTCACTCTTTCAGTTACTGCAAGGTATAATTCATTCTTCCTCCATTTTCCCTACCACAGCATTACTTCCTGCCCCTGCTTTTGGTTAAACGCTGCTGAAACAGACACATCTTAATGCAGAGGCAGCTTACACAGTCTGGCAGGGCCCACTGTTGTTTTCCAGAATTATCAGCGAGAAATCCCTCCCTTAAATACACTTACATCACATGCGTTATCACTGTTATGTATGGCAAAGAAGTGAATGTTACAAATTGCCTTGGCTAGCTGTTTTCTACCTTCATAGCTTGGTGGAGGTGTTCCAGGCTCCAAGTTGCTTGGCAACCTCCCTTTGTGCATGTGTTTTATGAATTTGCTCACCTCTGAATCAGAATGATCAGAGATGACTGCAGAGATGAATACGGGTACAGAGCATCCAGCCTTGGTGCAGTTTGACATCCTACTACTGCTGGATATTCTTGCTGTTTGTTTTTGTAGGTGTTTTTTTTTCCCCCGAGCTTAACTCCAGGAAATTGGCATGCCAGGTTCTATAATCCATTTTGGGGCAGATTCCAAAATCCCAAATTCTGAAGGCAAATGGAAATTCTACCATCATTTGACTGACCTCCGGTATGATGGAACGAAAGAAGACCCACATGAACTAATTCCTGTTCTAACAAAAGCTTATCTCTAGCAAAGGATAGGGAAACAAGTCTTGTTTTCAATGCTTGTACCTGTGGAAAGCCTACTATAACCCTTTGAAAACTGTTTAAGTTTTTAACTAAAACCTCCATCTAAGGCAGGTGCATCTGCATTAGTCTAGCAGAAACTTCCAACCACTGCATTTTGAGCCAGATACGCCAACTCAACTTTCATTGGCATCCTCTCTCACTCTGCCAATCCTCTGAGCTACCTAGATACTACTGAGCTTCAAAATGAAGGCTGCAAAATTAAGTGCAGCTACCCTATTAGCTTCACAAGCACTCACCACAAACAAACTGCCTTGCATTTATTGTAGGGTAAGAACATTCCCGTCCATGATTGTATGCTGCACATTCTCAGCCTAGCCTGGCAGCAATATCCAGAGACAGACTAGTGAGACAGATTCCAAGGGAATAAAATTAAGATGGAGGACAGCTGGTTAGCAAGGAGTACTGCCAAAAAGAATTGGGGGATTATATCAGATGAGTTGATGATGCAAAGAAGTTCCAAAAATGACAGCTCTCCTTCTGGGACGCACTAACAGGCAATATCCCAGCTAGCACAAGGAACACTGTTTTTTTCACTCCCACTTTGCTCAAGTCAGTGAACAAAAACAATTTGCTGAAATACTGTGTCTACTGCTGGCCACCAAAGTTCAAAAATGGAAGCTGAAGAAAAAGCCATTAAAGAATGATCAAATGTTTGGAAGTCACAACTTTGATGAAAATCAGGGGAAATGGATTTTCAACTAGATAAAGAAAGATGAACAGAGAAGCAAATAAACTTTACATTGCAAAAGGATGCTATAAAAGGAGAAGATCAGTTGCTCTCATTGCCCACTAGGACTAAGTCACATTAAAAAAAAGGGGGGGGGGGGAGGTTACTGTCTATTTGTTAAACCAATCTATAGTAACTTGACTGCAGTCACATGCGTGCTTTCATATTTACACTACTTTCAAGTCCTCATTTATGAAAGTTCTAAAGTTCTATATCAAGATGCTCCATCCCAGAGCTCAGAATAGCATCAGTGCTAGGTCTGTTATTACATAGGTCATCCTAGCTATACATTTAGAAATTAGGTTCAAGAATGCCCTCTATACCTCTGAAACCAACTCTTGTGTCCAGAGATTGGCTGGAATTTCTATTCAAATTCACACAGAACCTCAACCACCTCCTCTGATCACTCCAATGCAAGATGACTGCTTACTACCTAATGTCAGCCACTTAAAATGCATGTTAAACAGCCACTAATTAGTGACTACTCAGAAATATTTCATCTTGATATTTTAACATCCGGGCTTCTTCCAAAGACAAATCAAAAACAGTTATGGAAACTTCTCTATTGTATGCTCTGTTACTAACAGCCTTACTACTGTAAGGATGGAGTAGCACAACTACTGGGAGTAAGACTACCACTGGAATTTCCTTCATTAATAATTATCGCCCAAACCCCCTCTATTATTCTTATGTCTACAGGTTTCCAGCTGCTGTGCATACCTTAGCCTGCCCTTCGAAAACAGCAAAAAGCAAAAATTGTAACCAGCTCCACGAGTCCTTCCATCTAGATAGCCAATGCAGGGAGCTCTAGATTATCTGTCAAAAGCAGGCAAGGCTCTATTGTCTCCTGCTTCCATAACACATGCAATACAGCCTTAACTTTTTTCCTACAGCAGCAGATACTCAATATTTTCTACTAGCATGTATTTTCTACTACTAACCATTAGTCCATATGTTTTTCAGCCAGTGTGGGAAAAACGTAGATGGCCTTGCAGAAACAAAACATCTTCAAGATGCCATCTCCATGCCAAGCAGGAAAGAGAAATATTTTCCAGTTAGGTGCACTTATGGCTTTCACTTTCTGGGTTTTTCATAGGATGACAACACTGGGCTGAGAGAAGATGCAGTCAGCAGATGCAGAAAACACTGGAGAAGAGATCCATAAAACAGACTACAGCACTGTGCTCATTCAGTATGAGCAAAGCAATGGAACCATTGCCCTAAACTGTCCCATACGTAAAAGAAGGTATAGGCAGGACATAAGTGCAGCGGAAACCTGCAGGATAAGTGCTGCACAGGCAGAGCAAAGAAATCCACTGGCTATTTTCTGAGAGAAGGATTTCATCTGAAATGAAATCAGGCAGGAGGAGCAGGCTGAGAAAGTTTCCATTGTCATAAAAATATCTCCCTGGGTAATCCATGCTGATGGGAAAAGGAAACTCTGATAATTTATGTGACAGTTTAATGGGATTTTGGTGACACATGATACTTTAGAAAGAATTTGCCCAAATCGGACAGACAGGACTTTAATAAGGTTTCAGCTTCAAAAAAGCAATATTTTCACCCTTTACTCTTGCATTTTATCCTACACATACACTATTCACTCATAGCCCATCTATCGCACTTGCAGGGCATATTTCAATACTATGAGAACAATAACAATTCTGCATTTTCTGGTGACGTTCCCAGCTAGAGAAGCCTCTATGTATCCGATCCCTAAAGGGATCAAGTTGACTTTGCATCTACAGGGCAGAGCATTAGAGCTCTGAATTCTGAGCCATAAGCTGCCCATGGGCCACATCCCCAGCTCGGTGGATGTCATTAATAGTTTCTCTGTAGAAATCAGGGGCAGCAGATGGACAGTCTGCAGTGGAGATCACTCGCAATAGGATGTCCCCCAGGCATGCTCCAGGAGTAGATGTCTCTCACACTGACTAACACTCAACCCATTTCTTCTCCTTATGAGAGATAGCCTTCACCCCAGTGCAACACCCCCCCGCCCTTCATTGCCATCACTATGAGAATAGGCACAGTACCAAAAGTAATTGCTTAGAGCACTAAACTATGGTGAAGCCAGGGTTAATTGGATGAAACTTTGCAGAAGTTGAATATCAGTGAATTATAATGAAGAGTTTCCCCTGTGGAGAAGTTAGCATTAAGTATACATTGCCCAGAGCACTAGAAGCCATTCTGTACATAACAACCCTACAGTAGCTGGGGACAGAGATAACCCGATAGGCATTTGTTTTCTTACCGATTCCTATGGATCCACCTCTGAAGCCCTTATTTTTTTCTGGAAAAGCTCCTTGCGGGAATCTGGACAGGAGAGGAACGGTGTGTGAATGCTTTGATGTTTTGCCCAATGTTTTTGTTACCACAGGAAGCTAAGATCAGTGTGCAATGATACCTGTTGGCCCTATGATGGGTGGGGAAAACAGAGCACTTGTCAGCATTTCTTTCACCACTGGGACTATCATCTAAATTGAACAGGAAAACTAGTTATGTTGTGCAGTCCTTCAAGCTCTTCTGCTCTATGTGAGACACATTCTGTAGTAAGGAGAAGATTTAAAACCCACCTAATATCACCAGCAGCATAAAGCAGTGCTCATTCTTAAACATGGGTTGTGTCTTTAAGAGGTACAGATCCATCTCTGACTTAAGGTCTTCCATGGGGAATGACTTGTAAGAAATAAAATATATTAAAAGGAAGTGCAATCGGAGCCTCCCATTATCAAAGGGATAAAATATCAATTTTTGTCAAGATAAAAAGCATCGTAGATTGGTTCTGATGGGAAAAATTAAATTCTTGGTCTTCACTTGATTTGATATTTATCACTCCACTGCTCTAGAAATATTCTGGCAGGGAATGTTTCTTAAAATATTATCTTGCATTTCTCCTGCAGTTAGCAAGCTAGGAGAGTATTAACCTGTGCCTTGTTGCACCTGAAAACCCTCATAGGAAAAGAGAAAAAGGAAAGTCTAGAAAATACAGCTTATAACACTTCTGTGTCAACAGTTTCTCATTAAGTGACCTCATCTGTGGAAGCATGCCTGTCCAAGTCTATCCCATATTTTAGAATATCCCAAAAGGAATTCTTACTTTTCACGTAAAGAGACTGATAAGCAAGAACTGTCTTCCAATTCTTAACAACGAATCTTATCTCAATAGCAAGATCTTGGATGAACTTATTCATAGAGCTGAGTAAAAGAATTAAAGTAGGGGAATAACATATAAGGTCCTTCAGGGAGTTCTTCATGAGAGCACAACCGGTAACAGCCCAAAGATCTTGTGTCATGGCATAAGCTGTGCCATTTTTCATCTTGTAGGATATGTGATATGTGCAATATACATACAAAAAGGGTTTGACTGGGCTGGTTAACTGGGAGGGTTTAGCACTACAGCAATGCAAAAATATCTTTAGGCAGACTGTCCTACTGTCCACCTTCCAGTGGTGCAGATTCATGTATCCTTCAGCCTAGACAAGTCTACTTCTAGATACATAGTGTTGTCCTGATAAAGAATTAAGTGGGATGAGCTAATATTTACATCTAAAATATGATTAATATAACTTCATCATTCACATACACACCAAAAAAAGCGTTTAGGAGAACACATGTCAGTTTAATGTCAGTGGCTGGTCCTAATCTGTATTCTCCTGGCTAAAGAGCAACCTGGAAATATTACAGTTTTTTAACAGCTTGTGTTCAAACTCTCAAATCAAAGGCTCTCAGTAGCTGTTTAGGTAATGAACAGAACATTAATTTTCCAAGGAAGAGAACACAGATGAATCTTGAAGATCACAAGCAAGTTCAGAACCAAGCAGTACTAGCATATCCTAAAGATGATCAGGCGGTTGAGATCCTATGGCATAATCAGAACTTCAGCATACTTGACAGAAAGATAGGTAGAACAAGATTTGCCACAGCAGTAACATAGATAGAATAAGGAAATTTTAACTGGTGTGTGTACACCAAGACACTGTGCAGTCACCATGAGATCAGGAGGAAGTTCTTCCATTCAGATGCTAGCAAAGTGATTTCTGATGAATCATGCCTTTCTACATCAATCACTACAGGGAGTAGAATGTCAAGCTAGAAAGACTACTAGTCACAGGAAAATTGTTTCTTCTTAGGTGTAAGATGGTTGGAAGGTTGGGCAAAGGAAAAAAAAGATTCCACCCCCCCCCCCACAATTTGCTACAAAGCTTAGAATAAAAGTATTCCTGAATAAAGGAGTCAGGCTGTGAAGCAGTCTTACCAGTTCCAGAAGGAAAACTAATACAAGCAAACACACAATGTCCAGTATCCACTTGCTTTTCCTTAATACCACACTATGTACCACTGAAGTGGGAGTTTTCACACAAGAGAACATTTTGTTCTTTAATTCATATCTTCTTAGTGATATTCTTTCTCAAATAACACCTCCAGAAAGCTCTTTTTGTCAATCTAACAGCACAAATGATGGCTGCTGATCAGTTTGAATTTCTGATGTCTACTACAAACTATGCAGACGACGCTGTAGGTCTGTGAAACTGGTACTGCCTGACATTTTTCTCCAATCCTGGTGTCTCCTTGCATATTCAACCCAACATTTCCCTAGCAGAGCTTTTCCAATTTATGTTGCCAAGGAATCCTTCCACTGCAGCTCAGCCATTCTTTACAGTCTGAACGGATCTTTACCTGAAATGAAGCGCTTGCAATGAAACGGTTCTATTTTAGAGCATTCACTGCCACTTCATCTCAGCTCTGTAAACTATCAGAATGCTTTTAAAGGAAACACTTATTTAAATAAAAGAAAATCCCTGTAAATCGTAGTCGTGACAAGCTAACAGCAAGCACTGCAAAGATGATTTATCTTCCTGCTACATCTAACAAAGCTTCTTACACCAACACATTGTTTGTAAAGACTTCTAATTCACGTTTTCTAACTACAAGAATACACTAGTAACAAAAGCCTTCTTATATCAATAAGCTTCCCTGTCATCTAACATCCCATCAACCTCAAAAACAGAGGGTCTCCTTCAATTATTTTTGTTTTCTGTCTTATTCAGCATGCTTTCTTCACGGATGAAGAAACCAACTATTTAGTCTTACTGCCTGCTTGTAATCCAAATTCATTTCAGAGCTTGCATGCATTAGCTGCATGCTTTAATTTGATTTATTTTATTTGACTTCTATTAAATTACATTTGAGACAGGTTAGCAGATGGCCTCATGGGGAGCATCTCACCAGCATCGCCCTGCGTGCAAACAGCAATTATTGTATCTGAGCTGAGCCCAATTTCAAGTCACATCCTGACAAGCTAACAAATAAGGTCACAGTATCTGCATTGCAAGTAATATCCCAACTGGTGGGAAAGACGCTTGACAAGCTTGAAGGTGGGCCCAGAGAGCGTTCCGATTAGAAGGGGAAGATGTAAAGGAAATTAAGCAGCAAGTCACCACTTAAGAGCAGGGATGCTGTCTCAAGTCTATCCACATTCTGCATAGCTTGCAGGCCCACCACCTTTGTTGGTACAGACTCTGTCACTACACCGATTGCTCATTCATAGTTTGCAAGTGCTAAACACAGGGGGAAGATGGATAGGGGGCACCAGAGCCACCAAGATCCCCACATCCTTCATACTTCTCATGCTTTTTCTTTTGCCCCTGGCCAGTCACTCTGTGAAAAACAATTCCCGCACGTTGCATTACACTCCACAGTGACCCTCAAGCTGTTTTTTTGCCCTTTCAAAACACTTAACAAAGCTGTCACAGAAGGAGTTTGGCATCTGGAAGCTGTGACAGACACGATATGACCTGATTCATAAAACATAACTAAACAGCTTGGGCTGCCAGAGGCCAGGATTTACAGGACTGCGTTTCAAGAACGGCCTTCAACGCCTGCTCTACAGAATGCACTCCTACACTGCCGCAATACAAATTCCCTGGCTCTGCTGGGGTGACCTGCAACGCTGCAAAATGACAGAGCAGCTGAGACACTAATCTTGTTACAGTCTACCCTGTCTCCTGCTGGTCAAGAAGGGGAAGGGATGACCTTGGCTGCACCTCTTACACCAAGCATACAAGGATAGGGAACGCTTTAAATATAAAGACATCATTTTTTCAGAGATGACTCCAGCGTAGCAAGCACAAAGGAAACAAATCAAGGCACTGATAGCTTCTGCTGTATTATCCCTACAGCCTCACTTTTACAATAAAAGCCTCTCTGCATTTTTATTTCTTGAAGGTGCAGCCTGACCGACAGTGTATTTAAGGACTTTCTGCCATCCCATCCATAAACCCTTTTTTTCTTCATTTTCACTTCAATCACTAGTTACAGTCTTCTGTTAGGTGATTGCCATGGTACCAAAAGGCCCCCTGGGAAATCTGTCAGAGTTTGATGCTAACAATAATAAACTCCATCTCACTCATCTCCTGAAACACTTCACAAACTGATAATTACATGTTTCAGGCATATTCCAAGTTAATAAAACAGGGATTTGAAGAACAACTGAATAAGTTGCCAAAGAATAGCATACACATCAGTCACTGAGTTCAAGCTTAGCATCAGCTTCCAAAACCCCAGCCATGAACTATTCTGTACTATCCACATTCCTTTAAGGAATGAATTTCGACCATGAACAACAACTTCAAAGCAGCTCCTCTACTTTTTTTTTTTTTTTTTTAACTTGGTATTATTGCCATTAGCCATTAAAATGAATTAAATCTGGCACCTAAATATCATTTATACAGTCCCCCCTCAGTTACGTTAACTGTCCTACACCACAGTGCTACAGCATGACTGTCACTTCCACAACAAAACCCATTTACTCCTCCTAAAATTAGCAGACCTTCACCTAGTGCCACAATTCTCCTGCATTCACTGCTTCTGTGCCTTGCATTCAGGCTGTGGGAGAAAAGTAATGTTTGCGGAACAGTAAAAAGTAATATGAAATCAATAAATCCAGATTAAGGGAAGAATAAGGAGAGGAAATGGGATATTGCAGTAGGTCTTCACTTGAAAAAAAGAAAAGTCTAGAAATTCAGAAAGAAAAAAAAAAATGAAAAGAAAACTTCATAATGCATTTTCATGTACTTCCTGAGTCATTGAGGATACTTTAGCTACCTGTGGGTCACCACATACCTCCAACCCATCCGGATTCTGTCACTCACTCACATTTACTCAACAGGCATTTAAACACAAAGCACAGCCTATTTCCAAGAGACAAAAACAGCATCAGAGCTGAGCGAGCAAACCTTCACATCAGTTTCTTAAACAAATTCAATGAAGAAAGAAGAGAAAAAGCGTGTAAAAAAATTACAAAGTGGCAGGGAGATTACATCTTTTTCCCCACAACTAAGTAGCACGACAATTGCAATTGAGAAAGCAAATTAAATTCTAAACGCACTGATGATTTGATAGATATCGTTTTCTGATAAATGATACAGAGAAAATGGCTTCTTTGGGAAAGAGTCAAAATCTAGAACAAGTCCTGTTGGTTCTGGGATCTGATTCAATTATGCAAAGTTCATTAACGTAAATGTAAGGTAGAGTAGGGAGAAAGGCACAGCAACATCTCTAAGATGCCTTAAGGAAAACAGTCCTGACAAGACCAGCAAAGCAAGTTCTTGGGAGGCCTGCTCACACATATAATGGAGAGCTGGTGACTTCAAACTCCAACACTTTCCTGTGTGCATTTCTTCTTTTTTTGTTGCTGTTGGCTTTTTCCCCTCCTCTTTTCTAGGACAGATGAGGAAAACAGAAGAGACATACTATGTTGTATTTTTTCCTTCTGTTACTTAATTTTGCAAGATAACAAAATGAAGTAGAAGAAACAAAAGTGGACTAAAATGAAAGCAAAAGTCCCAGTGCATGTAGTTTTGTCACCTAGAAACTGACATCCATCAGCCACATAAAAAGCATTCTGAAGAGATACAGAAGTCCAAGTTTAGCTCTCTGCAAAAACTGGTGCTCTTTACAGTATCTGCCATGTCACTTGTCAACTAGTTGATCTTATCAGCACATTTACAGTCTGAACATAGCAGCTGTCTCCACTTGTTTATTGGCAATTTCTATTTCTGCGTTAGAAACAGGTGGGCAAGCTCAGAGAGCTAACAAGTCTCTCTTTGATGTAGACATGGACAAATCCTCTCATTAACAGCACAGCATTTTAAAAAATCATTATAGGGTATTTTCAGTCTTATTTCATTTTATATATAATTGCAGCCCATTAACTGCAAATTCTTGTTTCTGGAATCATAAGAAGCATCAGTCAGCGGTGTCTGCAAACTACTAGTTTCAATATATTGCTGTTCTTATTTCACTGGGATAAGTTTGTCTGTATCGCTCACATAGCAATGATCCTATTCTAGAATTAGAGAAAAGAAACTCAGTTAAACAGATCTGATAGAAATCTGCAGAGAACATCCCAGAAAAATCAACTGACAGGTGGGAATTACTAACAGCAGGTGTTTGGTATTACAGATACAAAACCAGGGGAAAACCAAATGCATGCCACAAATTGCAAAAATGCCTCCTCACCCACAGGGGTTCCCAGGTATATTAATATTAGGATTAGCTAAAAGAAATACCATTTGCTGTGTTTCACATGAATGAAGAGCCGCCTGCATGGAAGTGGGCAGAGCAACTGAATAGTCCACCTGCAGCTCTGCCTAACAGGCAGAAAGCTGTTCCATGCAACCCAAGCAACATCAACAACTTACAAATTATGACTAGTTTGGTCAGCCTTCATTAGAAAATGCTCCCCTCAGCACTTCCCAATAGTTTATTTGCTTAGTGTATTGACTACACTTTCCCCTTCACACAGCAGAAGCCCACTGTTACAAAGCAGAATATGCAAGATCCACGGGACCACGAGATAGCAGTTTGTACTAGACCTGATCATCTTCTCCCAAACTATCCCTAAGTTGAGTTTCCAAACCAAAAGTACTAAAAGAGTAGCAGGAGAACCCACTTTTGGCACTCAGAGCAAAGGACAAAGACCAGCTTATTCTTATGAGATCAGAAGGCATCAGAAAGCAGTGTGAATCTGGATTACGATCAGCATCTGGTCCAGAGAATAAAAAATACATAACTGGAGACAAAAGCTGTCATTTATGATAGCAAGTACACTTGTTTGGCTCTGACATCAGCCAATATACATGCTACACTTGGTGAGCTTTCCAGCCACGTATTATTCTGTTTCACAAGGCAACCTGCCAGCTCTCCTGCCTCTTGCTCCCCAAGCACAGCTTGCCTAGTAGTTAGCAATGAGGAGATACAACCAAACAAAGGAAAACAATTGGTCACTGTGACAGCCCAGCAGTTCATCTCCTTTCCTTCAAAAAATACTTCTTTAATTGCCTTACAGACAGCAGATCAGTCAGCAAAGAGCACTGCAGACAAGCAGCACATCTACCACTACCAAATTGCAGCCTCTTACCTTACAGCAATTCTCCAGCCCAGCAGCCAACTTCTTACTGACTTCTCAAGGACAAAACGGTGTGATCCACGGCCTACCAGCACACGACTCTCACCTCCAGCTGGAATCTGAAGCCTGGAAGCAACTGATTTGTCACAGGTGTGCAGGAGCAAACCCAGCAAACTCCAGGCCAACCCCCTGCACTCTGCAGCAGGTGCAATCACCTGTGTGATTAATTAGGGCAATCACCTGTGATTAGTCACCTGACTACCTGGGCAACATTGTGACCGGCTGGAAGAAACCTCTTCCTGACCTCTGCTATTATCTTGTCACAAGCCTTAACTCCTCACCCTTTTTGCAAGCATACTGCTTGTAACAATATTCTCTGCAGTCAGTCTGACCCTAAAATTATGCCCTCCCTCACGGAACCTCTCTCTGTCACACTGAGAAAAGACGTAACTCAATTCAAATGCCTCCCTGGCTAATTTATCCAGTAGCACGTTGACCTTTTAGTGTATGCCCCACAGCACTGTGTGCGACGGGAATTTATGGCCAGGCAGTGGAGATGTGCAGCTCCATGAAATATGTTCAGGTATTTTATTTTTTTTTTTTCTCCGTGCCGCGACTCGAAGTGGATAACAGCAACCTGGTAGAAGTTCAATGTTCATTCACCATTTCAGGGAGTAAAAGCTGTCTGGGGGCTCTGCTGGGTTGTATTTCAATACTTCTACCAGATATACAGGCTGACAATTGGAAGCACAACATCTGTGGGTTTCACCCGAAGCCTTTCCCCTTAAGGGAGAGAAGATGAATTATTTTTCTTCCCTTCTGCGAAGGTGAGAATTTGGACAGCTTATTACTCCTACAGAAGCTTGCAAAGAGCACTTGGTTTTATGACACAGGTGTGTTCCAAGCAGCTGTCTCTATATTGCTTTGGAAATACATGAAATCCGCATGAACTCCCCCAAACCTTGTCCAGTTCCATTCACAATTTTGTAATAAAAACAAAGATGGCGCCACGCACTGTGAGAAGGCACCTCTGAATCATTTAACACTAGTCATTTCAAAAAATAATTACAGCAAGTTGCATACTGATTTAGACTTTTAGGGTGTTTACTCATTACTGTTTCAAAAAAGGCTCTGATATACTGAAAAAAAATTAAATATAGCCATATATATAGCATTATTCAAGCCCAAGTCCATACTAGCCAAAAAGACACAGCTAATACATTCCAGAAAATGCTTCTGATAATCCAAATATTTCCTCTCTGGAAAGGACATGATAAGGATATGAAAAGTTTATGAATCTCTTGGAACAAAGAGGAGAGTGGCTGCCTGAGAGGCAACACTGTAAATGTTGAAGAAAAGGCAGAAATTTGCACAGAACAATCCCCGAAGAAGACCGCAGGATAGCCTCGTTTTATCTCAGATATTCCCTGTTCAACTCAGCTAGCTTCCACCTTGATGGCAGCAGACTAAACACCCAAAGAGGGTTTGCAGGAATTTGTCTGGGCACTGTTTGGGACACGGGGGCTGCCACCTTGTTGTGATTTCAAAACAGAAGAGAGAAAATGTGTTTCAAATTGAAAGATAATCTGGAGAAATGTAGGGCACGCATTGTCAGCGTTAGACATCTGGAGATCTTCCCTTTGGCTTCAGATGCTTGACAAACTGCCTATTTGAGCAGAAAAAGTTCATCTCCTCAGCTCTCTGTTTAGCACTGCAGAATACATGACAATTTTATTCAGCCGTTCTTCTCCGCTGCATTCAAACAGATCACAGTTTTCACAACAGCTGACTTACTGTCACCAAAAACAAAGCGTTTGGTACGAAGCAAGAGACAAACCAGCACCTCTGCAAATTAGGAACAAGTCTTCAGCTGAACAGAACATATAAATTCACTGTTGCAGACGTATCAAGCAAAAACTATGTTGGTTTTTTTCTCCTCAGTTTGCTATAATCATCATCTCATTTAATTTCTACACACACTGAAATCTGTTCATTTTAAAATACAATCATATATAGATAGATACAAAAAAAAAGGAGGAAGGAAAAGAAAAGGCAGCACAGATTCTGTAAATGGAATATTAAGGAAATACAGTGCTGGTGGACTCTGAATAAGGCGCAATTTGGATCACATTAAGAATTTGGGAGGGCAGAAGGACAATCAGAAACAACATCTTCTGTCTAAATTCATGGAAACATCATCTAACCAGGGGCTTCTATTTGAGGAGTGGATGTTTTCTTGACTTCTTGGTTTCTTCTCAAGACTTTCATCAATGATAGCAATGGTGTTTTTTCTTGTATGAGTCTTGTGATGTATAAATGCCATTATAAAAGCTTCCATCCTTTTCACAGAAACCACTGAACACCCAGACTGAAATAGGGAGACGGTATTGCTCTATGAACAGTTGGTATATGGGTGAGACTTAAGGGCTCAGCAGCAATGGCTATGGGGGTGGGTGTGCGTGTCTGTGTTGGGAGAGGTACAACATGAGATAACATTAAGAGAATGACAGATGTGCTTGCTGCTGTGAACTGTGTCCAACCAGCACAATCCTAGGTTAGCACTCCAGCTCAGTTGCTACGGGTAGTTCTTCTGGCTGCTGGAAAGATCATTACTAATCAAAGCAGGTCATTCTACCTCCCTATTTCAATACTGTTAGATGACAGCTTCCTTTAAAGAGTGCATTTTCCTTTTGGGTGGGCTAACTCCAATAAGGCATTGATCTAATTTGATCCTTGTTTCATTAGGAGATATGTCATCTCCAGCTTTGAAAAAGTTATTCAAGAGAAGAGAGCATGAACCTTTCATAATTAATATGCAACGCTAGTTGCCACACGGGGAGCAGGCACAGTTATAATAACTCAGAGTCAATAATTCATAAACTATAATGCATTATTAATCAATTATCGAGACCTGAATTACATTTAATGAGATTACGCTGATTGGAGCACTAAACTGTTTGAATCATATTGATGTAATCAATGTGCTTAATTAAACTGTGTACATTTTCCACATGATCATTATTTCCCAGTATCCTGCACAAGTGGCCTTTGCAATTCTCTGCTGTTCTTTGCTGAGGACTTGTTCTTTGCTGTAAATTGCATTTAAAAGCAAAGAGGCTCGGCTCCTCTCTAAGATGAAAGCTGCAAAGGAACCATCAAACTAACCTAAGCAAATTGAGGAATGTTAGAATGTTTCCCCCAACAACAGTGTCTTTTTCATCCTGTATGCTGAGACCAAGTTAAGTACACCTCATTAGTCTCACTTAACCCCTCATTTCAGTTCTAGGAGCATCAGAAATCCAAAGGGCTCAAGCCTGGAACCCTTATTCCAAAAATATCACTCTTTCCATCATTAGAAACATGCTCAGGCAGAAAATGCATTTTAACTCTCAAAAAGTTTACATTTAACTTCAGGAGGTGTCATTGTCTCTCTATAATAATTTCCATAATGGCTTCTGCACGCTTACATATAGAGGACAAGCGATGACTAAAGAGTTAACTCCAAGTGACAGCTGTTACAGATGTAAATCCACTTGCCACTGCCATATTTTGCTTAATTTTCCTTTCCACTGCTGCTAATTATCAAGGACATTCAGGTTTAACTTTAAACCCCAACATTCATCTCTGTAAACCTGTAGAAACTGCTGTAAGGGCACTCATCAGGTATGTGGGCTCGGGGAAATGCTCATAATACAGCACATAATCAGTACTATTAACAGGAGTCACCACAGTACAATCAGCCATGAAGAGTGCTTTCCAATTACTTCATTTGTGATGCCATAAACGATGACTGCCCCGTTCCACTGCAGAAGTAACAATGTCCATGTAGTCTCAGTGGATGCAGGACTGACCCCTATGGTAATGTAAGTCCCATCATTGAGATGAGAATGCAGTAATGCTGAAGGTCATTAGCCAGCGGCAGGCAGCTGTATAACTACAGAATAATGGAAATCTCTAATCCTTAGTGAATTCCTTTGTCTGTGTTTCAGTTATCCTCTTGTAGTAGGATTCCAGTTGATGATACTCTACATTACTTTAGAAATGCCCTCTCTTTTCCCTCTCTAACTGGACAGTAGCCCACTCCACCTCAGTGTGCAGCCAAGGAAACACCTCCCGAGGAATGCTTATATAGTAAACTCAAAACAGTAATACAGAATAAACAGTCTTTCTCTGAACACTCCTTTCATACTCAGTGTTTTCAATTCAGTCACTCTTAACATCAGGATCATACTGATGTGTTCTACTTTCTTCTCTAGAATAGAATTTTATCATTACCCATGTATGACTGGTTAGATGTGTTATTTACACCTCTCCTTTGAAAAGCTAATCTGCCCAGTTGCTCTGCCACTTACAGAAGTAACCTACAGCCTGCAGGGACCAGTCAGCTATCCTTCACAGCCTTATTGGCTCCTGCTTGCTGCAGGGAACCTAAAGAACCAGTTTTCACCTCTGCCTTCCCAGTCATTTATTTTGGCTCAGAAACTCAGGATGATAGACTGGAGAAACTGCTGCTGTACCTACTTTATTTCTGATTTATTTTCATATTTATAGGGAATGCTTCAAGTTATTAGTTCTCTTTCCATCATAATTAAGCATCACTTTTCACATGAGTGAACAGAAAGAGACAAAGAGTCATTCCGTCATCCCTATGGGCATCTTGTAGGCATGAAGTTAAGTCTTCATGTTTTAAACATTTTAATGCCTCAGCAGTACAATGCTACAGGTACAGATCAGCTAAAGAAAATCTTTCATTAAAGTTCAGTTCTTGTCTAAAAGGGGATCACTGTGCATTACCATGTTCATCACCTCCTGGAGATTACAGATTGAGTTCATTTAATCTTCCTAGAATATACATATATATTTATTCTTCCTACCAAAATGATAAACTTAGCTTTTGACATGAAAGAACAACTAGATGTGACAGATTTTTGTACCATTGGAAGATAGTTTTAGCTATGACTACTATTTTATTACCTTCTAGGCTCATGCACATCTCATTAGTAAAAATGGCACATACAGAAGAAATATATATAATAATATAAAGAGGAAATATTGATGAGATTAGGCACTATCTGCAAATTTGCAATTGTCTGTATCTGTTAAAAACTGGAGCATGCAAGTCAACAACCAGGAATAATAGAGATTATTTTAATGAGCAGAGGTTAATTGCAGTGATAAACTGTCAGAGAGGCTTAGTAGAATGCAGTCACATACTGCATATTTGAATGCATAACACTATGAATTAAGTGTTTGCAAACTACTACTAAGTGCACATACACAATGTTAACATTGCCTTCATTGGGATATATGCAACAAACCCTCTGCAAGCTCCTATTAAATTCACTAAGCACCCAAATTTGGAGCTTTGTCATTCTCACTGCTTCTGCACTGATTAGAGAACGTTTCAAATGCGATGTTGAGAACTGCTTTCTCTTGCAAAGCCCCTCTCATCATGGAGATGGTGTAACTCTATGAGAAAGAGTAAGGAGGGAAAGAGGGATGTGGAATAGAAAAATGACGGGAAAGAAAAACAATCCCTTCATCTCATCATTTGTATGGTCAGATTGAAGATAAAGCTCTTATTTTCTCATCACAACTCTATGTGAGATACTACTTGGACTGAGAAGCAAAGACACCTTTTCTTGCTGGATGCTCAGTCTTCATGGGACTGCAGGAAGGGCGAGTTCCATCAAGACAACAAAGCTGAGCCTCCCAGTTTTAATTTGTACACATCTGTGAAGCTGTAAAGCTCAGCACAAACCACTGTCTTTCCTCAGTTTCACTTCCAGCCCTCTGAGATCAACAGAATCTGATAAAGTTTGAGCAAATGTTGTGTTTTTCACAACTGAGCTGTTGAACGACAGAAATACAAAAAGTGGGGAGGCAAAGAGTTCCTGGCTCATTTCTTTCTTTCCTCATTTCAGTTTCAGAATTGAGAATTTAATAAGAATAATTCAGTACACCGCCATCACATAAACACAAGATAGAAAGAGAGGAAGGAGAAAGGAGCCTAAGTGAACATCAAGCCTCGTATAAACTGGGCATAATGAAGAAAAACAGCAGCCCATTTTTCTTCCCTTTAGTATGCAGTGAATGTGCAGTTCCTGCAAGCGTGCAGGGCTTGTGCTTCCTATTAACAAGGTGCACATTAATAAATTTAACTCAGACAAATTTAACCATCCGAGGACCACATTAATCAAAAGCCTGACAAAACCAAACTGAAAGATCTGAGTGAGGAAAATACAGCACAGCTGACATAGAAGATGCCATGCCTTCATCGTCCCTGGGCTGCTCCCACTGTATCAGCTTCCCCAGTGCTGCAATAATTCCTTCCCACTTCACTCCTACTGGGAGTATCATGCTCTCTTCCCAGCACTCTTCACCCAATGCCTCTTCATCAGTGATGTTTCCCACTCTTCGTGCATCTGCACTGCAGGAGGATTTCAATCATTAAAGTACGATCATGTGCAACAGCTGAAGCCCTGAAGAGTTTTGTATTTTACCTGAGCCACTGGTATTGAAAAGAATATCTCCAGGTACAAATTAACAGATGTACAAAGCAGAAATAATAAATTTGATAGAAAAGTAAAATGGCTATAGCTCCTGAGAACTACGAATTGGACAGACTCTAGAAACAGTAGGAAAGAACAAGGGCCATTAATTTTTATTCAATACCCATGTGCCAAGTCCACCAGTGCTACAGAATCACTCTAAAGCTGAAATACGCATGGATACTCTTCAAAAGAACGGGAGTTCCTACTGGGAAAGTCTCCCCTCTTTGTCTCCCTCATAGTTACTGCTTCTGAGTTATGCTTTTAGCCTGCAAAATATTGACAAACAGACCCCTCCATCAGCCAACCCACTTCACAGAGAGAAAGGCACTTCACACAAGATGAGGAAACTAAGAAGCAACTGTTGATCGCAGCCACAGAAAGCAGCAGCACAAATTAGACTAAATGTGTCTCCAAAAGCCATAATTATCCAAGCTTAAACAAAATAAGCATACACGTGGTTATTCACATTTGCCTGGAGGCATCCTCACAGCATAAAACACATGGTGTGCTTGCTCTTCTTCCACTTGATAAAACAACAAATATTTTCATCACCTAACAGTATTGATATTTACATTTATAGTCTTGGAAACCTGAGAGAAACTCTGTTGTCTTGCCTTGACGCGGTCTCTCCCCTAACCAATTTCTGTTTTAGCTCAGGCAGTTGGGTTTTGTACATATCCTGGTTTGACTGAGTTCAATTGGTTCATGGATAGATTTAAGAAGTCAATATCAGTGCTTAGCAAAGCTTCAGTAGAAGAATTTATTGGAACACCATATCACAGGATTTTGGTCAGAACTAAGAGTTTCAAATGGATTCGTGTAAGATCACAACACAAGAGATATTTCTATCTTGAAAATAAAGAGGATTTGAGACACATAACTAAGATTTGAACCCAGATATTACAATAACCCAATGCATTTGAAATAAGTACCTGTTTGAAATGTTCACAGATTGATGAATCTCTCAGCAAATCTGTGCTTAATGCATAGCCCAAGCCTACAGCATACTGGGAGTGGGGAATAAACCTTGCCACCACAGACAGGTTAATGACCTTTGAAAGCCTGTCAGACTCCACTTCAACGCTGCAAGATGCATTCTCAGAGGACAGAAAGCCTCAGAAAAAGGCAATGACTTCTAATACTGTCACTTTTACTTCACAATACTCCCTAAAAACAGCATGCCTCTTGGGTTATGATTGCTCTGGTCAGCACTGTTGTCATTTCCTCATTTCTGTATATCTGTACTTCTCAGTTGTTTCAAGTACAGCTGTAAGCTCCGCATACACAGAGGTCATCTATTCTCTGCTGTAGCACATCTGGCATAAGGTTTCAGTTCACTGGTGTCTCTAAGGACAGTAGATGACACAGTCTAGCACATGATTACCATATGCAGTTACAGTTCCCTCTTGTGGCTGAAACCAAAGGTAAAAACATCCTTAACTACTCCTGCTTGACTTCCATTGGTACAGGCCTATGATTTCCTTCTTTTTATCCTGATCGCTGTGTCTGCATGTCTACAGACTGCAGCACACTGTTGGGTCAGTCAGCAAGACCAGCACTTTTTGTTTGGGAAAACTGATAGATATCTTAAAATTGAAAAGCAAGCCATTGCAGAAAGTCCTTTCAGAGCCAAACGTGGTTAATCCAATGTTTAGCACACTCACTCATCACGTGACTGACCCGCATCAAGTTCTGCTTTGTTAAATCAAACCATTTGCTCACCTTTTTATTTTGTACCCTTGTTGGTAACATCTATTTATCGGGGCAGAAAGCCTTGCCCACTGCATATCTCATCTGGGTGACTCCAATCTCCAATTCCAATTTCAGTTGCCCTACTAAGACTGTGTGCCAAGAGGTTTGAAAATTGCTGTCAACAGCTAACATTTAAACAGGTGACCATCTGCAGAGTGCCAAAGATTTTCCATAAACAGCTTCCCCCACCACAACTCCCACCCACTGGTTTTCTGTTCTATATTATTATCTATCACAGAACAAAAGTTCTTAAGGGCAGGAATTCTCTCTTCATGGCAGGTGCTGTTCATGCCTGACACAGCCAAACTCCATAATCATGTATTGTATGTGATATTGTAATGTAAATAATGCTAATAATAGCAAAGCCAACAATATAATTTTCTCTCTGACACTGCCTCCAGTTGCCACCATTAAGGCTGTTTACAGGCAAGCACCTGATGAACTCCCATGTAGGCTCTGGTTGGCAATTTTTTTCAAGTTTGCTTTAAAATTTCAGCCTCGAAAAGTACATTTATGCTCAGAAACTTGCTAATTCTAGAGTAAATGCACTGGTACAGGTTGATCAAAGAGGTCTCTGAGTCAGTCTCCTTCTATGGAGGTGTTCAAGACTCATCTGGACACCCACCTGTGTGACGTATTGTAGAGAACCTGCTTTAGCAGTGGGGTTAGACTTTATGATCTCTTGAGATACCTTCCAACCCCTGCAACTCTGTGATTCTCTGATTATTATAACGAGATCTGAGCTCAGGATGATTATATTAATGTCGGCATAACAGCCATCACTCCAACCCTGAATTAGGAGAGACAGCTATATCTTCCCTAACTCTGACATTTGATATTCCTTTTAGTTTATGTACTTGGCATGGACGTTATGAGACGTTCAACTAAATTATCACCACATACTTGTGAAAGGAGAATTCCATCATAAAATATATCACAGAATCTCTTTGGAAACAGCTAGCCTAATATCTCAGTGAGATAACATCACATATTTGCATATCAACCCGTAAGATCCTAAAGCAATGTAGATCGGAATCTAGAAGTTCTCCACCTATGTTACAGTAATTTTTCAGAGCAGAGGAAAGAACTCTTTGTGCCTTGTTCCAGACTCAGGGAAAAAAAAAACAAGTGGTTGCTCTTTTAATTCAACCTACATAAAGGTAGTCTGACGTTTCAACTTGAAAGTCAAAGCTAATCCAATGTGATGCTAACCAGAATCTTCTCGTCATTTGTTTTTGTTTACACAAACTAAAGAAACATCATTAATCAAAGCCATTGGAGGTCTGTTTTTTTTGTTTGGTTTTTTTTTTACTTTCACAGTTAGAAATAATCATCTTTAGACTTAGTGTGGCAGAAATACTAATCACCAGTAGATAGCATACCTTCAGTCAGAACTAAGGCAAAATGCAGGAAGCTATATTACATCCAGATGGAGCTTCTGGGCATGCTGGAATTTGAACAGGACACTTCAATTATTGTACATATCTGGGAGTGATCTCGTACTTTTTTTTTTGGCAAAGAAAGGCAAGAAAATCAAGTTACCAGCATTTGTTTTTTCAATGTTTCATTTGTCTACTTACAGAATTGCTCCACGTCATCACTTTTTTTAGATTCTGGCATAGCAGTGATTGTGAGCAGTGGGCACGTATTTCCTCCTAGTGTCTGGCAGAGTGCCTGTTGCCTCCAGTAGACCTTCTTGGGGTTCCTACTCTTTTCCAAGACATCAAGATGGGACTGAGAAAGAAGAAAATAAGCAGAATCATCAATGAGTCCACTGTCGATAAAAATCTGATTTTATTCCACTAGCTATATGTCATTCTTGGCACTCATTTTATATCTTGCTAACTTACCAGCTCCTCTCTCCTTCCAGTTAATATCATCTCTTTGTACATGCCATCAATATCCATGAGCCATTCAGAAAGCACCCCAGTTCACCAAAGCTGCACATGACTATTATCTATGTCATTTTACCAGAACAGTTCTTAGGTACTTTTATTAGTGCAAAGAAATTTCTATGCGTACATGAAGTCCAGAAGAAAATCCCAAATTCTTTACGTAGAGGCCCCATGTAGCATGTGTGAAAAGTTGTCCTTTTTAGCATTCACAGAACTGGCTGGTTAGCTGTCAAGCATGTATTGTTGATACTCAGGAACAAGTCCAGATTAGAGGCAGTCAAAAAGTTTACATGAAAACATTTTGTATCATCATTAATGGATAACACAAGCAAGCGTATCTTTCTAAGAAAGAATTTAAAAATGAGAGGTTTTATTTTTTTCCCTACCAGATTTCATGGTTGCCAGTTTTAAATAATTCTTACATACAACAGCTCCTTAAGAAATATGAGCAAATGAATAGTCAAACTAAAAACAATATCTTTTTGGAACTAGTTCTGATCGCCTCATTAGACACACAGCCCTTCGCCACCCACACAGCAGATGACGTGCAGATCTCAGTGGCTCCCTGTCTTTACACTGTAAGTGAAAGTGGCAATGATACTTTGAGTAACCCCACTGCAGGGTGCTGCTAACTGCTGTGGAATACAAGTTGTCTAGCTGTCTCTAGACTGGTGGAAATAGACATATTGCAGCATGCATGATACTAACAGAACCTTAACTACAGTGCATGAGGACACAGAACAATCTTTACATTCCAAGTGTTTGTGCTAATGAGTCAGGGCTAAATCTTAGCCAGTGTTTAAGGGACAAGACATTTACGTTCCTAAAACCTCAAACTTCATCTTTCAAACTGCTTTTTCAGTGACCACTTGAATGTAAACACAGAGCTGAAATTTACAGTCATCTATGCTGCAAGACAATTAACGTACTGCTCTATAAAGTAAATTCAGTTATTAGACCCATTTAAAGAGCTTACATAGATACAGATAACTCAATATCGTGATTTACTTATGTTTCTAATCCCAGTGAAACTTAATTGGGTATAGTAGCCACAGAGATTTCAGCTAGATATCTAAACAATTAACACTATAATATAAAAACAGATAAATTACTGTTCATAAAACAAATATAATTACTAATGGACAAAAAGTAATGAACTGCAGAGTGCACCCAGATCAAATAGGATTCCACAGCATAGTAAATATGCCTGTAGCTATTAAATATATATGATATTTTAAAACATTTCCAAATGGCTAACTGCAGAAACAAGTTTATCTTCTTCCCCAAAGAACCATATATTTAATTGATTCCTTGGGTTCCTAATCACTTTTAATTTACTACTGATATGTAAAATCAACGTACTCCACCAGTGGTCAAATGCTTTAAACTAAAATCTGCTGGTGCACAGACCTGACTTAGTTTATTCACTGTGGAAATTAAAGCAGCATGGAAATGTGTAAATTGCATCACTCAGGATATTCTAAACCATTCCAAACAAATAAGCCTTTTAGAACTATTGGATGCAACAATTTTGCTTTGGCTAAATAGCTGGACAGAACAATCTATCAATCTTTTCCATCCATAATTTTCATTTACCAATTTTCATGGTCCTAACTGAGCCTGAGTTCATTTAAACTTTTCCAGAGGCAAAATTTCCTTCAACTTCAATAAGCATTTTATTTGAAGAGGCGGTGAAACACTTCAAGACTTGGCCCTGCAAGTCCAGGAATAATATCTTTTTCATCTCTATTCTATTCATTCAGTAGTAGGTGAGATATTCAGTGATTCCCAGAGCATAGAAACTCTCCAAGACTCTCCTGCTTTTTTGCCAGCAGAAGGTAGAAATCAATAACAGTAAAATAATGATGAGGCATTGCATCTCCATAATAAAGTATGGTGGTGAATAAGCCCACTTACTTCTTCAGTACTACATTTGTCTTCTCCCCAGCAGACTGTAGTGTATATGTGCCCTTAAGGCTATAGGTCAAAACCCACTCACTGATGCAGAGGAATTGTTGGTAGCCATAAGCCTGATGAGAAGAGTGCTGGTAGGCACAGTTTGGACCATGAAGGCCTGAGTGGCCTTCTCCCAGATATTGAAAGCAGTTTCTTTAAACGTCCATAATGGGATGCAAAGCACTTGACAAGAGACTGGTTTTCAAGAGGGAATTAATCTAATTAAACCACGCTGGCAGCATACAGAGCTGCAAGGCTACAAAGTGAGAGAGTACTTGGTACTCTGTCTCCCTCAAAAATCTGTGTATGCTTTCATATCTAATAATGGCAAATTCATATCCACATAAAGCTTAGAATAATCTTCTTTTTTTTTTTTTTTTTTTTAAACCAAACCACACTGGTTTGGTTTCAGAACTAGAAAGGCTAACAGCAGAAATTTATATATTTATATATATTTTTATATATTTTTATATATATATATACACACGTACACACATATAAATGCAAAATGTATTAATTTTTTCTGATAGAGGACAGAAATAGTGGGTAAAAGACTGACCTACAGGATCACTCTTCGTTTGCAGTAATATCTTTTCCACTCTCAGCAATGAAGCAAAGCAAATCCCAGAGCCACCCATTTCCCTTCTTTTATTCTACTTTCCATTGAGATCTTTGGTTCTCCCACATTAATCTGAGAAAATGTATTGGATGTGTTTACCAGAAAACCTCCTTAACTTTTGACCAGAAAAGGCTATAGGAAACAAATCTTTCCCCAGAAAATAAACTTGGTACAACTTCACAATACGCTTGATGCTTTGGAATTGTATTTTCTTAGTTTCTCAATTGACAGCGCTCATTTGTGGTGTCACAAACACCTCCTAACATCCAACTGGAACAGATGAAACAGCTGACAAGGAGGATTTGAATGAAACCCAGCACTGTGGTATCCCTCCACTTGTGGGTGTACCTCTGAAAGCTGAGCTGCTGTCTTCTGTCAGAAGCAGCAGTAAGCAGCCTTCTCTTCTGACTTGTCATTAGCTTTAGAATCCTCCTTCTCCCATCAGGGGGTACCACATCTCCAAGCAAATGGAGACATCTTTAGTTTGCATTATCTTACAATTATAAATGTTTGCACTCCAACTTATTCCATAAAGAAATCATTTTTCCTACAACATTCTGGGCTCCAAAGCTAACAAAGCCTGCAGCTTCAAGTAAGACAATGAGAGCATCATGATAATTAAACAACTGCTTGTGAGAGCAGACTTCTATGCTACCACATTTTCTCATACTCGAGCAGCTCCAATCTGTCAGGCCTGCTGTCTTATCTAGATGGACATATCAGCATTACCATCATTGCAGAGTAGGTGTAGGGGTAATGGTAGGCCAGATAGCAGACATCATCTTCGTGAGGGAACTTGATGCTGAAGGTGAGAGTGTAATAGCATTTTCCTCGTGAGCCTCCTCCTGCAGCTGCACTGCAGCAGTAGTGGTTTCTGAAGGAAGAGAAAAAGGGGGAAGCAGAGTTGTCACTTCCAGATGCAAATGAAAGAACTAAGCATTCAGGGAACTATCTATCCTAAATGATTTTACACCTCATACTGCAGGTCAGCTCCAGACTCAATCCACTGTTGTGCAAAGTCTGGGAAGGCCACATGCAAGTACAATCAATCTAATCCCAGTAACAAGGCGGCAAAAAATAGAACAGTGCTAAACAACATTCTGTAGTATAATAATGCATCTATCAGATATATGAAAAATAGGAAGGTCTGATAAACTGTGGTCCTGCTAAACACAAAAATGTAAGAAGCATCATGATTTTAAGCACCCCTGAGCAAACCTAGTTTCAGGGCTCTGTTGGGATTCACTGTCCTCACAGGCAGGTAAGGAACAGCACACTACAGAACAGCATGTAGCAGTGCTGAACACAGCCAGTCCATGCTGCTCCAGGATGGGAACTCTCACAGGAGGTAAGAAGTTATTTCATTTTGTGAAGGTGAAAATAAAAAAACAACTAATGCTAGTTCACATAGTGCAGTCTAGATATTTAAACTAACACATTCAGCTAACATTGCTGTGTTGCTTCCAAGGTTCAAGAAGAAACTTCTTATTGACATGCCTGAACAATGCCATATAAAATATTCCGTGAAAGCTTGAAGACTTCAAAAAGATAAATAACTCAATAGAATATGAAGCCAGTCATTCAGGAAGACAAAGGATATTCCAGGCAAAACACAGGACATTTATAAAAAACTTTCAAATGTCATCAGTGGCTCCCTCCTGAGTAGGAAGAGGAGGGAAATGGGTTTTTATGGAGACTGCCGACAGAGACTTGACTTCACATATATTTGCAAGTTAAAAGCTAACCAAAAATCCTCTTTTGGAATTCCCCTTTTCAAGTCCTCCAGTCTCTCCCTGTAAGTGAATATGAGGGTCAGTTTCTCCCTAGGAGACAGGGGACTGGGCTTGACATCAAAGCCAGGAGGTCATGAACATCACCAGCCAGGGTCCTCTCCCATGGTACCTGAGGGGGTACCTGAGCAGGACATGCTCAGGGATGGCAAGCATGTTAAACATGATTCATGAATTTGTGGTAATGAGTCCTCTCTACAGCATAGACAGGCAAAGACCAAGTGGCCAGGACAGAGCTTAATTAGGGCTTCTCAATCCATGGGCAAAGGGCGTTGGGTGGAAGACACAAAGGAGGTTGGTCAGGGCCATCGAGGCCTATTAATGTACTCAAGCCCTTGGAGATCCCTGCATTAAAACCATAACATTTTGAAGAGAGTTTCTCAAACTGTTCCCAATGTAGTCCCTTACAAGAGATGTACTCTGATAAAGAGATGACTTGAGACAGAGTAAGAAAGTTTTCTTTCAGCACAGACGAAGAAACAATTCATGCGCTTCAGGGAGAAGCTTCACAGCAAATTGCATCCACAAGTACATTTCAAACAATATTTTTCCCACACAGCACCAATTATGCCGTTGTGGAACCTTCTGATTCTGAAGGACTGGGAGGTTTCTTTGACAAATGTTATCATCAACGTTGCATTAAAATGCAAAATAGAGAAGGCAACCAAAAGATGCAATTTCAGCTCCTGAAATTTACAATACTAGTTTATTTTGCTGCTGTTCATTCTTATTCAAAGGGGTGGAGAGAAAAGGTAATTATTCTTGTCAAACTCTCCAAAACAATCAGCTCTTTTTCATACAGAAGACACAATACAATGCTGTTGGGTTGCTGGTTTTTTGTTGTTGTTTTTTTGGTTTGTTTTTTTTTTTTGGGGTTTTTTTTTTTTTTTTAATACCTGAATGCAATAGTTAGAAACATGTAAATGATACTGAGTGGATCAATAGACAGTACAGGAACACTGAGTCCCACAGGCAAACCGAAAACCTACGATTTTCTCCTTAGATGAACCCCCTCACCCCAACACTTCTCTCACAAATAAACTACTATAGTATTGGATAAAGAGACTCAGATTAAAAAAATGCAGTGAATCAACAAATACAGCAATATCTACCTAGCAATTTTTTTTAAAAGTCAGGACAGTACCATTTGATCCAGATCCAATTAGTTTTAATGGTGAAGAATGATTAAGAACCATTCCTGTATTGTGGGGAAGGAAAGGACTCATCTCCCTAGCCCCTAGCTATAGTCAGCATTACTTGGAAGGTTAGATAACCTTACTCATGGATAACTTTCACAAAGTGCTGAGATCATCTGAGTTCTCCCATCCAAATTTGTACTTGTGGTCAAATATACTGGAGGAAGCAGGACTTTGCGGGAAGATACTGCCTATATATTTTCCATACACACCTGGGAAGTCTTCCTGCCTGTCCCTTATGGTCTAGTAAAATCTTACCCTTCTATCATCAGTAATTCTGCAGTCAAAAAGTCTCTCCTGTCTAAAATGGCCACCTAACCCAGAAGCTCTGCACCACCAGACACCTCTGACCTTGATACTACCCTAGAAGACCATGCTTCTTCGCTGCTGTAGTGCTCAGATCTGATGATCCTGAGAGTACAGATGCACAGCTCTCAAAGTGCTTAGCAGTCTATTTCATTCTTCTTTTGAACCTCTCTGCAATTCCAGAAACCTACCCAGATGCTTCTAGACTTTGAATTACAGTAGGAAGTTTACAAGTGGTTTTGTGAGGCTTCACTGTTCTTCACTCATATGCCAGAAAAACCACCTGTGTGTGCACAACATAAATGATCATGTATTCCCACAGCACATAATCTGTTCACCTCACAATCCATCATATGATGCAGTAACTCTGAAGGAAACTTTAAAAACAGCATCTTTCTTTCTTTCCTCCCTCTTTCCTGCAGCTGCTGACACCCTGAGATGGTTCTTCTGTTTCCTTGTTCCCACACCAGGCTCATACTTTTTCTTCCACATCCCTTTTTCAACACTACCCTACCAGCAGGAAACCCAAATTAACAAGCAGGGAAGAGGCTATTATTCTGGGCTATTCTGGGCTTTGCTGGTGCTGCAGTCCACATAGCGTTTGTTGCAACACTGGCATGAGATTTATTTATCTCAGTAGGTGAGCATCAGTGCTTTCCTCCACTTGCATGCCCTAACTTATCCTTGCCTACTTATATGGGAGCTGAGATCGTCTTTCCTCATGCATTTCTACAGGACCGTGCTTGATGAGGGCCCTATCCTGACCAGAATTCTACAGCATTACTGACAGTTATAACACAGTTTTCCTAATGAACTGAAACACCGTTCAGCAAGATCTCATCTTCTGTCTGGAGAGTGCAAATGTATTTTCACCTTTCATCTGTATGGTCTTGATGGAATTAAAAAAAAACGACCATAGCAACATCTGTTCCTCACTACTTTATTTATGTTCTCTTAGCAAAAATGTTCCCAAAGTCTCACAAGCTCTCTAGAAGATAATGCACTTGTTATTAGAAAGGAAATAAGAGACCAAAGGGTGCTTTTTTTCCTTTTTAAAATCATCTTACACGTTGTATCTACCATGCCTTTCAGTCACTTAATAATAATTAAATCACTTTGCTTGCTGCTCTCCTTCAGAAATAACATACAGGTAATACATTTTTAATACAGCTATGATGACAAGTTAATAACAATTATAATAATACTTATCACTTACACTGTGCAGTAATTTTTTGAGCTTAAAGTACCTTTGCAAGCATTATCTAATTAAAACTTGCCTCTCATTTATCTGGATAGTAGGTGAGTGACTAATTATCCACGTCGTATGGATTGGGAAAGTGAAACATATACAGTGAAGCTCTTGGCCAAAGATAGACACAAGCTGGTAAAGGAGCTGGATTCTACCTCAGGAAATACAAGTCTTGCTCATCTCATCTTCTAACTTCCTGCCTGAAGAACTTAATATAGCCAAAAGCACTGGCAGGTGATGGAATACACAGCATTGTACCAGCTTAGACTAAAACAGCAAAGAAAATATCTGTCTTGGATTAGTAGAGTGTTTGAAAAAGAGCCTAATTGGAAAATCAACTGTTTATCACCTGCATCCCTTTGTCCAAAATCCATCTACCATGTGGAGTTTGTTATGCTCATTTTACAACATGTCCTGATGTGGTACACGCACCATGCTTTAGTAGCGCTTTGGTTTATAACAAAGTAGTAGCATTTAACAACCTATGGTTCATGCCTAAATTCAGCTGTTACTTTGGAGCATGCCACACTGGAAACTGGAAATACACTACTTCCCCTTCAAGAGCCATATCCAAGTTAAGGCACTTTTATTCTCCAGGTTGTAGGCAGAATCCTACTCAAAGTAGAATGTTCCCATGAGCATCTTGCTACTAAGGCTTACACTCATGCTATGAACATCAGCTGCTATCAGTGTCACAGCACTCTCTCACAGATATCATCAGAACCAAGATGCAGCCTGCTAATGATGATTCCTTATAATGTGATTATAAAGATGCTGAAGAGAAAAAAAAGACCTAGTTCTGACACTGCTATGGCCACCAAATAGCAAAGTCTTTAGTGGTGATGTGAGAACAAAACGTTCCATGTGCCTCATTATTATCTGTGAACTGACTATTGTCTGGAAAAGCTGAAGGTTTTCTAATATGCCTAGAATGAGCCATGAAACCAAAAGGCACGAGCACCTTGTCACCAATTCAGCATGCTGCCATTGTTCCTCAAATAATTTGCTGGAAAGGAATATTATTCAGTGCATAAAAGCTGCCAAGACAGCAAGTGAATTAGATGATCTTATAGTAACTGCAACTCTGTTTATCATGGGTGTATCCTGTTACATCTTGGAGAGGCAATAAAATAGAGCAGAAGTGTCACTCAGCTTCATTTTGACAAGAGCTCTGCTAATATTTTCTGCAACATAAAAGCTCTCTTGTAAGACATCTGGGAAAGGTACGCAGTGACAGAGCTGTGCCACAACATTCATCTTTTTCAGTGAACTATCCCATCCTCAGCAAAGATGAGTGTCAGCAGAGATGAGCATCATCTGGATGTTTCGTGAATACGCCTTTCCTCCCACTGTCCTTCAGCTCAGAGGTTGCCCTCAGTGAGAGCTGTGCAACAGAAACAATTAAGGGCATTCTAAATTCATGAATTTGGTACTTTTACCTGGTAAAAGTAAATAGATGAGGTCCTCTGCAAAATCTGCCAGCCTGCCCTCAAGATATGTGACCAGAGTGAACACAAATGAAATGAGATGCTCTCCCAGAAATACAAGCAGTGTGGTATCACTGCAGTGATCCCATCTCCTCCTATTCTGAAGCCATCATCTGAGCAACCACAGACGTACTTTGTCCATACTCCCTACCATAGCACAATTTCTCATTACTGGGAATCAATTTGATAATCACTAAAACAAAAGGGATTTGACGTTCAGCAGAGGTTAGAGCTCATATGTATTTATAAGAATTCTTGTGTATACAGAACATCTGCAAACAGGAAATGAGACAGACAATGAGTAGCCATCCTAGGTGAACATGTTGACATACACATAATTCAATACAAAATTAGAAAACACCAAATCAATACAACTCCATTCTCTCATATTCAAAACAAGAATCTGAATACTTGATTAATTGTACAATCATGGTTTAATCTTGGAAGTCAGCTGCTGTTTAATCACTTTACAGTAACTGTCTTGTTAATGACAGAATAAGCCATTGCTCTATGGTAATTAGCACATGAAGCTTGCCCAGCTTGCATCTGCTGGGCTTGCTCATTTTGTCTTGCATCCAGAAGCCCATACTGAACAAAACCAGAGGTTGCAGGCATGCAAAAAGAATCCATTGCACCACAGTATGCTAGCTCTCAAGAGAGCAGCTTCAGAACTAGAAAAGGTGAAGTGAATAAAGATTAGTTAAGAGTTTCCATTCTAAGGAAGTGTCTCCCTTCTAGGGGAGAGAATTCTGCACATGCCCTGTTCTCCTAAAGCAGATTTCGAGATCTCACTTTTAGCTGTCTCCTGAAGTTGGGAGCACACAAAACATAGAACTAGCATCAATTCAGAGGCATTTAAAACACGGCACTGTGGTCAGAGGTTAACAATGTCTACACAGCTAACAGGAGGGAAACTGAGGAGCTACAGATTATTCACCGCTACTTACTTGTAGTAGCTGATATCATGTCCTGCTCGAAGCCAGCGAGGCCTGCCCTGGAGAGCTTCCTTCACCGAATACATAACCAGCTGCATGCCTGCAGAAAACAAGAGTTTCAAGTGACATGACATCCCTGGCTAGAAAAGACGGAGATGGAGAGGAAAAGGGAAAACAAGAAGGATTATTATTTTCTCTGTGCTCTCTTGGCAGACAGTTAATGCAAAGTAAATATATTTCCATGCTTGGTTCTACTGTAGCCATGTCAGTCCTGAAAAACACTGCCAGAAGAGAGCTGAATTAGGGTTTGTTAGAAAATAAATAAGCCTGCTGGCATTTGGAAGGGAGGACTTCAGCTACTCTGCTTACAAACACATAGAGGAAGGGAACAAAGAGAAGAATAGGAATCAACATATCAAACAGATCAGTAATTTGTTTAGTACCGTATTTCATGCTTGGCTGCACTGTTATTGAATCCTTAATCCTGCCACAACATTAGAGGCCTGCGGTGCATCTAGAATTATACTTTCAGAAAGCAGCAAGAAAAACTGTCCTAGAGTAAGTTTTTAAACTTTCAATTAGGCCTAAATAACACTGATTATTATGATTGATACTGACTACACTGAAGATCTAAATGCTGTTAACAGCAGCATCTGTCTTTGTACTGCATTATACTGGAAGATGACTTCTTCTTGACCTCCAAAACGTTGCCATTTCAAGCCCTGAGCTACGCAGCTCCATCTGAACCGTGCACACGTTTATTCACAGCTCCATGAAGCCAGCCCATTTACAGGCCATTTTTCTAGCAAATTCTTTCACTCTTCCACCTGCTTGCCCTGTTAGTAGTACAGCAAGGATCCTGCCTTCACAGAGAGGCACTGGGTGGCCCTAGTGAGGTGTGGGCTTAAGATCTACACTGCTCTCAGCATCCCAAATTCCATCTCCTTCCTTTCCCTGTGAGTGCAAAGCCCCACACGTAACCAAACTGCCTCACAGTAATGATCGATACTGGTCTGCCATCTAATTTCAGTTCAAAAAAATTAGCTTTTCCTTTCCATTTTCCCCACAGAAACATTCCATTTCGAAAACAAACACAAATCAGGTTTCTGAGACAAATCTCAGTATTTTCCAGTGTGGAATTCATAGGTGGAAAAAAGGAAGGAGAGAGGTGGAAGTTGCATTTCCCAGCCTGCCCTGCTCCTTATCACAACTGTTTCAAAGGACGCCTTTTCTGCTGATGTGAAAATTAGGCAGTGCCACCCAGCTGAGAGGAAAAGGGAAGAGAAGACTCAAAACAGGCTAATAATCAAGAGCTGTAAATTATTGCCACTCATGGCACTAAAATCCAAGTATTATAACATGGGTATTAGCCCAGGGAAGCGCAAAGGAAATCTAGCAAGTAGGCAACACCTCTTACCCACAGTCTGTGAATATCAAGCATGTGCTGGCAGGGGCACTAAGCCTCACTCACCCAATCTAATAAGCTGGAGCACGTGTACTCTCTCAGTGCAGCAGAAGCAACCCACAGAAGAGCTGTTTTAACAACCAGTCCCTCCTACAAGCTGTACTAAAGCATGCCATGGCTTACCCTCATTGCACTGGATGCTTTTTTAAACGTTTTTCTTTCAAATATGTATTTTTCATTACACGCTTGAACATGCAAGTCATGTCCAATTTCAGTTTGCAAAAAGAGGTGAAAAACGTTGACAACAGACAAAATAGCAGATAATAAGCAATCTTCCACCAAAAATACTCAGAATCTCAATCTATGAAGACACCAGTGGCTTTATCAAAGGTAGCAGTGGGGTTTGCAATAAGAAGGACCCCTAATATAATTCATTTTCAAGCTGCCATCAGACACACCATTTTTAATGGCTTGTTTATTCAAAAAGCAGAATAAGATGACAAACACAAAAATCGCTTTCATTTCTTTTGGGATATATATGAGTACTTGAACTCCAGCCCTAAGGGCTAAAGAGCAAATGCTTTATAATTCATTATGCCACTCATCCAGCTCGTCTCACAAATACAAGTGACATGTCATTCCAGCTCCTAGTGCTATTTGTTTTAGGTACATTGATCCTGAGTGTTTCCCTTGTGATGCTGAAGGTTGTATCCACAGGACTTTAGAGGAATGTAAAGTCTGATATTAAGGACATATTAAACATTCTGAATCTGGTCTTGAACTGGTGTAAATTAGCACGGATCCATGGAAACAAAAAACTCTCTATGCCAGCTAAGAATTCAACCCACAATCTTCATGCAGATTAAATAATTTCTCTACTAAAATGAGCACTGAAAGCTAGGATCTGCCCTGTCTATTTCTAAGCAATGAAGCCTTTCTCCTGAACTATAGACTATGACAGGAGCTCAAAGACAGCTTGTTACAGAATTTTTTGTATCAACAGAAGTCTCGTCAGGTCTAAAGGCAGAGAAATGTCTTTCAATAAATCCAAAAAATCATTAATATTTGTTTGAGCATTATCTTTATTTATCTAAATCTTATTAGAGCTCTTCAATCTTGTGCTACTCATTCAATCCCAGAAGATCCCCGTTCTTTCTTCCTCCAAGCCTAGTGCCGTTCTTCCTCAGTTCTGGTTTCTAATCAAAGAACAATGACCATTTTTTCCACAAATCCTATCTCAATACACAGTTCACTCCTCAGTTGTCTTGAGGATATGGAAAGGTTATTTGTCAAACCTAAAATAACTCCTTTGGTGGATTTCAGTGCAAATAAAATGAAGCTTACTGTCTTCTTCACAGACGTGGAAATTTCAAAACCCTTCTGGCATGAGAAGTATATCCACGTGAACAGAATGCCATCCCAATTTCCCAAAGACTCATACCGTAATTAAACTGGCTATTGAGCTTCTCACAGTTGATAATGTTGAAGCGATAGGGAACTGCTAATTTCATGCCACGGACTTCAAAGTAGAACCACTGGTGATGCTGGTTGGTGTTCACATCTGCATTCATAATTAAATCATATTCAAACCTGTTAATGAAGACAAAGAAATGGTGCCCATGAACATCCTACCAATCCACCACTGAATCTGCTGAATGTGACCAAACTCATTAATAGCCTGTCAAAGAGCTCCATTGAACCAGTGGCATCCAAACACACCTTCAAATATTCACAACTTTTTAGTCATGTAAAACTTCACGAGCTTTGCTTTCTCACTCCTGATTCTTTCAGGACGTCTAAATATTGGCAGGCATCATAAGCTCTGCATCATAAAACTTGCTGCCCTGGCTGATGCTTTCAAAACCCAGCAGAACTCCATCATGTCATACAGTGAACAGAGTAGAAAGTCTGGCTGGGACACAGCCACTGCAGGAATACTTACTCACGCACTTGGATGGCTTTGCGAAGGTTACCCGATTCAAACTTGGAGAAGAATGTCAAACAGCATGGAGCACCGGGGCTTGAGAGACTGCAGTAAATCAAAGCAAAGATACCAAATAAGCAGGTTGCTTCAAAGACAAGTCCACCCCAGCACCTTTTGTATATTAATACAGCTTTTCATAAGCTCTCCATAAGCAAGACCCTGAAAAGTAGCAAGAGATTAGCAAATCCATAATCTTTCTTCCAGCATCCTTCTTGACTCTTGCTTAACAATTCTAAATTTCATCTTCTTTTTCTTTCCCAGCAATCACTTTTGTCCCAGTTCTTATTGCTCTCTTCATTCTAGTTACTTTCACCCCTGACTTATTCTCACTAGTTCATTAATTACACAAGCCAGCATTCCACAACCTTTCCATTATCGTCTGTGATAAGACATAGTACAGGGCAGATGAGAAGGCCACAGATCAGACAAAACTGCAGTCAGTTTCAAAGCAAATCCTTTCCCCAGGGCCATGTGCCAGGAATCTAGTCCTGCAGAAAACTTTTCCTGTTGGGCCTTGCCTCCTACATCACTTCTTGTATATCTTTATCTGAGGTTAACCAAGTAAACAGAGCTCACTAGCAGCACACTGACAGACCCACTAGTTACAATACTCTGTATTTAGTTTACCCACCTGGGCTCATCTAAATCAAAAACAGTTCTTCCTATCAAATCACCAGGCTGGATTAAGCGACGAACATCATCGAGTACTTTGTCCCTAACAAAAAAAAGAGGAGAAAAAAAAACACCAACAAATTGTCATGACACTGGGAGAAGTCTCAGTAAAGGTAATCTAGAAGAAATGTGAAAAGGCTTAAAAAATTCTTTTCAAGGACTGGTAAGAAAGATCAGTTCAGCTCATTCCACATAAACTTCACCTGCATTTTCCTATTTACTTAACCATGAGAAAGCTCATACTCCATTTCCATTACCACAAGTTGCCTTTTGGATGAAACAATTTACTCTACAGAATTTTTACTCTTTGCAGTATTCTATCCGGTCTGTTTTATCCCTGGTTTCTTTCCAGTCAACCTCAATCCTCCAACTGGCTAGTCTTGCCCCTGCAGGAAAATATCTGTCATAACTTTCAAACCCACTCATCTGTCTCCCAGTGAATCTTCACCCCAAATCAGTCTAATTTCTACTCATTATTAAACTGAGGTTCTCTGATCCCAGAAGAAGATCAAATGTGGAATGCCAGATTTACTTCCTGACCTTTGCAGCAATCATGTTATGCCCTGAAGCATAATATGATTATTCCTATTTTAGCTGTACAGTTACACATTATTACAATCACAAAAGCAAAGCTTTTAGAGCAACAGTACAAGAAGATGGGATCATGAATTTGTCTCTAAATAAGACTTTTAGCTTTTGTATTTGAAACAGAAAGAATTCCCTCTAGATGTCAGAAAATAGTGCCTCTTCACAAACTCCATTTGGTTAGTGTTCATCACCTTCAAAGGTTAGCTCAGAGTCCTGTATATTCAACCTCTTTGTTGTGTGGTTATAAACTCCTATGTCACTAAAATGAAATGCAAACTCATTGCACACAGTCACAGATGGAACAGAAACAACAGTGGTTACAAAGAGAATTTCCTCTCCCAAAACAGCATTAAAATACAGCTTTCCCGTCCACTGTACGCCTGAAATGACAAGAGAACAGAAACCTCTAGCAATGTGCCAAAGGGAAGACTCATTTTCATTCTTTCATCATGTTGCATGCCATAATTCTGGGTCTTGGCCTATCTACTTTAAAGAAAAGGCACTACAGGTGTTTCTCAGTGCTCTGACCAGCTTTGGGCCTCATTGCATACATAGCTATGCTGATACTGATATATTTATCAATAGCTAGATTAACTGATAGCAGTTTAGAATATAAGATAGGTGAGTGTTTATGGTCTCACATAAGCCAGAAAAATCTCACCCTGGCATGGCCTCTGCCATCTTTATCAACCAGACAAAGAAAGCAATGCATAGGTAAATTCACCATTCCTCCACTGACAGACAGGACATCAATATCAGAAACACACCTGTTGGTTTCTAATCCCATTCCCAATCCAATCAGATGTAAAATCTAAATAAAAATATCCTGATCTGTGGCCTATCGTCTTGTGGCAAACAATCCAACATTTGTTCTATAACTTCCTCGGTAACTCAGAGATGTGACAGTCAAAACCTAATCATATTAAAGCACAATCACCTTTGAACTCCATACTGCCGATCCAACATGGGCGTGTTGTAAGGAGGAGGCTGGTGGCCCCACAAATCAGGGAATGCCAAGTCTCTGTAGGCTGGTATGGACTTGGTACATTTGGCCCTGGCTATGTAGAAGTGAGGGCTGTGGAATGGAATATTCCCTTGGTGTTCCTCCAGAAGCTCAGTCATTATTTCCATGGTCTCTGATCTGACTCCAGAAGTAGGATCAATTGAAGCCTCACACTCAGGGTTAAATATTTTTTTGTACCAAGCAGTCTCTTTTGGGAGGAGACGTGGAGAAAATGTATGACTCTTGGCTGGGTCTTCTTCATAGGAGTTTGCATTTTGGACTGCTTCTACAGTCTCTCTCTTTTCACTGATCAGACTCCTTGAGCATTTCTCCTTCTTTATTGAACTCTGCAGTGAACCTTTGAAATCCTTCTCCCATGGATCTGATCCTGCCTCTGTGCCACTTTGGGTCCTCCATCTATGGTTTGGACCTTTCACAGAATTACCACTTGGAATGAAATGACATGAAGTGGAGGGAAGATTCTCAGTCTTGTCTCCTGACTTCTTCTCTTCTTCAGACTCTGAATCAAGCTCCTTTAAATTTAAAAAGCAGAAGAAATTAAAAGAAACCTAAGGACACATCATGCCTCCTTCCAGAGAAAACCTTGCAAGGAATTAAGAGAAAATATTTACAGATCTTCCAAAATAATAAAATAACTCATCCAGTAAGACAGCCAAAGTAGAACTACCCACCAAAATTCCTTTATCCACAAAGTTGCTTCAATGGTAGTCCTTCGAAAATAAAAAAGATCAGATTGAGTAATATCTGATCAAAACCTACTGTTATCATAAATTTGGGAAGATAATTCAAAAGGTGTTGTTTTTGTTTGTTTTTTTTTTTTAATTTAATGTTACAGCAAGTGAAAGGAAATCAACCTATCATTAAAACTCCACCCCTTTCTTCATGCAAAAGTATAATTTAATCCCATTTAATTACTTATGGACATGATAAACCTGACAGCGCTGTACGTACAGGAGATACATTCGTTGAATGGTCCTTTATCCACGTTCATATTTGAATCACAGCTTTCAGCTTTCCTAAATTCACTCTGAGACTTATAATGAGTGCAATACTCCTCATTTTCTTGCCCCAAATTGCAATAGCGCAATTTGAATGGTGCATTTCAGTGGCAGTGCAATCTTCTCCATCACTTCTTTCAAACCACTGGTTGACAGTATTTATTTTCCACATCTCATTCCAATCTTGATATTGATATTGTTGAAATTGCAAGCAAGGATACAAATTATTATCCTGACAGATTTCTCATGTGGCAATCGATTCAGTAGCACTTAGTTAAGCCATAGCCAGCCAAATGTGCATCAAACATCATCATCCTCTTTCTATTATTCTTGATTCAGGCCAATAGACTACAGCATAAGGTCTTAATCTTTGTTTTTCCAGTCCTACAAGACACCTAGTTTTGCTTTTGTAATAGTCTTGCCTGGTTATCTATTGTCAGTAATCCTTTTCAAGTAATTCTTAACTTCATGAATATTCACAAATAAAGGAAGTCATGCCATGATTGTACCTGAAAACTATGGGAAAGTTCTGGACACATAGCTTCATACTGCCCAAGCTCTTCCTCTGGCCGGTCAAGCCCTGGCCTTGACCTCAATTTGTTTACATCTGTCTCCAAGTCATAATCCTACAAAAACAGAGATAGAAAAATATGTGCATATTTAACATGCCCCATGACTGTAAAAAGTAATATTCTGCATAACATTCTTTGTTTCCATTACCATACTGAATCCTACAAGTGCTCCCTTCAAACTCATGAGGGCTGTAAACTCAATTAACATAATGGAAGATGGAGGCACAAAAAGAGAGACTGGAAAAAGGGAAATCTGGAATTTTGCTGTATAGGAACATACCTGGAAATACTGTGAAAAAACTCAGTTAAAAAACTCAGTTAAAAAAGTATCTAGACCCACTTCTACTTGAACCTATTTATAAGCATGTCAGCTTGAGAGGATCCATAACAAGGGACATCAACAGCTACTAGTTGTTTCAGAGCACATCAACAATTTCCCTTATGTAGTACAAACCAATAGGTATATGTTCTCCAGACACAGCTGGTAATATTTTGATTCAAAGAAACAATATTATTTTTACAAAGTGTATTTATCAAGAAAATCCCAATAATACATCAAAGAAAAATGGCCTCACAAGCTACCAGCAAAATTGGAAAGCTTGACAGTTCTCCCTTTGATTTAGTCAACCAAATGACATCTCTAATTAAACAGAATGGCCCAACTCAGCATCAGAGTTTGAAGGAATCAATTGCTCATATTTTACATTTCTCCCTCAACGCTGTTGATACACAGCTTTAAAACTCTTGCCCAATCAATATTCTATACTTTATCTCTAACAAAACAAACCAAAAAAAACAAAAAAAAACAAAAAAAACAAAAAAAAACAGCAAAACAAACTTTTAGATAGTTATCACTGAAGTAGGGATAAGAATTATATCTGAATCTATCATGTTTAAAAGCAACCATGCATCTGTGTGCAACTCTCTGTATCAGATTTCAGAACCAAAACAAAGTTTTGGTTCAAAAGTTATCTCATTGAGAAAGGTACACTGAAAGTTCATTACTTATTCTCTGCTTCATCATGGGAGATATACAACCAACATACAAAGCAGATAGTAGTTAAAACTCATATTCAGAGCAAACTCTTAGGCAAAAACCACCAAAGAAATGCTCACTTCTGCCTGGTAAATGCATATGAATAATAAAATGGAACAGAAGCACATAGGATCTGTTTCTGAATGAATAACTAATTAAAGAAGGAGATAAATTCTCAGTGAGCCTTATTCCTAACGAGCATCTTGATGAGCTCTAAAATACAGACAAAACATATAGATAGGGCCAAGTTAGGATGCCGAGCTACTGGTAGGGTTTTCATTGTTGTTTTGTTAGTTTTTATACTTCCTTTTTTTCATTGTGTGACAAATCAAATTAATGCTTGGAGAAAAACGGCAACAAATGAAATGGCCCTTCCACAGAAGTCTCAATCATATCTACGTACTGTATGTTTGCAACTTGGTTTCTTCCCAAACCAAAACACTTTCCCTGGAATATAATACTTCACACTTGCGTATAAGCTTGCATGTGTCCTCAGAACAAAAGTTTGCACACTCATCTTCAGCTGCCGGCGAGCCTTCTTTCGTTTGTTTTGTCAGTTAGGTCATGGCAGAGAGAGAGTGCAAAGGGAGAAACCAGAGGTATTGAATATTGCACCTTATTATTTGTGTGCAGCAGCAGATGATGAAGGTTTCTAGATTCAAATGCCCCACCTATAGCTTAAATGAATTAATCTTTTTCGTACGATAGATGTATAGCCCAACTATGCTCTGATATGGGAAGAAAAGGAGGGTTGGACTTGCCTAGGTGATAAGCCTGGTAATTAATAGGATAAATGCAGAGGACTCTTCACTGAAAGACAGTCCTTTATCTTTTTCCATCTTTCAATTATCCTTTTATTATTTTATTATTCATATAGCACACCCATGTGGAGCACATATATCTACGTTCTCTGTTTAGAAGATTTATCAGGATATCAAAATGGACAATAGTTTTTTCCAGTGTATGGATGATAAATAAACTGTCATTTACATACTTACTTCCTCTTTATCCTCCACATCATCTTTATTCAGGTCTTTTTCCATGTCTTCCTCAGTATCGCTTTCATTATCATCTGCAGAAGAGAGATACAGGCAAATGCATTCAATCTAATATCCCTCGCAGGCCCTCCACAGCAATACGTGCCATCTCATGTGTGGCACACATGCCTTCCAACCAACACAATCCTGATTAAAGCAGATCCCATTTCTTAATCTGGCATAAATGCATTTGGCACTAAATCTCACAGTTTTTAAAGCTCTATTTGCTTGGAATCAAGCACTGCTTTTCAAAACCATGACAAATATCACCATGATACGGATCCAACTCTTATTACAAAGCCATAGAGATTTTCTGCTTGGCTGCAATGACATTACAGGATGCTCTTAATCTATATTATCTAGATTAGGGTATTTTACTGCTATCATCATTACAGTATCTGGGTATCTTCCATGTGCAACTGAAAGCAACAGAGAAATTGCTTGTGCATATCACAGAGTTTACTGTTTCTTTGTTTCTGTGGAGTGGCTGTTCTGCCTGTGCCCGAGTTCTTACTTCCAGCAAGTGCCGAGATACATCATTTACTCAAGTAATTTGCCTGCTATCTGCTTTTATTTTAGACAGGAGAAAGGATAATACGTCCCAAAATTATTTACTGAGAAGACCAGAAGGCAGTATTATCCCCACAGCACAGGCGGCTGCCTCCATCTCTTTTGCTGTCATGGAACTGTGGCATTCCCAGCCTCTGCCACGCTCATTCCGTTCCATTACTTTTCGAATCACAGATGGATTTATTTACTTATACTATTTCCACCATTTATTTTAATCTTTTCTCATTTATTCTCCAAACAGAACCTCCAAGCATCAAGAAGATGTGGGGGTGGTTCTATCCCTAATGAGTATCACTGTAATCCAGGCTAATTTTAACTACAAACCTCAGGATAAGGCAGATAAGACTCCCTTCCCCAGACACTACACTTAATTCTCACATCATGCTCCATTTCCTCCTACCAAACTCACCCTTCAGCAATTTATCTTCAGATCCCATACACGGACGTTCAGTCTTGACGTTCCCAGGAAGAGGGAAGGAATAGGAGCTTCTCACTGTCGCCAGAGGCAGAGGCTCCTTGGGATAGCACTTTCGTAGAATCTGAGTCACAGTGGTTACAATTGGATCCAGATTTTTGCAAGATAAACAGTCCTAAGAACAAAAGAACAACAATATTAAGAAAGACGGTGTCTCTTACAATTGCCCTGCCAACTGCATGCGATCTCCTAGAAATGTTCTTCTGATTGGAACATCAAACCACTACTATCATGTAGGGTTTTTTCCCCCCCTGTTTACAAAAGAAATTAAAAAAATAAAAAAATCAAGTTCTGGAGTCTATTTCCTACAGAAATACAGGTTCCCAGGAGATTTCTGTTCTCATTTAAAAGACCCTCTCTGCTCTTCGACATTCGAGTCGGAGCATACTTAAGAGAGATCCATTAAAGGTATAAGCAGTAGCAATGAAGAGATAAATTCCTTCACGCAGATATGAAGTCTTGCAGAGATCCTAAATTTTGACTGTCAATTCGTGACAAAATCTGTGTTTCTGTATCCTTATTTTTGCTATCTCCAGAGCTACTATGCCAGAACTAACACAGGTAAGGCAGAACAGCTTCACCATCTTATCGCTTTCCTCAGTGCTCTCTCTGAATGAGAACACTTGCTGCACTCTCTTCTATATGGTTAAACATTGGACCAAACAGCCTGAAAGAACACCATATATCACCTAGTCACAAAATACTGAATTCCTTCAGAATCTTAAATCTACTCTTACAATCCAATGTAGAAAACAGAAACAGAAGGAGTTATGAGAGCCCAGATATACGTTAAAAATCTGGAATATTTTTTAATCTGTATTTATTATTTCACTGTACAGAAGTTAACTACTTGGTCTCTATTTTTTGCCTTTCCTTATTTTTTGTGAATCATGCATGAATTTCCTACCTGGACATCTTATTTTCATTGTAACAAGAACCTACCAGAGGGGCACATGTGCATCTTTAATATAACAGACAGGCAGTTTAGATAACTTATTAACGCTGTTGCCCAAAGGCACATTGCCTAAATACACGCAATGCAAACAAAACAAAAAACACCTTATTTTCCAAAATCTTGACATTTCCCCAAGCACCACGTATATATTGTATCCACACCACAGCCTTCACCAGACTGACTAATCTATGCAGCATCCTTCCTAAATTTACAAGTTGTACCACGCTTACCAGCAAGCTGATATATTTAGCATCTTGGGACTAAGGCTTAGCCCATCAGAACAGGAATGCAATTCAAACAGCATGGATGCGCTGTATGTCTAAAGAGGGATATTAAAATAAGTTCTAATATCATCTAAAAATTTTGGCCTCACTTCAGTACAGATAAAATGGTACAGAGCAGAGGGCAAGAATACGCAGTGCTACTGTCTCACAGTCCATAGATAGGATGCTGGCTGGACAAGAATTCAACAGATGCAGTAAGAGGTCAGAAGAGCATAAAGCCCTTTTTAATAAGCAAGAACAGAAAAATGGTTGGGTTTATTTTTTTTTCTTTATTTTTTTGCTGTTGTTGTCCAGGATTTTAGTCTGTTTTCTCATGTATGATTGAACAGCATTATAAGATTCAGTGGGATTAACTAGGATTCCTGTAGCGAGACTAGAAAAATCATCTAAAGCTGACATGCTTACAGGACTCACTACAAGAATCTTAATATGTATTTCTGGATCTCTGGCTGCTACAAACAAGGGTGAGAAAAAACAATTTTGAAAGCATCTCCAAGGAAATTCTACAGCAGTTAGAGCAGAAGCCAAGGAAACTGGTTTCTATTTCAAGTTCAGCCATTCATATTGTATTTGGGTGCCTTAAGTTCACTTGTTATTGAAGAAAAGATAAAGGAAAGTTTGCATGAGGGGTCAGAACAGTCTTGACTATAATTTACTATACTATATATTTTAGATGCTACCATTTACTAAGGAAAACTGTTGGTTTTTTACTAGAACACAGTGAGTGCTAGGCTACAGCCATCTTAATTCATTTCAATGTGAACTGAGCCAGTCAAGAGCAGGGCATTTTCATACTGACAGTTTCCACAAGAGGAATTATTCAAGAACATTGTTAGAAAGTAGTGTTTTTCTTTACAGAAAATTAATTTACAGATGTTAATAAGCCTTCAGATAGAAAATTGAATATTTTGGACTACTTTCATTACTGTTCACAAATTGCTTTGAGGTTCTAACATCACATGGTTTACAGGTGACTGATTTCTTTGTTTGTGTGCGAAGTATCCTATTTATTTGGTAGTGAATGAGGGAGCAGAATGATTCCTTAGACCAGAAACCCCATGAACAGCTAACCTGATTTCAGAGAGTCTGCTTTTAGTTTCTGTAGTCAAGCTTTTTTTCCTTAGAATCTGTAGTAGTCTTACCAAGATATTATAGAAAGGCTTAGCTATTACATCAAGGTAAAAGATAGTTATACTAATAGGAAACATAGAGGGGAATATAGAATAACATTAACTTAGGATAGACTCTATATATCAGATGAGCTTAAGAAATCACATGGGCAGATGATATAATAGCAAAAGAATGGTCTATACTATGGTCTTTCCTAAAGTAGACACAAACCATTCTTTCCTGTATTCATACTACACACTGGGCTACAGCTTGGTAAGTCCTCCCTAGATAAAGAGGAGGGGAAGCAGGGGCAGCGGCTGCTCCCAACTCCTCACGTACCCCCAGCCCCAAGCAATGAGGAACTGGGTCTGGATTTGCCTCGACAGTGAGGGGCAGACACACTGTAAGCTTAAAGTCTGTAAAGGTATAAGCTCAGGTATTCTGGATACCCACGTAAGCCCAGGCACTTCAGCTGTCTGACGGTCTGCACCACAAGCAGTTGGAGAGGGTTCAGTTGAAAACCTGCCATGTGAGTGGGGGCTTCACTGGGGTTTGTCCTAACAAATCCATCCCAGCAGAGCTCTTTTGACTTCAATAGATCAAGGGGAAAAAAGTGTCTCAGCAGAACTTTTCTAGCCAGCCTGTAACACCTTTAAAATCACGTTAGTTGGTCAACTTGTTCAAAACTAAACACCACAGCCAGCACACCCCTAAAGGCAGGTTGTCTGCATAAAGAACCACTGCTTTCCCAAGCAGGAATTGTCTTGCTTTTTTTTGTCTCTGAAGGACACAGTTCCTCTTAGAAGGATGAATTCCTCATTTTCTCTCTACTATCTCTTTCTATTTAATTATCTATGAAGATGCTGATAAACTTTCAGTGGCAGCAGTAGTCTCCACATTCAGTCAGATCCGAGAAGAGCAAGATCTTGCAGGGCTGCCAGACACCTACTGCTCCACATCTTGTTGAGAGACTGACAGTACGACAAAGAAGAACTGAGCAAATGTTGAGCTTTCAGCCTATTAACTCTGGTAATTCCCCTTCCAAAATCAAAACCTAAGTAGCAAAGAGCAGAAGAGAATAAACTAGAGGCCCCTGAAGCTGTCATTTCCGCTCCATTTCTAACCTTTGGACAGATCAGCCTTCTCAGTGCTCACTGCATACTTAGTGTGTCATTTCCTGTTTATTCACCCAAGGTGACCCCAGGTTTGCACTTTTCATGGTGTTGCTCCTAGGCTGAACTATCAGGAGATGTTAGCTCAGAAAAAAACATGGGCTGTAGAAGGCACTTGAGAGAGAATAAGCTGACATCTACCCCCAAGCAGCTGTTACCACACTCTACTCACTTTTCTGCATATCAGGGTGTTGGCAATAAAGAGCTGATACTCCCTGAAAGCTCTGCTGGCTTGACCACCTCATCCCGTCTGAAGAGAAGGCATGGGGAGAGGAGGAAAAAAACAGAACCAAAACGAACTTCTGTCATTCTATTTCCTACTGCTGGTTAGAAATATCTTTGCAACAAGAGAATTACTCATGATGGCAATGGAAACAGCGAAGAAGCAGATACACTGGACTGTAAGGCAATGTATTTGATAGAGGAAAAGCGGACAGGTTTTCATCCTGTATATGATGGTTCTGGAATGAGTTAATGCATCGACCACTGAGAATTACAGCAGAATACCCCTTGTGGAATTGCACAAGTCAGGAACTGAAGGCTTCTCTGTACAGTATTTCTCTAAAGGAAGCATGCTGGCAAAAGACAGAGAGGAGCACATTACTGTTCCATACCAGCCTTTTCTACATCTTACAGGGTGTTCCCATCTTCAGGATCTTTTTTTTTTGACAGAACTACATTAATGTTTCACAGGGTTAAAGTTGGGCCTACTGAAAAGCAACTAATTGATGTTTGTCTTAACAAAAGTCTGGCTAAATCAACACTTTTTAGTAGAAAAGTGCTTTGGTGGAATTATCCATCTGATAGAAACCTAGGATACCTGAAAGAAAACGTGTCATGAAACACCTTAACTCTTCTGTGGAAACTCTGCACTGCACTTTGGGAGAGAATGTCCAAGCAGAGAGCAGGATATAGTGGAGGAGAAAAAATGAACATTAAAAATCCTGGACTATAACTCCTGTGAGGCTCAGTGGGGATTAATATTAGTTTTAAATGGGAACATTTTCATCGGACTGAAAATTGTCAATAATTTTTATTTTGACATTATCATTCTTCACTCATGACAGAACTTCTTGGAGGATGTAATGTCTATATTTCAAGACATGTTTACAGTGCTAACTACCACTGAGGGATAGCTAACTATCAATCCATTTCACTAAGCGCAGAAGGACCATTTACCTGCACACTTGTGAAGAGAATCTCCATACCTCGAGAACCAAGGAAAGTCTCCCTGCCCAGCTGGATGTTGGTGATGTGCTTTAGGCAGAGCAGGAGACCTCTACGAATATAAATGTAGTTGTTGGAGACATCATTGTGATGCCAGTCTTGATAGAGTCTCAGCAATCCGCCCAGATAACCTCTGTTCACTGCTTGTCGACTGTTAGATTCTGAAATTAAAGAGAAAAGGATGATTGAACTCTTTCAGCTGCTCATTCTATTTGACAGCCACATGGCTATGCAGTGCTTATAAACTCAGACTTTAACACCTCTTCCTCATCTCATGGACAAAGCTAAATCCTTTGTTGCTGTTGCAGTTTAAGACATCATTTGTTAAATATGAAGTAGGTTCTTGGAATTACAAAAAAATGTCCCACATCTAAGTGGAAATGGTCAGTCAGAAGACTAAAAGAATGAAGGCTTTCTTTAAGCAAACCAAAGCTGGGGTAGGCACAGAGCCCTTATCTCCTTCCAAGTGCTAATAAACCTAATCCAGATCACAGCACTGTAAGTGTCCCTGAAACCAAAGAAACTCCTGAGGAGTGAGAAAAGCCAAACAATGAGATTAGCTGACAGCAGTCACACGCTCTTCATATTCAGTGTATGTATTTTAGTCCTGACAGAACACCTTGCTGAGATCAACAAACACACAAACCTTGTAGCTGCACAATCCTGTCGACTGTTAACTTCTAACTACATTCCCACTTAGACCTCTATAATGAAAGCCGTAACATAAGTCATGTCATGAGACAAAATAGAATCCCGAGTATGTAAAAATTAACAAAACATCAACATGAACAGCATTTTGGGCTCTTTTCTGCTGCTTTCTGGTTTTGAAAAAAAAAATAAAGGGAATGTTCAGATCATTTTTGAAGGTTTTACAACAAAGCTCAGAAGATACTTTCAAAAATAAAAGCTAGTTTTAGAAAAAAAATTAAAAGGAAAGATGTGATGTTCTCTTAACCATATGGCTCTAGGATACAGAACTCAACAAAGAGGATTAGAAAACTCATCGATAAAATGTGAATTCTTCCATATGACCATTCTGCAGCACAGCCCTTCACCAACTGTGCTCCTGCCCTGCCCCACAGGACAAACACGAAACCATAACAGATTCTAGGCCCCCTCCCTTCAAACTAACCCTGCCTAAACACGCTTTCCCAACAGGTCCTGACATTTCTGGCTGTGATAACACATTAGAAGCTGTCAGGAGCTGGCCAATCAACCAAGGGACCAGGTAGCATGTGTGAGGCTGGAGCTCAACTCCTTGAATACCGATCGGAGTTTGCAGCTCACAACAGATGGCTCTTGGTATGGATTCTCCAGAGCTAGTAGGCTCCAATTCATTTCCAGTCCGTTAAAAAGAGTGCCAGAACCTCTCACACCTGGAACATTAATCAGCAAGGATTCACAGGGCAAGAGAAGAGAGAATAAAAAGGGGCAAAGACGCTAGGTGAAGAAAATCAGTATCAAGGAAGCCACAGAGAGAGTGACTAGAAAGTAGCTAACACACAGCTAACCCAGATGCCAGTGATGAAACAGATGAAGATTTTGGGAAGGGGAAGGAAGTTACCTGCAGTCATCTCAGTTTGCTCTCTACAGTATATCAGCAAACTCTTCCCCAGAGAAAGGATTGGCGGGTAGTTCTGCAGCTACTTGGCCTTACCGTGCAGCTTTCTCTACCATTGCCATCACAGGGCAGGTGACAGTGTCCCAGCAAAAAAATCCCTCACTTTAATCCTGATTTGCATCTTCACACAACTCTGTTGATGCCTCTACACGTCATGCTGGCATTCCATTCTTATACCTTATGAACAGCTGTGCCCAGACACCTGCACTATGGCCTGCATCTCTGTGCAGCCCTTTTTAACTCTCTCATACTATCTCTACCAATACAGTTTGTATTCTGGGGCTTCATGGTTGTCAGACTTTTAGCTTAACCTTCTCCTTTGACCTTCACTCTGTTTTTCTCTCCTTTTTTTTTTTTTTTTTTTGACTTCCTGCTAGAAAACTTTAATTGCTTGAGAATCCTTTATCAATTACTTTATTCATGATTTCCTGCTAATCCTCAACCAGCTGTCATGTTTACTAACCTGCAGGATGACTTACCCCTTAAATCAGTCAATCTTCCTTGAAGAATTACTCAGAGAGCTCTGTAAAAGTCAATAAGTGTATAAAACATGACAAGAAGAGTCAGGCAGTATAAGGTAGGGACAATTTGGATCAGGCTCAGAGCCTCCCTTAACTGTTCAGAGGCAGATGAAATTGGACTAGAAGTAAGGATTTACAGCCCTAGCATTCACTCCTTGAAGTCCAAGCTTTCTGTGTCATTGTCAGTAGGGTGAGGGAAATACCTGGAAAGCACTGCAGGCGGAGCTTGGGGAAGGTAATTAAGCAGAATTCTTATCAGATGTGCTCAATTGGTTTTTGTAGAAACATTAAGGTTGGAAAGGATCATCTAGTCCAATTTCCCACCTACCACCAATATCACCCACTAAACCATGTCCCTAAGTACCACATCTACCCTCTCTTTGAAAGCCTCCAGTGATGGCGACTCCACCATGTGTCCAGGCAGCCCATTGCAAAGCATCACTACTCTCTTCCTAAGGAGAGTCACTTTCTTCAAGACAGGCTTCCACATTTGGATCTCAAGTCCATGGGGACCAGAAGACAGCTGTCCCAACAACTCAACCTTATTACTGGATGAAAAGCACTGAGAAAGCTGAACAAGACAGCTTTGTTATTTGTTTCCCTCATGTATTCTCCTGCGCTTATCTCCTTTATGATCAGAATGGTCACTTTGAGAAGAGAAGCTGTGATAAACAGTTCTGCAAGTAGATAGGAGAGGCAGGATTATACTTTGCCAGCACTTTCATCAAAAGCAATGAGAATTAACTGAAAGGGAAAGAAAGCTTTCATTTTCTTTCTCTCATTCCCTTGATTCACTTCTGCTCTTGTGTGTATTTTTTTTCTCCAGTGTTTTGGTTTTTCTCTTCCAGATTTTTTCAGTTGTACAGTCAAAAAAAAGTATCAAATAAACGAAGGAGGGAGTATGCCAATATCTCCAGAAGGCAGAACAGAAAAAGAAGGCCTCCCCACCTGCCTGTGTCTGTTGGTGTCTCCATCTAGGGCTGCACCTGCATGTGTATCTGTCTATACGTTGGCACAACTACAGATGGTGGAAATGAATCACACAGGTATAAGCAGAACTGCACAGATTTGTAGGCAGCAAGAACCCACCCCTCCTGGAGCGAGTATGCATGATCTGTGTTGGTTAAGCAGCAAAACATTCTATGCCTTTTGACCCTTTTTGTTATTATTTTTATTAGTCCCTTTCCTATTCCTTAGTGCAGCCACTGTTTTCAACAGAAACAGAAATTCTCTTTCTAGGTAGCTTCTAGGAGAGTCTAGGCATGCACATGGGAATAGCCAATGCCTTCTTTATTTCCCCACTCATTTTAGGACTAATCAACCACTTCTGGCTACCAGGGCAGTGCTGTTAACCAATGAAAATATTCTCTGCTATTGTGACAGAATATGCAGTTAAATAATCTGTTCAGTTATTTAGGAGAATGTGACATGGATGCATAGCCAATATGTGTCATCATCAAATGAGAGGTGTATCTGAATTAGCAAGGGACTCACATCACAAAGAAATCCACAGTTGTGAAAGAATCCTGATTTTGCAGGGGAGGTCAAAGACAGATGAAAGCCAGGTTTTGAGTCTAGCATATAAGATTTAGGACTGCTAGTGGGGTTTTGGCACAAAGGGGAGCATTTATGAAGCTCTCTTGTATGCCAGTCCTTTCGAAGCATTTGCCAAGAACACAGGGACCACTGGAAAACATGCAGCATTTTTAATCACAAAACAGAATTACAGTCAACCTGAAATATGATGAGCAATGCACTGCTTACCAGGCAGAACAAAGAGATTTATCTTTCCGTCTATCTACTTAAATCTCTTTGTTGATGCCACTCAGCTGATTCATTATGCCACGAGCATATATTGCTACAGTTTGGAGATAAGAACGCTCTGCTGTATTAACCCTATGGCCCCTAAGGGAACAAAAGGAAGAAGAAAATCTTCAGCTTCCCTGCTCTTCTCCAGTCATTGTCTCTCAGCAATAAAAGATACAAGTGAAGTGAAAATATCTATTCTATTCTGCCATTGTGAGACCATTTTTTGCTGGAGATAAACATGAGAGTGCCCTACAGAAATGAGTTGCCCTAAGAGAAGTCGTGTCACCCATCCAGTTCCAGAATAAATCCATACATGGTAGGCTATAGAGTTCCAGCAAGAAGTCAGTATTACACTCTACTATTTTGGAAGGCAGAAGACAAATTCCGTCCCATAAACTTCACAGGCATCCTTGGGAATCAAAGCATTAATTCAAGCATTTAGGATAGAGGTCTAACACTTGCACAAAGCTAGAGGAAGGATTTGCTAGCACATATAAGTTCCTGGTGTAGGTGCAGAGACACTATGTTGCGGGCTTAACATCAGCACAAGAACAGCTCATTCCAAATACTTCTTGCTTGAAATTTCCAGGTTGATATTTTTTTCCCCCCCCCTCAAAGTGGTTTGAAAGTTTAGACATGGATGCTAGAATTTGGAAGACTTCCCAAAATTTGGCCACTGAATTTTCCAAAGCCCAATCATCACTGGAGACACAGACACTGCTGTGACACAGACAGTAAGCAATCACTGTTAAGGATATCAGCAGAAAACAGTGCAACTTCTTGACACTTCAACTACTTCATACCCACCCTCAGGAGCAAAACAGTGAGAAGCTGCCATGTCCCAGGAGCTGAACAAACTTTTTCCTGTAAAGAACTTAGTGACTTTGCCTGGGACATCTCTATAGATAAATATCAGTCTTGGAAAGGGAATAAAAAGGAGATTGAATCATTTTTCCTCTCTTATAGAACAGCTCTACTCAAAGAGAAGCTTAAAATCAGAATCAATAATATTTGCATTCTGAAACTCGGGAAGAAAGCACAGACACAGGACTTGTTTTAGATGACTACGAAGCTATTTGCAAAATTCAACTCTGATCACAATATCCCACAAATTCTGATGATAGGTTTGGGGCCAGACTGATAATGGAGTCTCAATCCAGAGGTGGGAAATGAGGTCTTAAAACGACTGTGAGGAACAAGCATCTTGCAAAATACTAGACAAATCACTGACATTGTGCTGTGTTTAACCATAGGCCTACTTTGACACAAGACCAAAGACCTATAATTCAGTAGATCTGTTGCAAAGCATTATGAATTCAGGCACAGAGGGTGCAGGCCATTCAAACTGTAATGTGTGCTAGAACACTGCTTTCTGTTCCTCACAGTTACTCGCCCCTACTTGATTCCAGCATAAAAGGAAAAGAATGACACTGATTATTTTATCCTGCCAGCCACAAGATATAATCCTTACGCTTTGATAAAAAAAGTGGGTGAAAGGTTAAATAAAGGTTAGTTGACAGAAGATGAGGCAGAAAGAGCAGGAAGTAAGAGATGAAAGCCCGGGGGGAATAAGGGAAGGAAAGAGGATCAAGACAACAAAAGAAGGAAGGTAAAGATACAGAAAAAGAGGGGAAAGGCCATCTGCAATAACTGCTGTTCACACAAGAATTGTCTTGATAAAAGAGGCATGATCAGGAGGTCAGCACAACCTGTCTCTTTAAATTGCTCATTACAATTTTACTAGGCAAGCATTGCAACGAGGGCTCTGCCCATTTCCCTAACCCTTTCCTTCAATATCTGCCGAGCAAATGCCTCCGAGATCAGCTCTAGCTAATTTCCTTCGAGGCATGCAAACTGCTAATTCTGGGAAGTACAGATAGTCAGGAATAACAAATATAAGCAAAAGGAGATTAAAATAACCTGCTGATAAACAAATTACTCACCAAAAAATAAATATTGGATTAAGCTCTGGTGGGAGCGGGGTTCCCTATAATCACATCGCCATCGTGTGGCTCGAGGTGCCACGTCCAGCAGGGATCTCACCAACTTCATGCCTGTCCACGCTCCTGCATCAGGTGTCCCTTTTTCTTCCACACCTCAAAAACTACAGTTTGCCTTTTTTATTTTGGATGGGCGAGTTCACCCAAAGCAATAGCTTTTAGATGTGCAGAGAAGTGGGACAAAGCCAAAGGAGGCAGGAAAAATAGCAGGTGTGCCCTGGGATGGAGAAGAGACTCTGGGAAGTATGCTGTACTTTGCTCTGCCCGTATTTCTCTATGATTATCTGCATCTTCACATGCTACAAGTAGTATCTAGAAACTGAGGGAAGGATGGACAGAGGTAGCACCAGTGAAGACTTGACTAGCATCCAAGAGAAAAGACTCCTGATGCTATCATGTCATACAGCACCATTACATCTATTTAATAAGCAGCATATCCAGCCTACTGTAATGTGATAATGAGCTTGGCTACTGAGAAAACAGCATGGTGAAGAGACAGCAGACAAAGGCTTCACTACAAGCTACTCACTGACTGTATGTGGGCATAGCAAGTGACACACAGCAACCAGCAGGGATTGGGACAGGGAAAGTACTCTGGATTGCTTAGAAGGAGATAAGTCAGGAGTGAGGGCAGATAGGGAAAAGATGTTTCACACCTGACTATCTGTAATCTGAGCTTCTACTGATAGAAAGATAGGGCACTTTGTTGGAAGTGACCTAAACATTGTTCAGCACCTCTGTGACTGTCAGTGATACCCATTTCTGCACAGGGGGACAGGATCATCAAGATCCCCTCTGGTCTTGTGCTGGGTGTGTGAGTATTTCTTTGTTGTGGACAAAGGGTGAATTTGCAGTGCCTCTTCCTCACCCTCTTTCCCCTGATGATTCTCACTCCAAACCATTTTCTAACACGTAACATTATGCACCTGTTAAGCGGGCATTTTGCATCAGCTTCTCTTAGGGAAGAGACAGAGGCCCTGCAGGAGGACTAAGTCTTAAGCAGAGCTTAAGGAAGCCTGAGGAGATGAAGAGGGATATTTCAGACTCCATCAGGGAGACACACTGCCATCTGCCTGCTCCCTTTAGAAGTTCAGGCTTCCATGGCTGCTGCCAGAAGCAAGAGGGACAGTTTCACCTCACTATCTTCCATGTATAACCGTAACCCTTGTGCCTGCTTCAAACTGAAGCTTTTAAGAATCGAATCCAACAACCCTGCAGGGAGACCAGCAAGAATAGGTGTGCGCTTGTTCTAACATTCATCAGATTTGATTTTCAGCTTTCTAAGAACACTGAGGTCATACTCATAGATAAGTTAACTGTGATAAGCAAAGCTGTGCTGACAACTGTGGAAAAACAATTCAGTTCTTCTCCTGCCATGTTGACTACGGAAAAACCAGAGATGTTTCTCACATCTCCCAACCCACACCTCCCAAAAGGCACAGCCTGTTAAGCTGTGTGCAGCTACACCAAAAGCCTGGAGCTTCTAGTTTCTCGAGCTTCAGGACAAGACTAAAACCAGAAGACATCCTGACCACTGAGCAACAGCCTGCAGAAAACATCAGAAAGCAGAGTCGAGCTGCCCTGCAGGCTGTGGTCTCTACTGTACATCACAGTGATCCTCCCAAGTGACAACCTAAGGACTGCTTTGCTCTTTGTCCTTCTTAAAATTCAAGAAGCATAAAAGAAAGAGCTCAGATGTCTCCAGAACATAGACTGGCTGAGAAGAGCCACAGAGAAAGTTATTCTAAGAGTAAATACCCTTAAAACTTACTTCACTCCAGAAAAAAAAAAATCACCAGGAGAACCTGGAGCTGAATCCAGTCCTTCCAGATTCCCTAGAAAATCCTCAGCTCACAAAAGGATTCCCCCACACAGCACTGGACTTTTACAACTTGGGCTTAGAACTCATTTTACAATTTCCTTCAGTGACTAGTTCTTCACTTCTGCATATGATCCTCATCTCTAGACCCAGAACAAGCCTTGAAATAGGAAACTAACACTTCTAACATCCTGGGCCAGCAGAATTTCACTTTCCTTTCCTGGTGCCTGCCACAGAACAGGAGCGCAGGAGAAAAGCTCAAGCAGCCTGATGAGCTTTCAGCTCTTGTTCCACTTTTCTAAGTTTCCCTGTGCAGTCCCTTCTATTCTAAATGCTAATTTTGCTTTTTATATTGCAAGCAGCTGTGGCATAGCCCCACAACCCCCCTTATTAAGATTTAGTGCCCAAAACAGAAGGTCCTTCCTTGTTGCAATAACGTGACCTTTAAATCTATGCAGCAAGGTTAAAACTGGAGCATCGTTTCAGAATTCATCACTTGAGCTGGTGCGACTCAGAGACAATCCCATTGCAATTTTCTCATTTAAGCACTGTTTTCAGGGCTACAGATTTTCACAAATGCATTATTCCTAATACTATAAAAAGGAAAAGGGGAAGGGAAGAAAACGATGGAGAGAGAGGAGGACAATACGCCATCGTGATTTATTGGAGAGTAGATAGTCTGCAATAGTAGAGTGCTCTTTCTTAATCAAAGCTTTATTAAGTTCTAGCAATAAAAAGTAAGTGCTTTTGGATAGGAAAAAGGCAGAAAAGGGTAACATTCATTTCAGGAACAGTCACACAACAGTGAGCTGCTGAGAATCCCTGTTAATGTCTCCAGCACCCACAACCAGCTGGCGCAGATGCCAAGCACAACCTGCCTTGGCTATGCCCCAACAATCCATAGGCTGCAGCCCTGTCTTTTAGGTCTGCATGAAATCACAATGGAGAATAAGGTCATGCCTTCTGCAGTGCAGAAGTTTTCCAAGCCTTTTCCAAGAACACTGTTGTTTCCAGGTTAGCTCACAATACAAGAGCATCACAGGACAGAGGTCTTCCAGCCATTTCCCCATAACAACAGAGCAGAGTAATAAGCATTATTCACTGGCTGGACAGCTTTCCCCCCCCTTTTTTTTTTTTATCTGTACTAAGCACCAGGACAACCACTGTTCCCTGATTATTCAAACTAAGCATCTCACTTGGTTCCCTCAGCAACTTGCTCCTGGGATTTACAGCATCTCGCATAGATCTGCATGTCCACAGAGCCACGAGATGCTGAAAAGCACTGCAAGACATAAAAGAACTGCCTCTTTTCATTAAGCAGTGCTTTTTGGGATTTGGGGAGAAGTGGATACTAAAGGAGAATGAGGTTCAACAGGATCATTCCGTCCAGCAGCACAGCACAGCAAAGTCATAATATGAAGAAAAACTTACTTGATTTCAGTAAAGCTGCCAGAGCCTCAATGGCTGCCCTGGGGAAAGAAGAGAGATGGAAAAATGTCAGTTTCTTTGATAATTTTTTTAACCTTCATCTTCATGATCTTCTGGGTCAGGCTTTGCAGTTGGTCAAAACTGACAGCTTGAGCTGCAATGTCTTACACTAGCAGAGAATCCAGTTTCTGCAGCTGACTCTGTTATTCTAAACGACCATTAGCCCTCTAGCTTTACCGTTACGCTGATTTGTAGTGACCATTAAATGTAAAGAAACAGCCACATACCCAAAGTAATGAAGCAAGTCTTTAAACTACTGCCCTAGAACCATTTCTTTGTATCACACTCAGCATACGCCCGTTCCAGACATCGACGCTTCCATCTACAACAGCAGATAAATTCCGCATCCAATTGGGATGTCAGCGTTTTCCAACTGATTCCACTCCCTCCTCCACTTTTCCAAAATAAACTTCCCCTCCATCCTCCTTCCCATCTGCTGAAACTGAAAATAAGGTTCGTTTTCTTACAGTTATGTTTCGTACTGCAGCAGCAGATAAAGGTTCCCCACTCAGATCAGGGCTTATAAGAAACATGTTAATGTGATGTGAGACTTGCCCCATAGATCTTAGAGTACTAGTAAAAAAGAGATAAGCAAAGATTTTTTTGTTAACCTTTACATCAATTCAATGCACAAGCAACTCAACTTGCCTGACTCAGCATAGCACCAATCTAAAAGGGAGCCAGAGAAATCTGCACTGAGATATATTCATTCCCTACATGGTATAAGCTCCATCCTCCCAGCCACTCAGGTTTCCCTTTCCAGTCATGTTCTGCTGGAGCAAGAGCCATGTACTAACCTGGCTTACTGCTGCGAAGTTTCAAGTGCCTGAAGTGCCTACAGCTTATTGAATAAATACAGCTGCAAAACCCTTCATGCCCATGGGTTCCTTAAAATGTAATCTCTTTAGAAACCAATCCCCAAATAAAATCACATTAACTTCCATACAGATCCAATTATCATCCTGCAGCAACAAAAATTACTAATTTTTTTTTTTGACATCAAGCTGCTGTCTGTTGCAGGTTGTAGCAGTAGCTGAGACTAAGAAAGATTCGAGATCAGGTTCTTGTTGATGTTGGGTTGATGTCCTTGTCTAACATCATGCTTCCATAATGAATCTGACAAAGTTCAACACCAGCATTAAAAAAATAATAAACAATCACCAACTGCACACATCTGCATAAAAATACTCTAAGATAGAGGGGAAAAAAGCAGAAAAAAAACAAGAAGTAAACAACTAAAGTCCCACTGACCAGGGGAAGTACAGTCAGGCTCTTATTGCTTTACTTCCACCCAAACAGCAGACATTCAGCTGGTGGGAGGAATACTGTCATCTACCAACCATTCTGCACACTCAGGAAAGGGATGTGCTACACCCACTGATCACCTTTTCTTAAATGTCCAGCTTAGGATAAAGTAAATAGCTCTAAACAAATTACAATTTTCTCCAGAGCTCCTCTCAAAACCCACTGCATGTTTTAACAAAACATTACATACCTAATTTTGCAGTAGTCTCTGTAGGCTTTAGGTGATGCATCAATCACACACCTGAACAGCAAAGGAGCGAAGGAAGAGCACAAGTATTTCTGGATCCATACAAAAGAGGCACCTCATTTACTGTATGAATTTTCTCAACTTCCACCTACTTTTTGAGTAACATGACAGTCCTGTAGCTAGCTGGATTTCTCATTTGCCATACTAGCAGCCTAGGCAACACTGCCTCATCTCAGTCCATGCCATACACAGTACTACAGTAAAATAAAGTGGAGCCAAACCAGTGCATTTCATCTCCTAATTCACTGCACTTCAGAGACAATTTGGCACAGGTAATAGACAGTGTTCTGTGTGTCCTACAGAACATGCTCTACAGGTACTAACATATATTATAACATATATATACACATATATATACTAACATTTATAAGCAGGTTCAGACCCAGGGGGCTAACTTCAATGGTATGCATTGTTTTAAAACACACGCTGAAAGAAAGGGTAACTAAATACATGAGTGTAAACTGCCAAATGGATCGAACAAGTTTAAGGGACAAAACAGACTTAACAAAAAGTGGAGCAAGCCAGCCTAACTCGATGTTTTTCTTGGATAACTGATTTTTCTAGACAAGGGAAACACGGTAGATCTCACTTCTCTGTTCATCACTAAAGCTTTTGATACGGTGCCACACTGGAAATTATTAGTGAAGCGGGAGAAGATGAGGATTAGTAGAGGAACTGCAAAGGTGAGAGAGGAACTAGCTGAAGAGGCAGTGGCAGGAGATGTACAGAAAAATTATTGGACTGGAGGGAGGTCACACGTGGAAGTTCAAGGATACATTTTGAGACTGATCTTATTTTATACTTTCATTAATAACCTCGACACAAAGTCACAGCATACCAACACAATCTGCTGACGGTGTGAAGTCAGGAGCTATTACCAACAGTCAGGAGTCTGGATTATCTTTTAGGAGTAACAGGATGTTTTTTTGAGTTCTGAAGCAATAGAGGTGGGATGAAGTGTAATAGTCAAAGTGCAAGGTTATGCATTTAGGGTTTAATAAGAACTGTTATGAGCTGGGGCTCCTAATTTGGAAGCGAGTAGAAAGACACCCTGGATAGATGAGCCCATTAGAGGATTAGGACAAGTGTGACCCAACAGGGTGACAACTGTGAAAAGCACAGATCGGGTCTCAGAAAGTCACTGCCAATGGCAAAGGGAAAGCAGGAAGGTTTTAACTGCAGGTTTCACTCAAACAGCTGTGTGCAGTGCTTGAAAGGAACAATGCAGAAAAGGGCTAAGAAAACAAATGGAGTAGCAGAGAAATTTCAGGAGCCTTAAAGATTGCAGCTTGGTTACTTTAGCAAAATAATGGCTGAAAGGTGACTTGATTGTTCTCCAATCTCTCCCACTGGGGTGGGGAGAAGTAAACACTGCGTAAGACAGAGAGCTACTCAAACTGAAGAACAAAGCTGGCACAAGGACAAATAGATATAAAACGGCCATGAATAAATTTCAACTGGAAATTAAAGGAAAGGTCTTAAACACTGGAAAATAAGGCTCTGAAACATCCTCTTGGCAGGAACAGAATGAACAATGTAATGAATTTGAAAAGGGAGCCTGAATTGCTTATAACAGGATCACGAGGCTCATCTGCCAATGAGGAAAGGTTCTGAAAAACCTGACCCAGAAATCACAGTAGCTCTATATGCCTTAATTTTAATCAGGCATAAAATAGAACTGAATGATAAACAGTTTCTCCAAACACAAAGTTAATTAGCCAGGCCAGAAAAGACCAACTGCACCAGTGTAAGCAGGAAGCCCAGGTAGCCTGGATCTTACATCCAACACTGCCAGAAGTACAAAAGCAGAGCAAAGATGCAGCGCTAGAACTTCCAGGAAAAAGAACCTCTAAACCCAGCTGTTTGCCATCCAGAGATTTCATAAGCTCCCACTGGTGCCTCTGGGAAGTTTTTTTTAGTGAAGTTTACTCTTCACGCATACAGTATCCCAGGAAAGAAGAGCATCACACAGTGCAGCTATAAACTCTCCTTGCATATATATTTTTTTTAAGCTTAGAGTTAATACCAGCATTATAATTTATGCTTCAAGTCAGTTGTCAGCAAATAATCCCAGAATATTATCTACCTTTAGCACAGAACAAATTCAAACATACAAAACACCCTACAGGAAACAACATAAGCAGCCAGAGAAGGCAGAACAGGCTTTCACTGAGAACAGCAGCAAGTTGATGGATGTGTCAATGGGCTTACAGCAATCCAAGGCAACTTGTGTTTGTGATACCAGCACCTCTTAACAGCATATGGTAAACCAAGAGCATCTTTTCTGGCATCAGAAGAGATAATGAGATGAGTGAATCTGGGATGGGAAGACAGAGAGAAAGGAGATAAATAGCACATGAGAGCAAGAGAGAAAAATAAAAGATGGGAACGGGAGGGAAAGTTTAAGAGCAGAAGAAAGATGTCTCTATGAGCCATATGCTAAACCTGAGGATTTGACAGCATGCCCAGTCCAGAACTCTGCATTTGTCTTAAGAAGGAATAAGGGATAAAACGTTTCATTAAAAACAAACTGACGAGCCTATCCAGATGCCTTCCCCTGATTTTCTGTTCTGTGGTAATACATTACTCAAATCCCACACCAGGATTGACAGAGCAGCTATCTCAAAGGAGACTCATTTATATATTTCAATAGAAAGATGTATAAATAAAGTGGTGCTATCTTAAAAGGCATAATAATAAATGCCACACTGTAATCAGAAAACATTGAAAACTGCCCCTAACAGCAGTGCAGACAGCCGCTCTGAAGAATGGAAGTCTTTTGAAGTGTTTCCAAACCAGCAGCTTGAATATCAGGACAGGAGTGCAGCTTGCAGACAGATAGACAATCAACTTCCAGATCCTGTGCTTAGGAACCAGCAGCAACAGCAAAGGAAAAAAATATGCTTCCCAAGCCAAAGAAGAATCGGATTAGCAAGCAAAGTCAAGCTGTTCAGCATAGACAAAAAAAGAAATGTTTTATTACAAGGTCACCCCTTCAGATCTGGGCTATGGGGACAGTGTCAGCTGAAAGTGCTGCAGACAGAGGAGACCAGGAGGCAGCATCTCTTAAGTCCTCCTCCCCACTTTGATCTGGGCTCATAAGGTATAGCTCTCAGCATTTCTATGGACAACCCTCTGTCTGTTTCTTGAATTGATTGCTTATTTCTGTTCCACGCAGCACTGGAGAAAAAACAAAACTCCTGGAAATGAAAAATGTTGTTACAGAAAGGATGTCTGGTGAACTACATGAAAGGATTTGAAAACTCATAGGGCATGAGGAGTTTGGCACCCATCTGTTCAGGACTACTTTGTTACTATGAACAGGGAACAGCTGAGATGCTAAAGACTGAACAAAGGACTGATCCAACAGGGCTTGGTAAATCAGCTCCCAAGTAATTTAAACAGCATCTTCCTTCTCCTGTGAGATTTTATCTTTATACATGCTTAAACATGAAACATCCTCCTATTACTGAATGAAAGCTAATGATTGGTGCTTCATTAAATACCTCTTCAGAGCTGATGCAATTCCTAAAGGCAATCACACCTGGATAATGAAGATGTAACATACTATCTTTAGAGACATTAGAGACTCTCCCCTGCCCGGCAGCCCGCGTTGCCTCAGCCTACTCTCTCATTCTGCTCTTTGTCTGGCTATTTCTCACTACACTCACTTGTTGCTGTTATGTTCATTTATATCTCACACAGTGTGGGGCACAGACCATGCTATATATTTGTACAGCATCTAGCACAATGGGAATCTTGACTGAGGGCTCAAGGTACTACAGCTTACAGGTTCAAGCCCATGAGCTCCAACTGCCCGTCTGGCTGCTTTTGCCCCCGACTCTTGGAACTTGTACTCAGTTACTGGAGCATACAGTCACAGACTAACCCAATCTAAAGAAAATCTTCACATTTGACAACTGAGAGAATCAGAAATAACATACAGGAACCACAGCAACAGGCACACTATAAATCCCACCAGCAGGTAGATCTCATCAGGGACAGATGCCTCAAACAGCCATTTCCATTGTAGCACAGAAATACAGATCTTAAATACATAAGTACTTCTACAGTAATTTGCTTTGTTTTGGAGTTTTAAAACCCAGCAGCTTCACAAGTTTTGAAAATTCATGGGGAAAAGCTGCTTACGCTGCCAGCATTTTCATGGCACTGCTGGTCTGCGACTGACAAAAAACACACCCATCATGTCTGCTTTAGTTCCAGCTTGTTAGCTGGGTATTAAAACTTACGCTAAAGGCATAGCTTGCTTACGGTTGGCCATGTCCCACCCATTGCCAACAGGTGGTGTTTGGAGATCCAGCTGTTTTGCACAGATGTGCTTTTGATACGGTGCCAAAGGAAAGAGAATTAAAAAAAAAAATAAGGCACACGCTCCTTTTCTAATGGTTACTGCAATTCCAGTGATCTGATTTGTTTTCCTGGAAAAGCACATGCTGCCTTTGAACAAATTATGCATCTTCTACAGATGCTGTTCTCTCTGATGCGATTCTTTTTGCTGAAGAGAATTTGAGAACAAACTGAGAACAAATTCAATTCATGCTGAAAAGTATTTTCTCCCCACCTTTAAAGACTTCTATGAGCATTAAATGTCAGAGTAAGGTGGAAAAAAAAAAAAAACAGTAAATGAGCATGCACAAAGTCAATGCAAAAAGATTAATAGTGAAGGGAGAGACTATTCCCTACTCTTTAAGCCTAAAAGAGGCCTACAATTGAATTTTCTCCTGTCTTACACACTTGTGTATGCTCCAAATCACACACTGTGCTTATTGAGAAGTTATGGTTGTAATGCAGAAGCTCCTGTGTGAAGTTCTCTGTTCTACCCTAAGTGGCCAATGCAATGAATGTATTTCAGTTCCCAGGCTCAGCTCAAAGCCTTCACCAAAGCATCTTCGAAGCATTTCTGTATTCTCTGGAGCCTGATACGTTCCATCAATGGAACGGTATAACATTTCAGCCTCTTCCATCTCTGCCTCCCAGGAAGAGGAGTCACTCCAGGGCTACCCTCCAGGCATTCTTACAAGTATCCTACTCTTTCTAGTATAGAAGTACAGAAAGAGAAACAGCTGTATCCTAAAAATCTATCCTATTCTTTTAGCTTCTAACTTCATTTAAGCTAATTTAAGTAATAAAGAAGAACAAGGTACAGGAAGAGCATTTAAGTCCTTGCCAAAGAAATGCCCAGGCATTTCCTACTGCATGGTACAGAGTTAGCATTGCTTGCAGAGGCAGACACCAAAGCTCAAAAGACTTCCCATTCCTGTCAAGCTCCCTTTCTGGAGTCAGATGTTACCAATACAGCTGAGACAGGCTGTGACAGCTTGTCATTCACATCAAGGTGAAGGGGGTCATTCAGTCAACATAGGTTTCTTAAAAGATCAATCACCCAGACAGTTTTAGGATGGCAGTGTGAGAACCCAGCTCTCCCACCTAAGGGACACGGGCAGAGGGAACAGAAGGGCTTGATGCTACCTCTGATCAATTCAGGATGGGGAAGAGTGAAGATACTCAGAGGTCACACTGGATAACAGCACAGCCTGCAGAACATCTCACACACACACTGAAATCACGTCAGTGAGCGAGGTTAAAACCCCCTTCTTCCCCAGAAACCTGCCTTCCAATCCCATTTCACTCACCAGTGGGAAAGAACCTGGTGGTCTGTTGGCTCAGTTCTTTATTGTCACTTCATTCATAGCTTACCAGTTCTCAATAACTGACAGTTCACACTCTAGAGACCGAAGGGTTGACCAAGGAAAGCCAGCTAATGTAATCTTTTTGGATTTCAGCAAAGGTTTCAATTCTATTTTCACAGTACCCTCCAGAACAAAACATCCAGCGTTCATCTAGGCAAAAAAAACACAATGGGTGAACAACTGGCTGACAGGTCAGGCTCAGAGAGTTATGGTAGATGAGATTACATCAGGCTGGCAGCCCGACACTACTGGGATTCCTCAGTGATTCACTTTAGGGCTACTTCTCTTGAATGTTTTCATAAATGATTTGGAAAGTGGATTTGAAGGTATACCAATAAGGCTCATGTACAACACTAAATTGGGAGCAGCTGTTGACTCTACTGAGGGTAGAAGCCTTACAGAGAAGTCTTGACAAATTCAAGTGTTACCTGCCCAGAAATTCCAGAGTCAAATCTCAGTAGGACATCCTGGAATTCTGTCATCTCTAAAATAAGTTGAATTATAGATGGTTTGCCATTGAGAAGTCTCCAATGCAAATTTTGAAAGAGAAGCTGAAGCCTGGGGACATCCAGGGCCTTACGATACCATATAACAAGCCTGCATTCACACAGTGTTTGTCTGCAAGCAACTGGAAGAGCTTTACGTGCAGTCAGCTGCTGGCAGTGGGATACCCAAGAGCAGCTTGTAGTGTCAGCAGTCCAGGCAGTAAGATGTCTGACACGCCACTGCTTGCGCCCAGAGTCAGTTAAGCTAATGTTAAGTATCTGTATGACTTAATAGACCTGAAAATAACAAAATATGAAGCTGAAGTATTGAGAAAGTTCAGTCTTCCCTGAACATCACCAAGAAACAAGGGTGACTTCAGTGGCAGCCCTTTCTTCAAGCACTAAGTCAGATTCCTCTAAATAAAACAAAGAATGTTTGGCATTGAACTGAAGATTAAAAAAGTGTTTGTGCTTTTTAATCTAATGATACTGTTTCCCTATTATAAAACTCTAGAAACAGATCCATCAGTTTACATACCACTTCAAGCTCCCTCTCTGGTTCTGTTCAGATAAAGAACACCCATAAAGATCAGCCAAAGGAAAACTTAAAGCTTAACACTCGAGAAAAAGGCCTGCCTTGTAGAGCCTCTTTGAATACACACAGGAAGCAGTTTCTGGAATCATTTCTTCCCAAGCTGCATAACCAGGTACAAACAGATGCTTGTGAACTGGCAATAATGTCATTAACCCTATAGTCTTATCCAGATCTGCCAGTTTGTGAAGTTCCAGTTGCACAGCCTACCTATAGTATAAGACCATACTCACTGCAGCGCTGACATAGCATAGTGTTACATCGACGTTTCCAACAGGGAACAGTGGGAAAACACTGAAGCTAATTAATCCTCCTGAACACAATGCTTTCAAAAATCCACGTGTTTCCCAAATGAGGAAACAGTTACACACATAAGCAAAGCAGTGAAGAAGTGCTTCACTAAACTAGTCTTAAATTGAGATCAATGCACAAACATGCTTGAGGAACAAAGTAAGGTTGTCCTAGAGATTCACATTAGCTATCCTGACCTGTGTTTAAAAGGCACATTTCCATGTCTAAGCATGCAGCTAGCACTGAGCACATTTTTTCAAAGCCCCTTTGTATGTTAAGATCAGAACTACCTTTTATAACTGAGCAGTTAAGCCTGAACCCTTCCTAAAGGCTTTCCAATGAGAATACTGGATCTCCAGCTTTACCTCTGCACATCTAAATCTCCAAAAATCTGGACTCTTCTTCAGAAAAACTCAGCCGTAACCAACCCAAACCTCTTAATTCAATATCAACAGCCAGTCAATTAGAAGCATTTCTAGTCTATCTTATATGCAAAAGAAACATCAGTTTTGCACACTGTGTGTTTTTGGAACACTAGACTGCAAAACACATGTAGAACACTGCTAGAAACATATAGCACTGAGTAGATTTGCCACAGGCAAGTAAAGTAACGATGAAGACTTCAGGGAAAAATAAATGTTGCAATTGCAGAGCAGGGAGAAAAGCTTATTAACTTGTCTGTGAATTTCAATAAGGGTTTAGCAGAAAAAAGCCATCTTGCTATTTGCCTCCTTCCGTTATTCTGAGGGTTGCCTTGCTTGAAATGCAGGAAGGACAACAGGGATGCTGCTGTATTGTGTACTATACACAGATGGATACACCTGCAGGAAAGGAGCCAAGGTATGGAAACGGAACACCTTTCACTTCACTGCAGCAGCTTTCTGGACATGAGATTTCCAAACTGTCATCAGAAGAGCCATCTGAGGACACGTGATCAACTTTAGATTAAGTAGGATAGCTGTTGCAAATGAGGAAGCATCCCCTACAGGATCCGTCTCTGCAAGCAGGCTGAGCCACCACCACAAACACTCACAGCAGCAGGCACAACTACTCCAACACTGCTGTCAGTGTCCTTGTCCTCACCTCAACTCTGCAACTAAGGTAGGACAAAAGTAGGGCATCTTGCCCCAGTATGGGCACCCTGCAGACTGCAGGTCAGAGATGAGGCTCTCTGCAGCACCTCTAAAGATATTTGCATTTTGAAGACCTGTCATGGGCTATGTAGGAATGCAATGGAAACAGCTTTGGTGAGGGTCTTGTCCTGAAAAAGAGTAGTACATGTAGTTTAGAGGCTTAATCAATATTCAGAGAGACGGTATTCTGTCAGCTCACCCATGCTGGCTGCTCTGAGTCAGATTCAACACACAGGGCACATTAAGATTTTGAGATGAGTAGGAAGACCATACACCCAGGGGCAGGCAGTGCACAGCCTCAGATTTCATCCCCACATCTATAAGCAAGGAGACTTGTCAGCAGACAGCATGCACTAGCCCCAGGTGCAGCACTGGCCACTAAATCATCATGCAGCTTGCAAGCAGCAAGCATCTGACTGTGATGGCAGAGCCAGCCAAGCACAGTGATTTTTTTTTTTTTTTCTCCTGCTTCATGCATGCAACTCCTTATTAAGCAAACTAGTCACATCTTTGTGCTGGTGCTTGTTCTTCACAGCGCTTGGGGTGGGGGGCTGGGGGCAGGAATCACTAACAAGACGAAATATAGTAAATACTGGGTCATGACATTGGCCACAAAAAAAAACCAGCAGCGTCATACCAGCATAACTACAAGGGCTTTTTGAAGCAATAATTTGCAGAAGCCTAACTGTTAGTACTTCCCCCCCCCGCCTCCCTTTTCATTGGAAACTTTCATCTGATATAATCAAGCCAGGCTCTGTTTAGGATATGAAATCAGGCCATATCAAAGCCAAGGCTGGTAGAACTTCAGCTGTAAATAGAGGAATGAACCAGCAGAGATAAATAAAAAGCACAGTAAAAGAAATATAAGCGCTATTGGGACGGTTCTTCTATGTGCCACTGGTTTTTCTGCACAGAAGAATCTGGAAGGCAGTGAAAGTTGGAATAGTCACACATGTGTAAGTGCAATTTAAAACAAAAAAAAGGAAAATTAAGCTTTTGGGTACATAGTGAGAGCTGTCATGCCATTGCAACATATGTCCTATAGTACACACAAAGATCAAACTATATCCATTTAACACAGAGAAGATAAAGTAAATGAGCCAAAGCTTTGGGACAATTCTCTTCATCTCCTATAATAGCCTCGCTGTTGCTGCAGGCAGGCAGTAAAAGCTCAGTCTCAGAGCCATGACCTTGCAAAGATTCACGCTTCGGGGGGAATTTCCATTCCCAGCCCTAGCACTGCAGCTCTATTTGGAGTCAGTAGCCCTGTTCTTCCTCACCAGCCACATCAGGCTTCCAGGTTCTCCCCTCTGTGTTCCAAGCCTTGTCTCTGAACACATCACAGAGCTGCTCAGCTCTGGGTTTATTTACAGGTTTTACTGGTACTGCTGCCATTCCAAGTGTTGCCCTGCAGATAAAGAGACCAGGAAGAGCCCTGCCAGTGTTACCAAGACAGACCTGTGCTGCTAAGAGCACTGCTATTACAAAAAAGAGCTTTCCTAATGAAATCTATTCCACCTGCACTCAGTAAATACTGTAGTTTTTCAGCTTGCTATTTTGTTTTCTACAATCAGCATTATCTAACTATCCAAAGAGTCTGAAAGCATTGGAGTTCTCTCCCTCCCGCTCACTGGAAGGCAGTCAGTCGTACTGCCTGTTCTCTGTATTGCTAAAACCAGCTGCCCTGCTGCTGCTAATGCTGGGGCAGCTCCAATAACGTTATCAGGATAGGGAATCCTAGTGTAGAAAGGCTGTTGCTAAGAGCTTTGACACCATGTCATTTAACTCTGATGAGAGCAGGTCTAATCGCTGTGATGTTTTTAATGCCACTGATAGTTTCAGAGAGTGGTTCACACCTCACATGCAAGCACTGATGGAGCTGGAAAAAAACAAAGCCATAGCAGCCCTAGGAAATTCTTCAGGCTGTTCTTCTTGCGTGGACAGCACGTGTTCAGGGACAACACTGTGCTCAATTCTTGCTACTGAAAGCCTGCACTGATACTTTCTTTCACTGTTTTCAAATTTCCCATGCCTACCTTCAGACTGGAAGCATTTGCTGGAAGGGTCTTCCACAGCTGCCATCTACACCTTTATAGGGGTTATAAACTTAAGGGTCCAAGAGGACAATAACTCAGGCGAAAGACAAGGGAAAGAAGATTTCTGGGCTCTCACATGTGCTGACACACAAGCGTCTTCAGCTTTATCTAGTCTCTTTCTGGCTGTTATCAGATTTATGTCATTACCCAGTTCAGTGCTCTCCAAGGGTAGGTTGTCTCCAGGACTAAACAGCAGGCAGGGTGGGCGCAAGCTTGTCACCTCAGTAAGGTCATTCAGACAGGCTTTACTCAGATATATCCCTCCCTTCAGTTCCATCACCCTAGAGCTGTCTGACTGATGCCTTCTGAAAGCTTTGGCACTTCACATTTATCTCAAACATGCTTACAAGGTCGCATTGCTCAGCCTTCTCCTCACTCTGCCAGCTCCTCATTCACTCCACAGTCCACTTCAGCCCCATCCTGCTCAAGCATAACACTTGCCTCCCCTTTTTCCACCTTCTCTGTCCTCGCCAAATGTCTCAGACAACTCATCTTACACTCACTACCCTCAGGAAGACATTAAGAAGTGCAATCTGACATACAGACACCGAACATACAAGAGTCTGATTCTCAAGGGGACTTGCCCACAGTAACACTGTGTCTCCGTAAGCCCTTCAGACATGAGATATCTTTTGCCTTCTATTCAGACTTTTTGCTTTCTTTATTCTTAGTCTTTACCAACACCTGTAACAGAGCCTTCTTACGGAACCTGCAGACTTGGCATAGCTTGCCAAATCTCTCATAGATAACCTAAGAGTTTCCAGAAGCCATCCCAAACCCTTCATTAAGAGGGCTGGAAAACCTCTTAAGAAAGGTTGAGGCAGTTGGACTTGTTTAGTTTGGAAAAGAATAGAATCTGAGTTTAACTCTTCGTGCTTTCCAGCACTAAAGCTTATAAGCAGGAAAGGGACTGACTTTTCACATGATCTGAGAGTGACAGGGCAAGGAGGATGGCTTCAAACTAAAAGAGAGATTTAGGTGTTAGGCTGAAGCTTTTTTTTTTAACTCAGAAAGTGGAGAGGCATTGACACAGCTGCCCAGAGAAGCTGGAGGTGCCCAAGGCCAGGTTGGATGGGGGCCCTGGGCAGCCTGAACTGGTGGCGGCACCCAGCCCATCTCAAGGGGTTGGAGCTGGGTAGGCTTTAAGGTCCCTTCCAACTCAAACCATTCCATGATTTCTTCCTAAATTGCAAAAGACTTCATGATCTTTCTGCCTCCGTTATCTTTTTTTTTTTAATTTTAGTTTATTCCACAATTCCATTTGTGCTATTTATAAAATGCCTAGCACAACTCATGCACATCAGTCTTCACTCATCCTTCTATGGAACTACCATACCCAGCCACCAGGTGCTATCACTGACAACAACAGTTCATTTATCTTTGGGCAGCACTATGGGATGCAACTGATACATGAAATCAAACGTTACCTCCCATCTGGATGGGACTGACAACGATTCCCCCAGTTGGGTGAAAGAGGCTTTATCTGAGGCATATCTAAAAGAAATGTAACTGCACTGAAGCACCCAAGTATCAGCTTTAATCTAAATACTACAAAGACCAATAGTGAAACAGATACAGCAGCATGGAATATAACCCCTGACTGGATATTGTGTCCTAAGAAGTTTGCATAGCCCACGCTTAGAGGCCTTGCTGCGAGGCTTAACAGTTGTTGTCAGAATGAGGAACATTAAAGCTAGGGCAGAGGAGTTTTTCCCACCAAGAGAAGCAGGGAATTGCCTGCAGTATAGACACATACACAAAGCCAACAGCCATGTTGAGCCATGAACCACCATGTGCAAGAAGTCAAGAACGTGAGAGCAACAGGAACTTGCTCCCATGCCATCTTCCCAAATATAATCCACCAGCTCACTAAAGGGAAAGAAATAATGGCAAAACAAAGCAACATCTTTAGTTGAAAGCATTGCTTCTTCTTGAACGCTATTTCTTTTAAATGAAATAAGAGAAATAAGATAGGCCTAAACAAAGGAGTCCTTTCCTTAAAGCAACAGTCTCACTGTAGGTCCATTTATAATCCAGTTCCTCCCTGTCAGTGAGGTACCACGTCAAGCCTAGAAGTGCATTTCTTTGTATTGTGCTCACTCACCAACCTTAATGCCCCCAAAATAGGTTATCTAAGCTTAATCTTGTCATACCAGAGGCTACCAAGAGATGGCATCAGGGTTTCTACGTGTTACACCTTTGTCCACGTACAGCAACCATGGTATTCCTTCCCACTTTCTCAAGCCTTCAGCTATTTTCAAGTCCCATTTGAAAGCATCTCTTTTCTCCCTTGCCTCTATCCCTTTATTTTTCAATTTCTCTCTTCTGCTGCTATTAACAGTACAACACCAGTAAAGTATAATTCTGCAATCCAACTCTATTTACTCAGCAAAGCAGCTCTGAGATACCATCAGTCTGAAAATGAGATTTTATAGCTTATTATTAATATTAGAACAGGTCATTCTTGGAGAGAAACCACACAGACCATAAAAAGAACAGAGAGGAAACTGCATAAAACTAGGACACCTTTGGCTCAGAGCTCATTTCTTCTATTACAATGGCTCACTGCATTAAAGTAAATAAACCCTAATGCTTGAATTATCTCAGTGATGTGCATCTCTCTGCTCCATACTATCTGAAATACTGGCCAGGCTGAACAGATACTTGATGTAAACAGAAGTTTTAAAGGCAAGCTCTTTTTCTCTTGTTGCTGGCATCATCTCATTCAAAATAATATTTACTAGTTCTATTTAGCAAGAATTTCTAGCTAAATCACATGTAGATCAAGCCCAAATGGGAAATGTGCCATTTGGTTGTGACATAGCTCGAAAGAAATCTCATTCCCTCCTGTGAGTTTTCTATAGGGATCAAGTGAACCTAATGGCAATTTGAGAATAAGCAGGCACTAAGCATTGATTAATTCTGACCACATTCCAATAGAATTGTGTTACTTTCCAACTAAATATCCAAACTGCTCAACGTGATTAATGGCAAAACAGAGACTAACAAGAGGAATTAAGGATGATTTGCTTTTGATCTCCTATCAGGAACTGTTGCCAAATAAACAAAGGCATAAAGCTTTATGTGGACTACTCCTCAAAAAGAACCAATCACAGCAGCTATGTATCAGGTCACCAAGGAACTAATCACCATGTTGGTGTGTTGAATTTCCTCACTCATCCTCAAAGTACTGTCTGACAACAGTCACGTAAACATGTTCTGTTCAAGGAGAGGGCAACTGAAACCTTAGGACAATTCAGGAGATGCATTTGCAGCAAATGCACATGGTGGTCAACCAGGAGGGGATTATCCAGGATTAGGGCTGAGGAAAGGAGCTGCCCTGCACAGAGCCTGGGATGCATTCACAATTGCATCTCTTTCATGTGTCTCTCCATTATCTCTCGTGCTTAACAGAAGAGATAATTCTAGTATTCAGGTCATTTCTGCTATGTCTCCTCTAAGAGAGACAGCCAACTGCTATTCCGACCCCTTCTCCTCTTGCTAAGGTCACAGGAGATCATTTTAACAATCATTTGTTGATGTGGCAACTCAGTCACTTTTCAACACCACAGACTCACCACTTGCATTTTATCTTGCTTCAGAAGCACCAGTTATAAGGGCAGAAAACCATATCAGTTGCATGCAACCCATTTTGTATAGAAAAGATATTATATATATTCAAAGCACACTTAAAGCAGCATACATCCTCCCCTTAACTTACAGCTGCAGTATTTTCAGGGTCTTTATAGTCTCCTTGGTCATTCTGATAGCGTCTGATTAAATACAGGCTTTCACGTTTAGATGTACTCTTAAGATCACCTTAACATTCCTCATTTCTTGAATGAATTCCACTTTCAAGAGTTCTGTGAAAAAAATCTCTCAGGTTTCATTCTGACAAAAGTACGTGATGACAATATGACGACAATTGATGACAACAGGAGTCACTTCCTGACTTCTGAGCTTTTCAGATTCACAAATCACTCTCCAACTCAAGACATCCCTCAACAAGCATCACCAAAGAAAACACACAGGAGGTGTTCTCATCTCCTCCCGGGTTTGGAGTCCTGACAGGAGCTGGAGAGGACTGCATTTTCTAAGTCAGTATCCATCCACCTGACTTAACTCTGAATTGCCATAACTCTGTTTCCACGTTATCCTCCAGTTATCCAGGGAAATAAACAGTCCACTCAGACTTCCAGAGGCAAACACCTGATAAAGGTAAAGACAACCCCACTTCTTTTTTCCTTAAATATACCAGGAGTCCATATAACTTTATCTGCAGTAGGTAAGTGAGAGAAATTACTCCTTTTCATGGAAACTAAGATCTGCTGCAAACGTCTGAGGAACTGGGACCACCCAACAAACACTAAACATCAGATTTGTGATTCAGTGTCAGAATCAGGCAACCCCAGACACGAGCGAAGACAGAATTTCTTCGTGTTACATCTTCTATTGAATTAATCTGGCACAGTTCCCAGACTTGTTAATTCACTTTTTGCTTTTAATTAAGTAGTCAAACTTCATTAGGGACAACCCACTGAAGAAAGCCAAGTTTCGTGAACATTCACAGAAAACAAATTATTATTATTATTTTATTTTATTTTTTTAATTCTGATGAGTACTCATTCTTCTCAGTCCGTGCTTAATAGATGTACTCACTGTTCAGTGTGGTAAAATAGATGCACTCACAAAAAGCTTTGAGGAACAAAGACACTCTCTAAATTGGTTTGATTAAAACAGTAGGAATGAGAATGCCCACCTATCTTTTAAGAAAAACAGAAAATGATAATGTCTGAGTGGTTCCCTTCCTTAAAATTTCATGCTCACTTGCCATTTTCTAAAGCCTGAACATTCCCTATGTGAAAGAATCAAGTTCTGCATTTTTGCTTTCACTAACTTTGATAATCCATCTTCAACTCAAGGCATCCAAGAAGAGACTGGCACAACACAACCACAGACTGCACGCAGCCCTCAAAGCCATTTGCTTGATGTGCTAGCAGCCTGAGAAGGATATCTGATGCTTGGCCACCTGGAGACACATCCAAGAAAAAGATCCAGCTTCAGAGAGCAGACATCTGCCAAAGCCAAATCCATCTGTCCACAACACAACTAAGTGTCTCCTAGAGCAAACGAACTGGGAAGATGAGCAAGACTGATGGAAGAGACATGGGAAAAGCGGGAGACTAGTAGAAGGTATGGAACATACAGGGAATAACAGAAGGTGAAAGGAGTCATTGAACTGTGTAGGGCACCAGTGGCGTTACATTAGAGAAGGTGCTGACAGCAAAGATCGGAGCATCCCACTCACACATTTTGCTATTGACATAAACAGAACATCTGGCTTTATTTAAAACCGTCCTCACAGAAATGAACTAAAAAGCTTTCACTGCAACACAACACCATACAAGACAAACAGGACAGTCTAGAATCTCCATCTCACTTGGATTTGACAGTACTTAAGTTTGGAGTTCTCTAATCCCCAGTAAGTTTCACATTTCGCCCTGTGGGTTTTGCTTCAGATATGGGCAGTCTTAAAGAAAACCACAGTTATGGCACCAGCAACCTGAAGACCTCAGATGCCTAACTAAGACCAATTAAAGTCCATGAGTCAGCCTCAGGGGAATCAGAGCTACTTGGCATGCACCCAGAAAAGGTCAATTGGAGCACTGGAGACTATTTCTAAATACCCCAGAGCTTTGCCACTGAGAAAAATAAATAGAACTATGTATCTTGTTTCCACATCTTAGCTGGCTGAATAAATAGCTCTGATAGTGCACTCTCCAGGGCAGATTCTTAAAGTGACATTGGTTCTACTGCCCAGGACAGGAGAACACGGGCGCAGCCACAAGAGAAGAAGTGCATTTTCAATGCGGCATTCCTGGCAGCTGATCAAAGAACATGGATTATATCTGCCCCCACAGTTGCCAGCTGTTCCTTCCCAGCAGCAAGGCAAATCATGGGGTATGTGGTTATGGAGAGAAGCTATCAAGGGCAAATACAAAGGGAGGATCAGAGACTTGCAAGGAGGACGTTGCAAGATTTCCTCTGTAGGCAGGTTACAGGCTAGAATTCTCTTCAAGTTCCATACAGCAGCCAAAAAAGCAGCCTGTGCTTTTGGGACCAACTCACTACACCAAAATAACTTCCCCTAGATTTCAACACAGGGACTTTGGGAGGAGCTGTGCAATCTGAGCCAGATGACCAACAGCACACGCAGAACTAGACAAAGCATGTGACTCCCTTTTTCTCAGCATCTCAAAAAACCCATCCATTAAGTCCCTTCCAGAGTAACTCTACAATTTTCTTTAATTAGATCTCCTTAAAAAATAGACAGGCATTTTACACATACCTCCATTTTCTGATGAACTTGAAACTGCCTTCTGTTTTCAAACCATAGTTATCCCAGGTATTTGTTAATGCTGGGAAAGATCTGCAACCCATTTGCAGTCTAGACTTTCAGTCTCAGGACCTATATTCTTGCCAGCAATAGTGCTTGTTGGGGAAAACAGTCTCAAGAATGCTACACCCAAAAAAGCTGCAAACAAACACAACCCCTACTAATGAATTAGAAACTAGAGACTTTAAATAGGTTGCAATTGCTTTTTAAAACAAAACATGCTGCTTCTGATGTGAAACTGTCTGTCTCTACCAAGCCATTGACCTTCTCGCTGCTCCTTTTTATTAAATGAATCAAGCAAGTTTGAGCTCTAGGTGGGCCAGCTGAATCATAGAATGACAAAATGGCTTGGGTTGGATGGGATCTCAAGGATCTTCAAGTTTCAACCCCCTGACACAGGCAGGGTTGCCAGCCACCAGATGAAGTATTAAATCAGGTAGGTTGTAGGACAGATTTTATCTTCCTCCATACTCATGGAAATGCATTGCACAAAGAGCCCAAATATGTTATCAGAAAAAATAAATTAGGAAACTGAACTAGCAGTGAGGTAGACACCAAGACCTTTTTGTCCAATGGAAAATAAATCCTAGCTTGTCAGCAAAACTGCTGTTTTATTTATGGAAATTCTGAGACTTTGTTTTCTGTTTCTCTCTCATAATATCCCTTCAAAATAAAAAACAACTAAGAATTAAGAGAATTTTTACAGGAGTTGAGAGGAAGCAAAACCTAAAGTCTGCTAGTTGTCCGTAGTCTGTGCTTTTGAATGGATCTCAGAAGAAAGCTGGGCTAGGAATGTTTAACAAACCAAGCTCTTCACTTCCCTCAAAGGAAGCCACAAATGGAAACTTTGCACAAAATTATTGTGCTCCCAAGCAACCAGCCCCATTGCATAACAAAGAACTAGAGAAATGATAGAGGCCCAAGTCCCACTGCACCCAGATCTTGAGCTATGAGGCAGACAAGTAGTACTAATGTTAGTCTAATGCAGCCAGTGCCTCAAGAAAACACAAGGAAACCAGTGAATTGGGTAGAATTTCCTTAGTTAAGATAATGGACTCATCAATCCCTTTTGGTTGCCTCAGAAGTCAAGTCCAACTCTGGAACTAACTTATTTTGAGCCCTACTGTCATAAAACAGTTCTCTAGGCTTCCTGAGTCTTGAAGTTGTACCAGGAGGCCTGAGGAGAATCTTGGAGGGTACTAAGGTATCCTAGGAATAGCACCATAATAATTTTCTTGTCCCCATGCTGGAAACACACTGGATCGTATCATATTTTTGGAGCAATGGTGCAGAGAAAACTGACACTGTGAAGCAGTTCCAGGTACTCAGCACTACAGTAGAAAGCCAATAATGCAGACAAAAATGAGTTGGCTTCCATTAACAAGGCAGCTGTGGGAAGTTGTGCATCTGCTGGGCCTATTTGATAAGACAAAGTGCTCAAATTTCTATAACCCCAGATACATAGGTGGAAGAACTGGAAAAAGGCTGCATTAGCAAACAAAAGTACTACATATTGATTGCAAGTTAATCAATTAGAGCTAGGAAAATAATTCAAATTCTTTCCTTTGTAGTGTACTGTGTAACTGGCCATACTGGGAGAACTGGTATTAATCTGCCACAACATCTGAAAGGACTTGATTTATTGGAGCCCCCATCCAGGGTGACTTGGCCCACACTCCTATTACAACTATGCATAAAATGATGAAATTACTGTGCCACATTTGTCTTTCCACCTCTCACCTACACATCACACCCAACCTAAAGCTCCTTCTTCAGTAACCACCATCCGTGAACTGCACCCATGTTGAGTATGTACAGAAGCTAGGCTTGACTGAATATTGCAAAGACACTCATGAACAAGTAGGAACAACGTGCTCAAAAAAGCAGAGCATGTCTAATTGTGAGAACCAGCAGGGTCTGTGTTGCTTAAGCAAATGTGTGGACAAAGGTCATAGCAGTAAGTTCTGCCTTCTGTTTGCAATGAACAAACCACATGTTATGTCCTTCAGTGGATGCTCATCTTCCGTACTACCACGAAATGCATCTGAGGCACTGGCAGAATAGGAAGCTTGAGGAATAATATTCTATATTCAAACACAGGCAGAAAATTGATTTCTCCTCAGCAAATATACTATTTGAAATATTTAGAATGGGCTTCAAATCAGACCTAAGCTAACACTAGCTAGAACTGTTATTCTTCAAAAATACTGAAATGATTTGGTCACAACTCTTTGCAGAAGGAAAAAGACAGACTTGCCACGATTCCACTGAGCCTGCCCCAGGCCAGTGGTGACAGGAGGCTCTTGCTAAGGGGTGGGCAGGAGCAGTCTGTCTGCTGCTTGGATGTGCTTCTCAAAATCCAGTCCTGACTGGAAACTGAAGGATGATACCTTATAATCAAACTGCCATCGCTTCAAGTAAACGGCCACCAGCATGAATCATATGATGAATCACAGTATAAGCGTGTCCTTCAGGGAACTGTTTCTGCCTCTTAAAAAATCTGCAGATTTAAAGTGAATGGAAATTGTGCATCGATTTCTGATTTCTTTGCCTTTTCAAGTGGAACGAAAATTTTATTTCTTGCTGGCCCGGAAAGATGAGGTCCCTTTGGGCTAGTGCCTACCTTACAGTCCTGACGTGCTGCTTGCTGTAGGGGGTGATGACTTTGAAAAGCAGCTCCATGGCTCCATTGATGCCAAGTGTGGTTCCTGCAGCAACTAAACCAATAAAAGAGAAAAGCAGTCAGATCTGAAGCAGGCAGTCTGCAATGATGTGTTTAGAGCTGGTGCAGGGAAGAGACTTGCCGCCCCTGAGGCTATGAGCAGATCTCTATGGGCTCCCAATTGTTCTAAACAGATCATTTTACAAACAGAGGAACAGCAGCACAGAGCTGGCAATGGACACACCTTTACACAGAGTCATACCAAAACCAGTTCTCAAATCCTGTGTTTCTCCCCAAAGTCCCTTCCCCTGCAAATACTGTACTCTCTAGAGCATAAATCGTAATCAAATACAGTCAGGAAAATGACAGGGCTCAAATTCTTCGCACATTTGCCAGAGGCAGCTGCATAAGGATGGCTTATTTCATAGAGGAATGATGGAGGGTCAAGCTTACTTCTACTTGCACTTTTACTCAGCAGTTTGGAAGTGTATTTTTGGGAGAGGTGCTTTTAAGTACATCTTAATTTCAGCTACCTTTAATCTTTCACTTGATAGCATATGCTGGGAGCATTTATAGACAGTTCTGGCAACCCAGTTGTAGAAATGCCCAATGAAGACTCTAGTTGTCTTTTGGGCCACAAAGACCAGAGTCAAAAGTACTCAGACAAGATGGAAGCTGGGCTGGAGGCACCTGAAGAGTCACAGAGCTGTCCCACAAAATAGTATAGGATGGATTCTGAGGTAGGGTGAGGGGCTTGACATGAACAGAAAGGAGGCCAGGCTGCAGCATGCATCCTGCAACCTCTGTAATATCTGCAGCTGAAATGGGATGCAGGTGCACTGAAGCAGAGCAGTGATTAGTGTAGATTATCATTTTGGGTGGGAGGAAACACAGGGTCATTGCACAGCTGTGAAACTCAAATAAAGGCACCTTTCAGCTTCTGGCCTTGGCTGCATTTTCAGTCAGACTTGGTCTTTCAAATGCTGCTCATAGCAGGGAGAAGGGTTGAATGTTGAGGTTTGGCTGCGTGCCTGAGAAAGCCCATTGCATGAAACTAGCTCCTGTACAGCTAGAAGGGACCTGCAGGGCTGGGAGCCAGGAATGCTAAATCTTAGGATGCATGTAGCAGACTGCAAGCAGGATGGCTGTCAAGAATTATCTGCTGGGTGAGGAAAGGAGGGAGGAAGAAGAAATGGTTAGAGTGAGCAAAGGGAAACGTGCTGACAAACTCAGTGCTCCACAGCAGGGAAAGCCTGTATGAATCTGTAAGGATCCTTAGGGGTAATACCAGGAATCCCATTGCTTGAATTGCTTAATATGAGTACACAGCCACACAAGACAAAGGAAGGAACACTAATATAGGAAAGGAGACTGGGCATTAAGTTCCCAACTCTAATATGTACTTCCTGAAGGACTGTGAATAAGTGATTTCTCTCTGCCTCTTGCCTCTGTTGTTTTAACTGCATTACCCTACCCTGTATCTGAGGATGAATACAATCAACAACAGTGAAACACTTGGTTATTACGATAACAGAAACTGCATAGCAACTTAAGGTACCCAAACCCCAACAAAGGAGTTGGCTGTATGTATTATGGTATAGGAAACCACTGACAAAAGTACTTTCATATTCACGTATATTTTCCACTTATATTTTCATAGTCCATAGATGAAATACTTTGTAAAGACTGTATAGACACTTTTGGGAATATTTCTTTATAGGGTTATTCTGGATTTATGTCCAATTCTGTATATTAACACTGTATGCAGACACTTGTTCTAAACAGAAATGTTTATTTGCACTGAAATGACTAAAAAGAGCTCTATTAACTGCCATGCTGAGGAAAGGAGGAAAACCTAGGTACTCACCATTTGAAGCACAAACCCGCAGGACCCAGAGGCAGTGGGTGAGGTTCAGGTGGTGACCCAAGTTTTGCTTTGTCAAGCTCAGGATCACATCAGTTGCTTCTGCTTTCTGCACTTTAACCCCAAACTTCCGGTCTGTGAAATGCAAAGCAGAATCAAAATTATTGTAAAGACCAAGTATCATCAGAAGTACTGATAAACAGACTTGGACCAAATCTCATAAGTGGGGACTCCATTAAAAATTCATTTAGGTGTACCAGTGAGTTAGGTCGCTGTTATTTGCAGGTTACACTGAAAACACAAGAAAGTCAGAATTACCTACATTCACCATATACAAAGAGAAACCATTTTATGAAGTCACTTAGGTTAAGAGAATCAAAAGTAAGTTTCGGCTAGGGGGGAACTTTTCAGCTAGTAGTCCAGCCCTAGGCAGAATGCGTGTATGATTACACCCTCCCAGTCTTTTCGTAAGACCTCCTACTGGCCAAACTATAGATGACCAGTATTTCCAAAGTAGAGCAACCCAAAAGTAAACTCAAAACACTAACAGGCACATCTCAGTGCTGATCATTGCTGGGACTGTCTGTTAGTTTTAAGCTCACTCTCCCAACCCCAAGCATCCCACTGTGCATCAGTACCTTGTTGGCCAACCCTGGCCAGAAGGCGAAGCAGAGGCAGGAGGATGCTGGGGTCGGGTGGCTCAGTCTGGGCAGCAGAGATGAGGGCCTGCAGCAGTGCCTCACTACCCCCTTTGCTGATCACATAGTGAATTCTTCGTCCAGTCCCTGGGGAAAAAGGGACAAAAAGAAAGGCTTTGCTCAGACCACCCTCATCCCAGACGTGCTGTGTTAACTTCCAGCCTACACAATGCACACTGTGCTCCTATGGCCTTTGAGATGTTTTATTGCCATAAACCCCAGATCATTTGCGGAGTTGACCTCTTGATTGCTCCCAGACAGGAGACATGGCTAATAGTGACATGAAGAAAGGATGCTCTCTTCTCATCTTGCTTCAGCAGTCATTACCTTCACAAAATCACTGCAGAGGTTTTTCACTGTGCATTGAAACACAGCACAGAAGAATAAACAGAGGCACCAACAGATTTCAAAGGGGCAAAAGGCTCAGTGATCTTGTCTTGATACTGGAAATTAAACCAGCAAAAAAAAAAAAGAATCTCCAACAAGCATCTGCCAAATGAAAAAGAATCCCAGGGAAACTCTGGAGACAGTATTCAGACAAATCTAGGTCTTCAAAGAAACCAGAAACTAATCCTGCGAGCCCTACCAAATCAACAAACATGAGTCTGTGTTCACCTCTGGCAGCTGAACCAACTCTCCTTGGTCAGAATAAGCTGCATGTTCAGCTCTCAGAGCACCCGGAGGGGAGATGCCTCTCCCGCTCTCCCAGTAGGCAATCCTTCCATCTAACAAGGAATGATCCTGCAGGACTTCCAAGGAGAAGCTTAGCTGGACACGCAGTGTCTGTGATGGGGCTGTGAGGACTGGCAAATGCAGGAGCCTCCAGTACTTACTGATGTAGCCCAGTAGCTCAGTTGTGTTGAGAATTGCTGAACAAATAGTATTTCTGAAGTGGAGTGCCAGGGACAATACACTGATTTTTTTTTCTCCCCCCCCACCAATTCACTTATTTTTTTTGATGTGGCTCAGGCACACATAACAACACATCATCCTTTGCAGCCCTGAGGTGGAGGTGCTGAACTCCCTCTATTATAAAGTATTTGTGGTTTGGGAAGTCAGGTTCCTCTCTTTGTCTCACAGCCCCCTTCCCCCCGCCCCAAATGGCACAGGTGAATATTTCCAGCGTTGACTACTAAGAATTAGGAAAACCCTGTCCTTAGCCTGCAGGCATTGTCCCAGCTATGCTTCCTTACCCAGAGAGAGCAGGTCAGTGAGGACACTCAGGATATTCAGGAGAACATCCTTGTCACAGGAACTCTGAAATGGAAGCACAACAGTTTTAGCGTTGAATTCAAAACAGTGAACTTTATACTACATCAGGCCTCAGTGCCTCATGTGGTGCAGACACACTGAAATCCTTGCTTGGATGCCGAGTTACTCTTTGTGCCATCTGCCCAGTGAATACGTGCAGCCATATTGATAACACGTTCTAAAAGCCTCTGACAGACACAGTGAGCCTAGCACACAATATTTAATACACAGTAGCATCTCCACAGTGTTTATATCTTAATTCTAAATTACACCTCTTTCTTTGGATCAGTCTGGTTACCTCAAAGCTGAGGAAATTAACCCGGCAATGTGTTGTCATTTTCAATAAGATCTGTTATTACAGCAGATGGAAAAGAATATCTATAAACTATATCAATCTCCTTCACAAGAAAAATCACCGTCTTTACAGCTTTACAGCTACAACCACATGGAAGTCCGGAGGCTGGTGAGCAGAAAGATACCCAAAACTTATTTTTAATCAAGACTGAGCAAGCACCACACCCTGACATCATGCTTTCTGCTTTAGATTGATCCTGTGTTTTTCTCTAGAGGAAATGAGATACAGCGTGCTTGTGGAGAAGGAAACACATGCTATCTACCATCCATCTATGTGATACACTGCAGCCCTTACTTGAATCCCGCTCCATTCATATTTCTTTGCTAAAATCAAAGTCTCATCAGTCTGTATTGTTATATGAGAGAGTTGGGTTAAGTTTTAGACCTCTTAATATCCGTACAAATACAACACAGTAAGAACTTCCAGTATAACAGCAAACTTGCCTTTCGGTAGCCTTGGTTATGAATAACCTTTGTTATTTCACATAAACTAGAACAGGATCACTTTATCACCCACTAAGTTATTAAAATAGAGTAACATCTTACACATGTATGGCTCTTGAATGTTGAAGAGCTTCAGAAATTATACCTACTAGTACCCATTCTGCATATATGTGGTCATTTTACCAGCCAAAATGACTTAACCATTCTCTGACATACATAACCAAATATATAAGGCAAGAAATCAAGAAGTAACACCTAGCAAAGAGAAATTATAGAATGAAACATTAAAAAAACTGTATAAGTCAGATCTGTAATGATGACTGTTATTAATACAGATGGACAACTTATTTCCAGTGGCTCCCAGCTAACGTGACAGCTCAAACTGAAATGGCCTTGAGGATGGTGCAGCTGATTAGACAGCTCTATATTGTAGCCTTTTGCTGTTGCAGAGGGTGAAGGTGTGCTCTCAGTAAGACCTGGAAACAAAGCAGGTCAGCTTTCACAGTTAAGACTGTCAGCCAGAGTTCCCACTTGTGTCACACAACTCCACAGATGCTCAGCAGCTCCCTCCGACCAAGCTTCCAAAAGAGTCACTATGATGGCACTGCTGGTTCTTTCCCAGCTAAGACAAACTAATTGACTTCAATGAAATAACTCACGGTCCACCATTACAACTCTCACCTTAGAGAGGATGCTCAAATTCATGGTACTGGCTCCAGGGAGTGCACAGAGAGGAAGGGCTGCGGCAGGGTTACTGCAGCTCTGAGTACTGCTACTTCTTGGTAATGGATAGTTTCAGTGATAGGTCAACAGTGATGCCTTTGTTCATTAGTCCAATCTCGAACTGTCTCAAGCCTCCCAATACACTCAGAGGAAATAAATAGTGATGAGAGCTCTCTTCCTGAATTTCTTAGCATTTTTTAAGCATGGGGACTCAGTCAGGAGCAGGCTGTCAGGGGTGATGAGTACCCATCAAATTTACGGACTCCAGGAAGAGTTACAGTTCTCAGCACCTTTTTTAAAATATCAGCCCTCTAGTTTTGTCTTGCTGCCTCCCAGTATCCTTTTCCTCTGTAGGTGGATGGATTACACATTAAGGTTTCAGTAATGAAGTCTTCATTGATTTATGCTCCTATTACACTGGGCTGTTTATTTTAACTGATTGGATTGTGGGTTTCCTAAGCCATTAACACAAATAGTGATGACATAAGATATCCTCTGAATTTCCATGCACTTTATCCAGGGGCTCAGATGAACAAAGAACTCGAGGGGACATGAAAGATCAGCCTTTAAAATGTGCAAATTAGAGCTGGGTTATATTGCCAAATATTTTATCTGAGTATTTATTCTTGGTATTTTAATATTAAAATCCTGATTGGATTTGTGCCTCATCATTCCCCTTCCTCCAGTGCACCAGTGGGGGAAGTGGATGGTTGTGTTTGCTGAAACAGTAGATAAAGCCCTGGGCCCATTAGAAAAATGTATTTCCCTCAAACCTCGGTGGCAAATTTCTACCACTGAATAATACAGAAGACCGCAGCTCCAATTTATAAGACAGACAATTAGAAACAATTGAAATAACTCTAAAGTTGCTGTTGTCTTACAAGATGCCTTTTGAATAAAGACAGCTCAGATTTCAACTAATTAGCTAGCAAAGCTCAAAATTAAAGATATTTGGACGCTGAGTTCTACTAGAATGAATTGCTGAAATTAATGCTTATACCAAACTGTTTGTGGAAGGACTGCCAACAACTTCATTCATGAAGAGGTTTTGGGAAATCTTTTTGAATAGTAAGTACATTGAGAAAGTCACAACTTGCGTCTGATCTAAAAAGATGAATGGGGTAGTTTCTTTAATGCAAATTACTTATCCAGCTCTGGTTAAAATAAACACATTAGTTATTTTTATTGAAATATACGCTTGATATTTCAAAAAAAAAATGTTAAGCAAAGAGAGAAGTAAAATTCCTCCTACTAAATATTTTTCATTCCTCCCATCACTTGTGGATGTTACCTACAATACCCATACACACACAGACTAATGAAGATGCATTTATGGTATACGGGTAGAATGTGAACAGAGGCTCAAGTTAGATTACAAAAAACAAATCACCAGCCTCCTGCAGGATTTCACTGAAAGGATTTAGAATTGGAGCCAAATTGTTACCTATAACAACAGGCCGTAGCTGCCTTCACAGCTTGCAGCTGGACAAGGGCTAAAGGAACAAAAAGCATCACTTAAAAATCAAGCATGGCTGTACTTTTTGGCAAGAGCCTCTCATCCTAGCCTCACTTCAGCAAAGCCTGCTGTCTTTCTCACCCAACTGGGAGTATCATGGGGTTGACTTGAGAGGTATTTAATCAGCTCCCAGCTGATCATTTTCCTCTGAGCTTTTTCTGAGAATTAATCCCTGAGACACTGGGGCTTTGGTTAGCTCGGCTAAAGCTCCTCATGCATAAGCAGCAGGAGGATGGAGAAAGCTAGGAATAAGAAATACCACAGCATGTGGTCACTGATACATACAGACAGTAAGGGATTGTTGCTTTGGGTTTGGAGAGCAGCTTGATCCCGAGATCTTTCTGACCAACATCTCAGGTTATTTGGCTGACCTGGGAATACCCAGGGAAGGAGTTCCTGTGTGCTCGTCCTGCTGTTGGGGATGTGCCAAGACGAGTTGTTATTCACTTAAGACAAGATTATAAAATCACAACCAAGCCACTGAAACAGGTAATCTCATCTCAGCAGGGAAAGACTCCAGGGATTTCTTCCTACAGGCTTTGAAGAGCCACCAGAGATCATTTTTCCTGTCCCACCTGAAGGACAGCAGCTATCAGCTCAGTACCCACGTTAGCAATGGCCTAAAATGAAAGCTTCAGTCACTTCTGTGTCTCTAGGGCTTTCATAGCTTTTGCCCACAGGCAAATATTCCTCCAAATAAACATGAAAATTATAGAGAGCACTTACTGTGAGTGTAAGCATTATAGTTACAAAAAAAAAAGAGTGCCTGGAAAGAAATCATACAGCATTAATTTGTGCAGCACAATGTTTGCTAATAAATATTTTATTGGGGGGAGAAAGAAATATGAGGCTGTTATTCCACCTGCAAGAATTATAAATGCAAAATTAAAGAAGTCACTCCTGCAGGGCAAAAGGTAGCGTGGTTTCTGTCAGCACTCCTATTAAATTAATTGCTGGATATACTGTGTGACCACTTAGTGGGGAAAAAAAGTCTGTGCTAACCAACTTCCAGAGATTTTTTTTTTAGATAGGCCGAGGAATAGGATGTCCAGATCCAGGTTCTATTTGTTCGCTTGCTTGTTTTAAAATAACCTGTTCCTAAACAGGGAAGCAGAATTTGATACGTTCAAAATATGCCCTTCTTTCTTCTCTTACCCTTCATAAGTTTGCTCACACGAATAGCAGTAGTTGGACTAACTGTCCATGTAACGATGCTTGCATCTGCAAGATTTCTCATTCCCTGCACTCAGAGTCCATGAAAGAAATCCTGGTGTGCAGTTGCACCTGCTGAAACCAACGCAAGCCTAGGAGCCAAGCAAAATCTCTCCTCACTTGCTTTAAAGACCTCCAGAAACTACTGGGCTGCTAATAACTGAATTAACACTTGAATTGGATTCTGCTCCTGACGCTCTGCCACCAGCGAGGAGGTGTGCACAGGCTCAGCTATTCCGCAATGCTAGCAGCACAGGTTTGCTATCTGGACATCTTCCCACACCTGACTCCCTGGTCTCTCAGTAGCCATAAAACCAGGCTCACTGCCTTACACTCTGCATCTTGCTGGAGCAGACTGCTTTTTCTAATTTAAGTGGAGCTAAAAATTCACGCTAAAATAAGAGAACAACAACAAAAACAAACCCTGTGTGCCCCCATCCTCAGCCTCACTATTCAGCCAGCTGTGTTCTCTTGTTACTGGAGGGATCTCCAGAATGTCACTGGGGAACCTCAGAATAAGGAATTACTGCAAGCGATTACAGCTAAAATGGTTATTACTAAAGCACTTTGTTACATCATTACTGTCATCAAGCCTTAGAGGAATGCTGAGAAGTTATGATCTTGCTTCTCGTGCTCCTAAAACATCCAGATATCCTCAGCATCATCACAATCCTCTGTAGCAAACTGCACTTGTCTCACCTAACCTGGATTTCCTCTGCTCAGGAACCAGATAGGTCAGGAAACACCAAGGAGGAGGGGAAAGGAAAGGCTCTATTTATAAACTGGAAGGAGGACCTTGCTGCTAGGATAGTGTCCTAGGTGACCTCTTTAATCCTACAAGAGAGGCATTCACAGCTGTGTGGGATCACGTAGCCCTTAAAACTGTATGCAGGGCAGCCAAAGGGCCTCTGAGAGCATGACACGTGGTCCAGCAAGTCCTTGCTCCTGTTTGTGAGCTGTGCTTGCTCCTTCACACCTATGTCTAGCATTGCTGACACCCCATTTACCCAAGCACCAGCCATTTTCCTTCCTACTGATGCTCAGTACCCAGCCAGGCTCTGTGATTTACTGGATTTTATACCAAAGGGAATGTTAAACACTCAAAAAACTTCCCTTTCTCATCCTGATGCAATCAGATGCAGGACTTTTTTCCATGATCTCCATTGACTCGAGGTCAGGTTTTTGGTCATCCTTGCTTGCTCTCGCAACATCCTATAGCACACCAATTCACAGCTGGGTTCAGTAGTGAAGTACTGTTCACATCAACACCAGACTACCAAGTAGGGTAGACAATCAAGACTGGGTAGAAACAACACCTGAAAGGCAACTTTCTCCATGTTATTTTACTGGACTTTTCATTGAGATGTAGGTCTTGTTCTCAAAAGATACATGCTACAGACTGTGGGACTCAACTGCTGCAAGGCAGACATGGGCAAAGTCCACACTTATATCTGAATGCCTTCAAAACACTAAAAGGTGTTGAGATGTAACAGCTTCAACTGAACTGATCTCCAGCCAAAATAACTTGGTGAATAACACTGTTGAAATCATCTGTGCCAAGGAATCTTACTATTTTTAATGCAATAAATTGCACTAACATAACACCTTTCATCACAGGATCACAGATTTCTTCACAAATATTAATTAACACCTGCCCCGCTGCGTCCTTCCTCATGAGTATCAGATTCATTGTCCCTTGTTTGGCTGCAGGGAAATATCACCTAGTGATGCCTAAATGAATTTCCCACCATCTAAGTTAGTGGCAAAATCAGATGGAGACTTGAAACATCCATTCCAGTAAGATGAAGAGACCTACCCCTCGTGAGGAATCTGAATGCTAAACTGGGAAATAGAATCAGTGAGTCCCAGCCCTGCTTGTGAAGCGATATCCATCACTGCATCCAGGCATGGGGGAGATGCTACACTTCATTCATCCATAGAGGAGTTAAGAGGCACATGGATCGTGAGCTGAGTCCTCAGTTTTCCTGCTGTGTCACCAAGTCTCCAGACTTGTATTACTTCAAAGCAAGGTTTTTCAATCATCTGTGCCACAGTGTTCATGTATCACACTAATAAAGCTTTCGCACCCAGATGCTTGCAGAAATTATACCCTGTTGGGCTGCAATTTCTTGGAAGCCTTTAGCAAAGTAAATTGCTTTTTCTTGCTTGCTTTTTCTCATGCTCATGTTCTCTATGAGTTAAAAAAATACACAGCTATCCTTCTCCACAAGTTACTCCTCATATATAGTTCATTTCTGTCATTTCCTCCTCTCACTTACGCATCTCTAATAGAGCAGTTCCTTTATTATGCAGAACTGAAGCACGTTATTCTATAACATTAAAATTCTTCTGTTGAGTTGGAAGCATTGAAGGAATGAGGAAACTTTGAGGTAGATCAAATCACATGATATTCTGAAGAATATCAGACTTCGCTCTGAACACTTCTAGAGTTCTTTCTGTAATTTTTACCGCAGATAAATTCTCAGCCTACTTCACCGTAAGTTGTGAACCTGTGACACCTAAAAATTTTCCCTGGATTTAATGTTATATCATCCACATTTTTCCTTATTTTAAGATCTATTTTTATTCTAATTTTGAAATTAGCCTAGCATGCGTCTCTCATATTCACTTAAGATTTTATGTAGCATTAGCTATTCTTGCACAACAACTTCCATATGCATGCTAGCACCTACTGCCTCCTGAAGTTTCTTGGATTCATACCTTGTTTATATACCTACACTTCACCTTACTTCACCTGTCACTGAAATATTTAAAAATATTAACATCTCATTCAAATGCTGCTCTGTTACAGCTACACAACACAACTGCTACCCAAACTTAACAGGGAAGGATCTGTTTTTCCTATTCAGCTGTAGTTTTCTTTTCCTCTACTAGTGAGGAAAAAGCATCAGGAAACACGCTACCACTTCTCTTCACGAGTTTCTGTACCTGACACTCCAGAGAATGCTCTGTCTTTCAAAGAAGTGGATTTATGAATTAACAAGATTTTTCCCCCCCTCCCTCAAGGCCATTTCCCAGAATACAATCCTTGGACAAATTCCAGATGTACTTGCTTTTTAACAAAGCCACAGATTTTGAAATATAACATGCGCAGGTGAAAATAGACAGCTATAATGAAGACACTGCTGTCCTTGCTATCTCTGATGTTCCCAATTAGGCAGGGCACGAGAAAGCCACAGGGGTCCCTCTGCCTACTCTTGGCCTGCCTTGGCATTTCCTTCCATGATGCTGCAGTCACTTTGGGCTTCTCTCTCTGTTCCTGTGCTAAGATCCCATTTGATACACTTTAGTCTGACATCAGCCTGTACAGGGTGATGAAAAGAAGCAGTGTAAGGTTTATTCTGGTTGAGACTCACAGTAGTCCTTTCTCTTGCTGAGATAAGTGCCCTTATGTGTCAGCCTACTCCACTTTCAAAAGTGCTTTCTAGAGCAGCAATGAATATGCCTTCAATCAATCAACACTTAATAATGATGATTGAGGTTAGGGTAATGGAAGTATACTGTTAATAACTACTGTTAGTCACAGCATATTTTCTTAGGGGGTAGAACCTGAAAGTGAAGAACCTATTTTTCCCATCCAGTTTAAGTGAAAAAAAATAATCAAACAACAAATGAAGTTTGGCATCCGTAATGAATAGCAAACTCCACTTCCAAATGCTTAATGATTCAAAGTAGTATCACAAGTAATGTAAAGCAGAACTTCTGTCTAACTGCATTGCTGAGACCCATCTGTCTAGATTTTCACAGCAACCTCTGAAAAGCAAAGCCTTCAGCTCTACCAACTTTTTTAAAAGTATGACAGGGTACATAATTCACCATCCAGAAATTAAAAATACTGTTATTTTCATCCAAACCCCCTGTAAGTCATCCAGAAAAGGCAAGCCAACACCAGCATATTAAAGGCAGGCACGTTTGGGACTTCCTTCAGCTCTTGTTACTTCAGTTCTGCAGCAGAGAAGCATTTGCAAAGTAAGTGTTGGCCAGTCAAGCTAACAGGCATTTTGTTAGCTCAGCGAATGAGCTCACTGCTGTGTCTGTACTCTAGGAAAAAGTGACAGGAAATAAATTTAAAAATACAAGCTCAGTGTCCTGTCTGAGACACTATCTGCTTTCTGAGAGTAAGGTGAATTACGTTGGGAATACCCCAGTAGGAGATTTGGTGTGTGCCAGAGCCTAACCCAATACTTTTATCCAACACCAGCACGTTCAGACACCCCAGAATAGTTGTGCCCTTTTGTTTGAGCATGATTTCAAGGAGACCTTTGGCAGGACAGATCACCATAAGCTTTGTTAGGATACAGAGGAGAACTCAACTAGGAAGTTTTCCATACGCTTAAATAACTATCTCATAGATAAAACCCTCCAAAATTTTCTATGAGCTTTAGCTATGGGATCTTTTGAAACAAACCACTAATAAACATGGTTTTCATCTTAGATGAGAATCATTTTAATGCACCTCTACTTCCAGCTGTCCCCTTGAAATCCTTGTGCATTATGGGGAGATCAGATGACCTAAGCCCTATTGGAACACAAACTTGAAGAAAACGACAAGGCCAGGAACACAATCTTCTTCATTCTCAAGCCCTTTCCCCTTGTTATGGCACACTAACAAGGGGCAATGAACCATTCAAATGCAAGAGACTCTCCCAAAGAGGAAGTCAGAAAAATAAATATTCAGTACCTCTGCTGTCCTCTACCCTCTCCAGAAACCATGAGGATGGTGCTAGTTTATTCCTGGAAAAACAGAGGGTTGAAAAAAGCAGCTCAGTTTATTCCTCTGACTTCATCAGATCTGTATTTTAATCATAGGGAAAGGTCAGGTGGACCATTCTCCCTCCCCTCCTTTGCAGCACAGACAGGTGGGCATTCCCTATGCCAAGTGAACTGATTATGCTGTCCCTCCCTGTTACACTCCTGCTTGTCAGGTTAATCCTGAATGAAATGGAGAGCCAGCTTCATCCTCACTGTAATCTTCCACTTTGACCTTCCAGGAGGAATCCCACAAAAATAAGAGGGCGGTAGAGGGCCATCTGCGTTGAGTTGATTCTACCCACCACATGAGTGTCATCTGCTCATGGTGTAAGTTGTGCTTCCCAAATTGAAGTGTAGAAATGGGATTGCTTTTCAGCACTCAGATTTGACAGATGAAGTTTGGTACTATTTAGCAATCAAATGAAGGAATCGGGAGGCTCAGATATTAAATGAATTTGATGGAGTGTTTAGCAGTCCTGAGAATAAAGCCCAGGAGCCTTGTTTTGGCCATCAACACTCCACCATTCTGTATGTTGAAAGGGATGAAATAAGTAGAATAGTGAGGAGGAACAGATCTTCCAGCAGGTAAGAACTCATCTCCATTTACTGTAGGGATCAAATTCCCATTGAGAAAACCTCTGCTTGTAAATTACACCAACAATTAATGCACATAAAAGACTTCCCAGTATTGGGATTACAGTAAGATGCAATGCTGTGATGCTTCCATGTCTCTGGTGTCAGAAAAATAAAAAAAAAGTTCTGCCTTCAAGCATCACCTTTCAAAGGTGGAAAAAAGGCAAGAACCTTGCCTTGGTAGATCAGTTATTTCTTCTACAGGACTCTTCTGTGTCAGAATTACTTCAAAAAAGACTCACCGTAAAAGATCTGCTGTACTCATTAATTCCAACCGAACCTACAGCACCTTTAAAGAAAAAGCTGTGTTCTTCCCAGAGAAATCACAAAGAAAAAAAAGTGACAGCCTTGCTCTCCAAATCCCCTAAGGGAAGGAGGTTTCACTTTGCCCAGGGAATTTCTTGTTGAGCAGATGTTATTCTGTCAATCAATACCCAGTGCAAAACATTCATTCTCTTCTGCGTAGCTTTGTACTGCCTGTGGGCAGAAGGGTCTTTATTATATTATCTTTGTCCTCTCCAGGAGACATGAAACAAATGACAAATTCTTGACTTCTAAAACCTTAATTTCTATATAATATGGCAGGTCTCCATTCAGTAAAACAAAGGCCCTAACAGTGCAACAGATCAGCGGGAAATACTGAATCATAGATGTGAATTTGTTGTGTATTGATTCATATTCTTGCTTCAATAGGAGCTTTAACTTAACTGCCTTTTATGAAATTAAACTGTCTTTTGTAAAATAACACCACACACTCCTTCTGATGCACACTATTTCCAGGACTGTAGGCACTGAGGACTCACTCATGTCAACTGCACTGGACATTCATGCCTAGAGCTGTACAAGAACAAACTATATGGCTTCTTTCTAACACTCATTCCTCACTTTCTGCATCAAACTTGATTTTGCCAGTGGGGAGCAGAAGGAGAATCAGGTGAGGCTGCCTTGGACCATCCTGGTATCCCTGGATAAGGCTGTAGATACTCATCAAGGAGTGCATCCCACCACTTCCCAATCTATTTCTGGCCCCAGTCTCCCTCAGCAGCCCAAACCAGCCTGTTCTGATCAAAAAAACAACACTAAAGTCCCTTGTGGAGAGGAACAGTGAGCTCAGCACACAGAATGGCTTCAGCTTGTGGATCAGGATTTGTGTCCTATAGCGCATCAGGCTCTGTAGGCCAACAGGTGCAGATAGACTATCCGTGAGACAAGCACTTATTAACAGAACAGAGAACACCAACAGGGAATTATTTTACATCCAGGTCTGGTAAGAAGAATGGAGTCGCGGGGGCTAAAGTCTGGCATAGCTCAATAGCAAGTATGGGTGATTAGTGTGTTTGCACATAGAGGATTTGCAAAGACAGGAAAACCTGAGGCCCTAAGGTCTCCATACGTCAACCCTAACACACACAGCAAAGGGTCACCTTCCCCTCCAAGGAGCATGGCTAGCTTCATAAGGAGCAAGTGGCAAGCATCACCTCAGTTCTGTACTTTCCCTGGGCTCTTTGGAAAACAAGATGCTTTCATCTCCTCTTCCCCCAGAAGCACAAATTCTCCCTCTGATTTTCTCACAAGTGTAGTGAAGATGTGCACTGTGCCACCTATCCTGACACAAACAGGAGTAGTCGTACAAAACCAGTGCCCCTATGACAGGGACATCTCCAGGGGCAGTTTTCAGCCCTGCTATCCCAGAATGAGCAGCACAAAATCCACCCCCATCTCCTAAACTTCTGGAGGTGTTGCTCTCCCTGTTAATACACATCCATGAAACTGCTGGTGTTACAAGATGCTGCTGAAGCTAACCAATCTCAGCCCATCCATTTTTTGATACAACCTTCTAGGACTCTCTGCTAAATGTAATGTAATAAACTGTCATTCAGAGATGCCCACGAATGCATTTCCTACCGAAGACATATTTTCCCATTACAGATAAAACCAAGAGGACTGCTCCAATGCACTGGAGAGAAAAAGTGTGTGAAAAGGATTGCCAAATCATTACAGCACAATGTAGCATAATACACTGGAAATAAGATTATGCTATATAAAGAAACACAAGCAAGATCTATTCAAACAAACATTTCTCTGTATGAAAACAACTCTTTTCATGTATTTCACAGAGGGAAACTATTGAAGCCCAAGAGAAGGTGAAGGTGGAAATTTTCCACTGACACAAAGATATTGACATAGTATATTAATATTAGGCATACCAAACAGCCATGGAAGCACAGTAACCTTCAACAATATTTGTGACTTACAAATAGAAATTCTGATTATTTGAATAGTTTTAAATCATATGGGAAAACTAAGTATGTCTTAAATGCATTTACTTTCTTACATAATGTAGTTTAATATGCGTGCCCATAATGCTGCAGTTGCCCAAAACATACAGTATAATGCTGCTCACTGTTGTATAGCATACCATTATACTACATATAAACAGCCTGACCATAGGTGCAGAGTCAGATTGAGAAGCATTGCTTTTAAATTGTTTGTGTCATCTAATTTGACCTCCTGGCATTTTTTATTTTATTTATTATTACACAGTAACTTGTTTTATTTCACAAAACCCCTGCTCCTGGATGAGCAGTGCACGCTTCCCTGACAATCACCCTGCATAGCTCTTTGTCCTCAACATTTAACGTGTAGTTCTGTTCAGTATTTATTGTGCTCTACCCAAGGCCCATAGTGAAAAAGAATTATTGATTCACTTTTTTTAAAAATCATTATTTCAGCAAAACTTCACTTTATTTTTTTTTTTCAAATATTAATTGCCTGATCTTCACTGACACCAATGGGAGGCACAGTGGGATTATTAGCAATTTAACACATGATTAAGCCGGATGCAATGGGACATAACCCACTTCTTCAGCCCTGCATTCCGGTGATTTAATGACAAAACCATCAGACCACATTTGCATTTCTACAGCAAGAGAGCCAGAGGGTCTCCAGGAGAGGACAGACTGAAGCTGACTCTTCTTCCTTGGCAGAGAAAGTTCTGTTCAGATTTCTGGGGCCAGAATACAATGCATTTTCCTGCTCATCCCAGCTGCAGCTATTGGCGCTCTGATCAGCCTCTGGGTAAATCTTACACCTCAAGGTCCTACATTTTCATTAATGCAGTCACAGGGAACTCTGAAGAGCCCAACTGAAAGCATTGTCAGAGAAGCTGGCAGCACGCTCAGAGAAACAGCTGCAGCCAGCCTGAGAACAGAACAAAAGCCTGGTCTGAGCTCAGCTGGTGGAAGAGTTTCAGCAGAGCCCAAAACGTGCCTCAGCTGCCTCTGAGGGCTTTCAGTGTTCTGCACTGACTCACAAGAACACCAAATGTTGATACATCTTCCATGGCCTTGTAGGAATTTGGGGTTGATGCCCAGATGTTGGCCTCCTTTGTCTCTTGATGGTGCAAGGGCTCCTCCTGCTTAGCAGCGCCCCATGGTGGTGAGACAAGAAGAGCTTTGAATTACCTTTGGGTTCTCCTTGGACAGAGAGAACGTGATAGTTAAGGCAAAAAGAACAAGCAGTGACTCTGAACATTGTGATCCTGGCCTAGAGACCCTCTATAGAATTTCCTGCAGAAGAATATTCCTTCTTTAAAAAAAGGAAATGAGCATATGCAATCTATATCTTTATGAAAAAGCAATAGCAGATAACCAGTTCTCAATTACCCCCCAAAAAGGGAGGTGGTCACAACACAGTTAAAGGAAAAAAGGATTTGCTTACCCATCCCAAGGAGGAGAGCTCACCAAATATTCCAAAAGGAGGAACCTGCAGGTAGAAACCCTTCCCTGATGGCAGCCAGCCCTTAAATGAGGCTTAGGGAGGGGTGGAACCAGGAATTGCTTTCACCTGTGCTCCCAGGGCTGGCTGTGTCCCTTCACCAGGTGTTCAATCATTGGCTCAGGCCGTGACTTAGCAATTCCCATACAGTGCTGCTTTGGCATTAGAGACAGGAGAGTACTGACAGAGCATCCAGTGTTTCCCTATGATGGGTTTTCCTTGGAACACTATAACCAAGTGTCTCATTGACCTAACTGCACTGCTTTTGCTGCTCCAAAGCTAGAATATTTATTGTAAGGAATAGGAGAACACTAAATCCACTGCTGTTTACTTTAGGTATAACAGTCTCAATAAAACACAGTTAATGAACCACATGAAAATGACCATCTGGTTTTGAGCTGAGTTTTCTTCCCTGTAAGAGTATTCAACTAACCCCTGCATGCCGAGCTGCCTCCCAAAAATACAGAACCAGACTCCAAACTCTCCCACCTCCTGTGCAAACCAGCAGGCGTTCTGCTTGCTGAGAAGTTCTTGGTGTTTCACATCCATTTTGCTCAGTCCCAGGAATCTCAACTGCTCCGCTGACAGTGTAAGTGCAAGGATGCAGAGGAGACAAAAGCATTTTGCAAAATGCATTTATATTCATTGTCACTGGAGCAGCACAGATATCTTCCCACTTGACTTTAGGATAACAATAGAACTGCCTTGTCAGCCAGCCAGCAAAACAGCTCGGGAGAAGCAGCGCAATGGAACAGAGAGGTTCAAGTTAGCAAACAGTGAATCCTGCATCTCTTCCCTGCTGGGCACCACAGTCATTCAGACAGGAATCCCTTTCCACAGATCACATCCTCGTGGATACATAAGATTTTCACCTCTTTCCTTTTGAACCATAACATTTGGAAACCTTTGCAGCCCAGCACAGTAGGGTTCAGTATGAGCCAAAGATCTGCCAACAGCCCCAAGGGTTGCCAGCTTAGTGGAATATGCACGCAGACAGTGTGGCTTTGGGAAGCATGTGAACACCGTGCTGAGAGCCAACAGGAAATCTGGGACTCCTCAGGCAACACAGTGCACACTGCCATGCAATCAGGAGATGTTCTCAGGGGTAACCAAGGCAGGCTCATATCTCAGCCTGGCAAGCAAAGAAAAGAGCAGGGAGAAAGCAGTGGAAGAATCAAAATGTTGCTTACTTAGCATGCATCTGGAGGACGGAGTGAGATGAAGCTGGGATAACCAGCAGTATGAACATGGATGCTCTAAAATCACAAATGATTCAATAATCTGGGACACAACAAAAGATGTTACATTTTCTATTGCTCTACTTAGTTACTGATAGTTTTGTTTCGTTTTTTTTTAATGAATGCCCACATATATCCTCTAGGCATTAAAATAAATAGGAGATCTAAACCCAAATCTGCCTGGGATTTAGTTTTAAGGAGGCTTCCTGCAAAACATCAGAGTTTCTCCCCTGAACATAAGCTGTACGTGGAGACGATGCTGATTTCTGGCACGATCTGACTGGAGAGTAGAGTCAAGTGTAGTAACCAACCCAGCCTTGGTGTAGCTACTGTAGTGGCTAAGAAAGACAGAGCAGAGCCAGATGCAAAGACATTACTGAGATGCAGAGATGGGAACAGAACAGGATGAGAGACGAATGGGATAACTGTAGGAGCAGGTGGGATAGGGAGAGTCAAGAAGAGAGAGCAAAGAAGAAAGTACCAGGGTTAAAAGCAAAATAAGAAATAACAGAAAGTTCCCAATGGTTTGGCACTGCAATACTGATCCAAAACCTGTGAGATAGGGAGAGGTTTTTCTTAAATCTCAAACTCACATTTGAAAGCTGTACCTTGTAAGCAATGAAGCACTTCTTATCTAGGGATCTGAAATGTCATGTCTTCCCTGCAGTGACATTTCAGTGACAAAATGCAGCTGCGCTTTAAAAGCAGCTTTTGCTTTTCACCTTGTCACTTTTCAGAACATCTGTAACAAGTCGTGCTTCCATGAGTTTCTGCTGTCACTGGAGGATCATGCTCCCTTTTTGCTCTGTTAACAGTTCTGAAGATCTCAAAAAACCAAATGTGTTTCTTTGTTCGACGGGAGCAGGAATTCTGTCACAAAGTGCACAGTGTTTGAATTTTGGTCTGAGTGAGACCATCCTTCCCAAAGCCAGGTTGTGAGACCAGGAGTCTGTGCCAGGAGGAGATAAGCTGGACTGCCGTCTCAGCTGGAGGTGATAGAGCATTTCTCAGGTGGGTACATTCTTCAGATTGGGAATAATAATTCACGCCAGTACTTGGAAGTAAGATAGAAAACTAGTTGTCAGTGTGTGACCGAAGAAGGCTGGTTTTGTTCTGAGGTCTGTAAAGAGCAGCTTGGTGGATGGATGTTCCCTCATGCTCCAGCTGAAAGCTTTCTGTATACAAACGAGACTTATGTGATAAAACAAAGGGAAAATACACAATAATACTGTCCTGCAACAGCCTGCTGTACTCAGCAGATATGTTCTTCATGCACAATAAAATAATATGAACTAGCACTGACAATTTGGCAGGATACAAAAACAAAGCCACTGTGTTTTGGACAGCTGTTAGAGAAAATAAAAAGTGTGGAGAGATTATATCAGCAAATGCAAATGTCAACAAAAGTCATTATTTCCCAGGCCAGTGCTTCCAGACTATGAGTAGCAAAAGTCCTTTTTATCTTTGAGTTTGTGTGCCTGGGACAGGTGACGGCATTGGAGTGATACACTGATAAAGTTCTTTCTGAAGGTAAGAGAGGAGGAGAGGAATCAGAACAAATCGGAGTAAAGCCCGTCGCCCTTCTTTAAGTGTATATTAACTTTTTGGAAAAAAGGTTGCTGAACTAAGGTTAGATTTTGTAATGCTGTGGTTGAATGCTCAGCAGCCTTACATTTTTGCCAATACCCTTGCAGTTTTGCCAGCTCTTTCACTTGGTTCTAGATATTCTTCATCCTCTTCCATGCAGCTTTGTTAATGAATCACATATATGAAATTACAGATCCCAAATTATTCCTGTGCCTTGTCCCTTTCTGTCCCCAGATTATGCACAGAGCACCAGGACTGTTAGCGTTAGAAAGTATAAGAAACAGGAGATGTACTCAGTTCTCAGTTATCCAAAGTAACAGACTGTAACCTGGATGTGGCAAAAACATGATCTAATGCAAAACATGCATTACATATGCTGAAAGAGCAGCAGGGGCAGGCAAGTTATACTGCCGTAAAAAGAACAGTAAACAACTTTCATGTGTGCCCATTCTTCTGCAGAACTCATCGCCACAGGGTTCCATGGAGGGCAAACCAGGGTTTGGCAATGTTATGAGAAATAAAAGTTGTTGACAGTTACACAAGCTTGAATAAAGATGTCAAGGCTGATCACCGCATGCAGCTATGGTTCTGGAGCCAATTACGTACCATGGGGTTTTACGACCTTCTATACACATTTCTGATGGGCCATAAAAACCTTCAGAAACACGGGGCTGAGGGACATGAGCTCTTGGGCTGACCCAGGAGGGAAGTCTGTTTCACACGACGTGCTCCTTATTTCCTGCTCCTGTGCATGCAGCAGTGCAAGGTTTTGGTGATGCATGCAGCCGTCAGAGGATGCTGCTGCCCCAGATGTAAAGACCCTGTAGCACACGCTGCCCCAAACTCCTGTCCCTGTGGGGCTCTGACCCAGATCAGGGCACCTTAGAAATGCAGACAACTGGAATTTCACCATGAACGTCTGAAATCTGCTTTTTGTACAAGCAACTTGTCCTGACAAAGCAATTCCCACCCACCACTCATGACATAGCAGTATCTCATGAACGCACAGGTTCCCTTCCAAAACACACATCTTGTTTCATAGAGTGGGTCACGCCTCCTCTCCTGTGAAACCACAAGGAGCACATCCATGCTGGGAAAAAAGAGAACCAAGTGGATACCCTACAGACAAAGGAAGAAATACTTCTCCTGTCCAACAGGTGTGATCCTGGAACGGAACATTTCCCTCCCCTCTGCTCCTCCGGGACATTTGCTGAGCACTCAGCATCTCACCAAGCCCAACCTCGGGAGGTTTTGCTGCTTTCCTGAGAGTGCTTCGGGGTCTTAGTGAAGTAAGTTTGACAGGGAGGAACTTGTAGCCTCCAGGCAGATCTGTTTACTCATTCTCCATGGCGCTCGGAGCAGTGCTGCACGCTGCTGCAGCTCACCTCGCTCACAGACCGACAGTGCTGTCAGGTCCCATTCATCGCAAAGCAGCTGATTCCTCACACCTCCCTCACTCCCCTGCTGCACACAGCAAGATTGCAGAAGCCGAGGCACTGCAGACAGGGCTCGGTGATTGATGCATAGCAGTAACTGCCAACGTTCGGCTTCGGATAGTGAAACTTCGTTTCATAAAGGCGTTTTAGGGTGGGAGGTGCAGGTCAGGACTCCTGTGTGCTGATGCTTTTAGAGACAAGCCAGCAGGGAGCTCCTAAGAACAAACTCAGCTCAACAAGTCACTGCTGGTGAACTAAAGAGGAAAACAAGCCCAAGCACCTGTCTCATTAGTTCAAGCTGTTCTTACCTGGAGGGTGGAGAGAAGGACTTGCAAGCCACTGGCTTCTTGTTCTGCCATGCTGCTCCCCACTCACAATCTCTCTCTCTAGCAGCAGACAATGCAGCCAGAAAGCAAACGTGCCTGGCTGCTGCCCCTGTGCCGTTTAAGAAACGAAGAAGCTAAACACAGATCCCCAGACACACGCACACTGCTACCACCAATAATCACAGCAATGCAACTCTAGACCTCAGCAGGAGAGATAAATGTACCCCCTCCCGCCGAGCTCTCCCACTGTGACGAGAAGATTAATCCCTATATAAAGAATCCTGGGGATTAAGTAAAGTGCTCAGTAAAGGTCTGGGTGCTTGGTGTGTGGCAAGGGGGAGTGTGCGGAGGGTGGCAATAGCAACAAGAAAGCAGAAGAGCTACAAACCTCAAAGAAAGCCAGCGAGAAGGGAGGGAGCTCACTGGCTGCCTGACAGGCATTCCCAGCTGACCTGCTGATCCATTCCAGACCCTGCGTGGATTTGGCTCTGTTTGACTCTGCTCCAGTGAAACCGGAGACGTGGAGAAGGCAGAGCGAGCGAGAGAGATGCCCTCAGTCTTAACGAGCGCTGACATCGAACGGAAGATACACCCAGCATGAGGGACAGGTGGAGCGGTATCACTGAGGCTCACGGAGAGTTTTGGGCTTCCAGCAGTGACGCTTCTCTCCAGTTGCAACCATGAAGGCTGCGGACAGTGCCCCAAAGCAGTCACAGGGCAGGGAATGCATGCAGAGGGCACTGCGTGGCTGCAAAGCGAAGCCCAGGGAAGGAGAGCGCTTCCATCTTGTGCGGCCTCTCTTCCAATGCAACTCTGGGAGAAAGTTTGCTCCAAGGGCCACTACAGTGATTCACATGTACCTCTTCACGTATGTAAGGATTGTAGCTCAGAGCAGAGTTTGTTCCCTGGTGCATGAACCAGGCGTACAGCTGTAGTTGAAGCTTGGATTCCTAGGAGGGCACAGAGTCCACATTTAGCTTCAGCTGAATGATATCAAAGGACTTGGTAAGCAAGGAGGAGCAGGTAAGAAAGGTGAGTGGAGGGTTAGGTGAAGTTTTTCCAGGGACATTTTTCAATGTGAAAACGTCACAGTACAAACAAAACTCTTTTTTTTTTTTTCAGGGATGCGGAAATTTCAGCTCAGCTTTCTTACTGCAGGGATGGAATCATTTGATGGAGATTGGTAGACTGACAGTGGAGATAATTATTTGATATGCAGGATATGAAGGTTGGGTCTTGTCTTTCCAGTTTGGGAGCATTATTTTCAACCTTCTACATTTCAAATAAATACTCTATTTTGGCATGGGTCTCTTTAGTCCTTCTAGTAAGAGCTTTTCAGAGATTGCTGATGAAGTAACATCAGCTTTGGTCTCTAGACAAAAGACAAATGCTTATAGAACTCAGTACTGCAAAGCAACATGGTAGATGGTCAATGCGTGCACACAATTCTTTGCTGATGTTAACAAAGCAATCACAGATTGGAGCTGAAGCCCTAATCTTCTAAGGAGCAGTAAAATGAAACATAAACCACTCCACTCTTGGCCAGGGACTATTTTCATGTGATTATCCTTACACTCGGCAGAACCTTTATTGACCAAGTGTTCAAGGCAGATGCTAAGATAAATCCTCTCCAGCTCAGCCCAGCAATGTGTGAACAAGTGATACAAGCATGACATTCCTTGGTTTCTATGTCTGCCAGCAGGATCCCAGGGCATCACTACCAAGTTATAAAATAAACCAAATTGAAATACCTGTGCATAATTATGGAATCACAGCAGTCCATTCATGCAGAATGTTATGAGGACTATTGATTGAGGGACAAGATGCTCTACAGGCAACCCAGGATTAAGAGGAGAAGTTATATAGCCTCATTTCCCATGCAAATTCAGGTTCAGATATTTCAGTTTTCTAAATGAAAAGATTAATTTCAACAAGAACAGCAGCAAAAGATGTTGCACTCCATGAAATACCATATTTTAGATAGAGAGATGGCATTCTATCTGAAAAACACTGAATTTTGACCAGTCTTTGCAGGCATATTGCTTTCAACATACCATAGAGTTGAACACAGAGTGGCACTATACTTTTCTTGTGCGTCAGGCCATCTTATCTCACTGATCCCCGGTCTCTGGAAATACACTGAAAACCTAACTTAAGTTAAACTGAAGGAGCTTGGCTCTACGGGTCCTAAAAGTTGAGAGCTTAGGTGATACACAGAGGGATGAAATAGTACAGTTGAGTGTAGCAACTGTGAAACACAGATGGCCTTAATGGAGAAAAAGTTCTAATATTAGAAGGGTGTTAAGTTTGGTAGAAAGGGATGCAGGGAGTAAGAGCATGCTGTGCACCATACTTTCCAGATCCATCTGTGCCTTGTAAAAAGATTAATCCTAGAGGCAAGGGAAATATCCAGTGCCAGTCTTGAAGTCTTTATAAGAGTTAACACATTTGACAAGTGACATTGAAGCAAGGCTTTAGCTTTCCTTCACATCAGCAGGACTCAATAAAATCTAATAACAGACCATTATGTAAAGAGGATGGAGAACCAAGGGAGTACAGGAACAATGTCCTCAAATGGTCTCAGAAGGAGGACAGTAGGTAATGGGTTTTATGAGCAGAGCCAGCACACTATGTCTTATACAAATTAATGTGCTGACAGAAAATTATATCAGAGACAATTAGAAGCTGTTTAAAGGAGCTCTTCCACATTGTTGCTTCATTCTCTTTCTTGTGACAATTGTATCTGTCGCTAGAGCTGTGTAAAACTATTAATTCCCACTGTGTGAATTTCAGAAGGCAGTGAAAGCTGATGGATGTAAACAAACCACAGTCTGGATGTCTTGGATCCCCTTTCCTCACATATTACACTTCCACATCCCCACCCTCTTGCAGGAATTAGTAATTAACACATGATGATCACCTCTCCCTGCTGCGTCATAAGATTCTAGATGAGTAGTTAGATTTCTGTCCTGCCTTGAACACATTGCTGTCCCCTGTTATCAGATCCCATTTTCCATAAGACCTAACCACAGCACAATGATTTGTCTCTTTTTTACTATGTGAAGAAGCTTTAGAAACAATTGCAAACATTTCACCACACATATGGCAATGCAAGAGAAAAAGAATACCAACAGCATAGCTTGGGGAAAAAACATCTTCTGTTCTTTAGAGTTTGGGGATAGTTAACTTAGTTGTGCCCAGAGACTACAAGAAAGCATCATACAACACAAAGCTCAAGAACTTGCATTTGAATTTGCAGGGAGATTAACAAATGGAAATGCTAATGAAAGACCCCAAAAGTGACAGTGATGTTTACAGCAACATAAGTTGTAACTTCAAAAACCCTTTGAAAACAAATTCAAAGCAAAAAAAGCTCAGAGGTCTCTAATTATTCACCATCATTCATAGCCATTCCTTCCAGATTTCTGTTGAATTTCCAAATCTGTTGTTAGTTTCTAAGAACAGGAGGTCCCCTAACTCAATACTCCAAGGCTGAATAAGTTAGGAAGCCTACACAGAGATAAATGCCAGAGGTAAAACATCAACATTCTTCCATCTATTCATATTACGCTGTCAATCCAGCTTGACGATTAGCTTGTTAAAGTTTATATAGATGCCACTGTTGTTTCCCCTGTGCCCTTAAGTTTATGTGATCCTTAAACAAAATGGAAATTAAACTCACGACTGCGGCTTCCTACCGGTGCCAGAATTAATGTTCTTATGGGGAGCACAGAGGGCATTATAAGCTCAAAGGCAGGACCTCTGGGCTCTCTGCAGTTGCTGTACAAGCTCTGACCTGTAATTTTCTTTTCTTGTGCCCAGGGCGAAGACGCAGAAACAAGTTAAAGGTGTCACCTGATCTCCAGCAAATATGAACTCACTCTTTTAGCCTCCAGCAAAGCTAAGATAATTCAGGATGATTTTACCTGCATTAAAAGAGCACTCCGTCCAATTATTCCATTTTAGGAGCATATGCAGAAGTCATTAACATGAATCAGCTGGCGCTATGTAGTATTCTAACCTGTACCTAAACCAACATTTCCCCTGCCTGTAAAAGGCAATTTTGAAGTTTTTGTTGTTGACACATTGTAAAGCTATAAAATACGCAAACCCTCATTCAAAAGCATCATACAAAAATTAAAAATGTTTTAAACTATGACACTGCATTAGAATGATAAAAGGCTAAAAATCTCCCTGCATGAGAGAATCTGGACGTTTTCCTTGTGAATAAAGTGATGAGAGGAAGACAGAAGCCTTCTGTCAGATAGTTAGCAACTGTAATATGATTGATTCGTAAATTAAAAGTAGGAATCTCATATAGCATCTTAAAATATAAATTCCCAGCATTATTTTCACATTTATTTGGATTCCAAACCAGAATTTACTCTGTTGCTACTCATGTAACACTGAATTGCATTTGAAAGTAATTCATAGGATAAAGAAAAATTAGCCCAAAGACTGAAATACAGCAACTGTAGGACTGGAATCAGTATCTCCAGAAAAAGGTGAGCAGCCACAGCCAAACTTCACATTTCTGATCTACAGTCTACACCAAAGAAATGCAGACATCATTCAGTTTTTAGATATGAGCGTTAAATAAAGTCTAAATAACAAAAATCAGCATGGAAACCTGTGAATAACCTGAGGATATTTTTTCCCTGATTCTCATAGAAATGATGCCAATTTTGCACTCACATTGCACACCTGGTTTCTAATAGGATTATTTCAATTTTTAAACCAGTGAGGCAGATAAGAAAGTAGCCAGATTCCATTAAAAATGGAAAAAAGGAACCCTAATTGGATAAATTGTTCATTCCAAGGCCAGCCTGAGTTTTATGACACACAATTGAAATATCATGGTGTAAAATACCCAGTTAACTGTCCATGCTTCATTTATATTAAATATAGAAATGAGCTCTCCTGTCAAAATTACATAGCCAAGAAATGTGTATGTATCTTAATAAGGGGATATTGTTGGTTTTTTCTCAGTAGTAGTATTATTTGGTTGCTTTTTTCTCTAACAACCCTTCATTTTCACTGTCTTTTGTTCAAGCACAATGCTTATCATAAATGATCACCAGAGCAATATACATGTGGAGATGATGTTCTGTTTATAAATGCCTATGCAGAGGTTTACCTCTCTGAATAACAACCCCCCTTCATATGAAATAATCACTCTTCTGCAACAGTGAAATGGTTAAAATGGGAATGAAAACACAAGTTGTGATGTGGAAATTCATTTTCAGATGCTTTTGGAAGCGACCCAAACCTTCTGCAGCCACTGGATGAGAAGTTAATATCTTCTGGGTCAGAAACTGACCACTGGAAATTGCTGGTCTTACACTGGTTTAATATGAGGCTGGTACTGTACACAGTGCCTGCAGCAGAGAGGGGGACAGCAGGCTTAATCACATTTCTGCTTCTCTGGAGACATCCCTCCTATCCCACTTTTCATTTTTTTCCTGTACAGTGGCAGGATCTGGGAGCATCATCCGGGGCCATGCAGCAGTTCATTTCTGCAGCAGCATGATGACCAAGGATATAGGATGTATAAGACATAAGGATGGTGTACCAGAGGATACAGTGGCTATGCTATCTTCTGTGTCAGTATGTGATACAGGACATCTTCTTGTGTCACCGTCCTTTCTGGCAGATGCTGAGAGGCATGGTCCCATAGAAAGGCATGCTCTCACTTCTTTATTTCCAGGTCACGAAAGCCTACACCACTGTAAAGGCATTAATAGAATCAAATAAAGAGATCTGCCATAATAATATGTAAACCCAGGCTTGAAAACACACTGCATTTGCAGGCTAGGCTCAAACAGATTTCACATGACCTCTGCATGCCTTGGATCTCCTTTGGAATAACAATGGACAATGTTTTGTCAAATCAAACTCTGAGCAGTTGAACAATTTTGTCTTGAATTGTTTTATAAACCAGGAGTGGAAACATGCTGGCTTAGTGCCATGCTGTCCTTTCCTTCATCTAAGAATAAAAGCTTTCATTTGTCAGGTAGAATGTATGTTTCTCATACCCTGACAGATTGTCAAGTATTCTGAAATATACTTTGTTGGGCTCTTATTTAAATCTAGTTCATGAATAGCCAGCCATATATTAAACACACACACACACAGCTTATCTTGAGAAAAATGCATTTAACCATTTAACTGCTGTCAGATGTTCCCACTTTGTCCCTACGAACCCTCTTGCTGTACACTACACACACAGTGGGGGCTGACTATCCTACCTCCCATCAAGTATTCTATCATGCCAGCATCATCTTGAAGGACAACAGCAGGGATGCGCTGAAGAAGCAAGGGAGGAGAATGAAATAATAAAGCAATAGTTAACAGCACCGATGCCTTAATTGCATTTTTTAAGTTTCCAGGCAACAGTGCAAGGCCTCTTCTGCCACTTGCAGCTCAATTAATGTTTCTACTGGACAAAATGCCCTCCCTATTTTCCTACAGACATACCTGTGTCAAGCTTTTCAATTGCTTATAAAGGGAAACAATGATTTTTCCAACCCCAGCAACCTAGATCTCCTCTACTTTGTCACTTGTGTCATCAGTTTTGCCTGCTTAAAATATTTCTATGCTAATTTGGTTTTATGTGGCACCCACACTGCAAAAGTGTGAGTACAGACATAAGTGCAAGACAGGGAAGAATCTGTTTTGTTGAATGTTTAAGGAAACGGACTTCATGGCAGCTAGACGCAGCAGTACACAAAGTGTTTCCATTAGCAGAACAAACTGTGGCATATCTGTCTCTTCTGTTTGTCTCACATTTAGCATCTCTGACAAACATAGCAGTATTCAGTATGCAAAGGCACCAGGAAAAAAAAAAAAAAAAAAAAAAAAGGAGCTAAAACAACCAAAGAGAAAGAACTCAACCCAAATGAGCAATCTGGTGGGTTAGGCACTAACAAGACCAGCAAGTGGAGAAAAACATGGAAACTGGGCTGTTGTAGGCGATACCATATCAGGACACAGAGAATTAACTACAAAACACGTTCCCCATCTAAATTTTTGTAGAAGCTTGTTCAGCTTTTCAGCCCATTCTGCTTCCTTTTGTTTTGCTCTGGTTGGCACAGGCTTCAAAAATGAATGAATATCACAGTCATCTTCCAGTTCATTTAAATGCTGGGTTGGGTGAAAAATGCCCATAAAGAAACAAAATGTAAAGAAAGAGCAAAGTGCAGGAACACAACATTGCATAGATAACAGAAGACTGGTAATGCTATGCTGTTAGCTCAAATTTAGTGCTACACAGAGCAGCCTGTCAGACGGAACAGCTGAAGGACACGTTCAAGAGAGTCAGAGAGAGAAGAAGCACCTAATGGAATGAGAATCTGTTTTTGATCACTAGATGTCTAAACTTGACCTTCACCATAGTAGTAAAAGCAGTGACCCCCTGTAAGTTTGCAAGCACTTTATCCCACGCAATCGATGTTTTCAGCAACAGCAGGCTACTGAACTTTGTTAATTGTATTTAATGATCAATACTGAATGACTTTCTCTACCAAGCATCCAGCTGCATCAGAAGCCATAGGAGTGGCTGTTCTCTAAATCTAGTGCAATTGGGAGTGAACAGAAAAACTCCCAGGGAAACTCCTTCATTACCCCTGTATCATGAGGCAGAAATGTTAAAGAAAATGACAGGTGTTGGTTTTTTTCTTTGCTTGGTTGCTTGGTTTTTTTGTTGTTTGTTTTTTTGAATGGGTATTTTTTTGTGGGTTTGGTCTGTTTTGGAATTTGCACTTGTGTCTAGTTGTTTCACTGACAAGCAAGAGAACTCCTATAATGTTGTCCCCGGATTTCCTTAAGTCTGGAGTTGAATTCTCCAAGGCTGGACCCTCTGCATATATAGTAAGTTTTTGCTAAGACTGACCCTGAGTGCTGGTTTGTGACATAATAAATGTGTCGGTGCTACAGAGGCCTTGGAAGCAGACTGTCAGTGCTGAGGGCTGCATGAGAAGCACAGCTGGAACTGAGAATGGGCAGTTATTTACAACCCTGCATCATTAAAATTCTCTCCATCCTGAATGATGAATGGTTCTCCTGTGAATAGGAATACAACGAAATTTGAAATGCAGGGAAATTTGCACTGCAGGGAGGAAAATCATCTCAGAGACAGAGAAGCTGTAAGACTGAGGGACAGCATTTGTCTACATTTTGCTTTGACTGATGGAAAGGACAGAGGGTTCCTGGGAAACCTGGCTCTGGGAGCAATTCAAAACAGTCTCTTAGCAAGACAGGTCCTTCTGACTTTCGTCTGTTCTGCACTACTAAGAAATATATCCCCCTCTCAGCCTTCTTGCAAACTCTCCTGGAAAGAAACAGTTCAAAAGAACTGGTCCAGTTTGCCACATCCATGAAGGCAATGGGAACATTAGCTGAAGGTACACCATGTTACACCACGTGGAATTGAATGGAAAAGCCTTTTCTCATCAGAGGAACATAGTGGACGTCACACTTCTACTCAGCCACAAATTTTTAATAACATTCTAGAAACTATCTTTGGAATTTCTGCTTCTCTGTAAAGCACATTTTGAAATAGACCAATGAGTTTGTAAGTTTTTAGGATGAGTGCACAAACTCATAAGAGGCAGCATTGTGCCCACTGTTCTTCCAAAGTAAATTTAACTATGGAAGAGCTGTTAAAAGAATAATAATCTAAAACTACTTTCATGAGATCTCTGAGTATGTCGGTGATGTCTCCCAGTGCAGAGGAGAGGAGAGCAATGCTGGCCTCTTCTGCATAGGTCGATGCTGGTTTCTACAAACACGGCGTAATTGCTGACAATCCCCAAGCCAGTCCTTCCATTCAAGCTGTGGCAGCTCCTCTTTTTAGCACTGGATGTGCCCGGAACGTTCCCCGGTGTGCCTATCAATAGCTCTTGACATGTATAAAATGCAGTAAATATTAATCCATCAGCTCTCACAACTCCCTCTCTGGGAGCCAGGCAATCATTTTTGTTCCAGCTTACACTTTGTTAAGTCAAAGAGGATTCTCTCAAGGACACACAGAGCATCAGTGGCAGAGGCAGAAGGAGAATAAAGGTAACAGTGTCACCACAGAAAAGCACAAGGTGGTCATATCTGGGGAGGAAAGAGGAATCATCTACTCAGTTGCATTTTTCTATTTAAAGTCAATGAGTCTGTGCTGCATGCACATTTGTGTGCATTTCAAGCACCTTATCACTGTTTCTGAGTGTTCATCCAAACATCTTCACCTTTTCAGCCTTTGGGTAGCATTTCGTGAGCTTGTATGCGAACCTGTCTTACTCTGGAGATGGGCTCAGTGAAATTCTGAGGTTTATTTACTCATTTCTAAATAAAAGTTATCTGAAAGAACATTTTCAACTAAGAGCGGCCACAGAGGTTTGCACCTACAACTTCCTCACTGCAACACGGAGCCAAGCACTGATTATTCCTGGACTGTCCCTGGGGCAGCCGGTGTGACAGAGCTGGCATCTCTAAGGACTTCATGCAGCAGTGGCCTCTAAGGTATAAGCCAAGACCTTGAGAATACAGCATTATTCTGGGAGAAGCTGGAAAAAAACACACGGCCAAGGAGAGCTGCCTCTTGACTTCATTATCATAAGTGTTTCTTGTGCAGTTCATTACATGAAGCCGTTTTGCCTTGCATTTCCTCCAACACTTGTTATGGGAGGGAAGCCCAGTGGCCTGATACATCCACTTCAGCTCCCTCCTTCAGCTGAAAACTACTCAATCACTGCTGCCTCTTTTACAGGAAAACCTTCATTTCATTAAAATTTAATTATTGGTTTAATTAAAATAGGCAAGCAGCAGTATGAGACGTGTATGTTTTTTTATGGCTGAAGGAGATTGTAAAGTCCTCATTCATTTCCCAAAGTAGCTTCCGCAAAAAATCAGACTGTCTTTTTATAGGCCAATTCTCAGTGCTGCTTTCAAATGGATCCCACAGCCGTTCATATAGATTAATCCGGGCAGTGAATCAGATCCTGCTCATTGGCTGCCTTTCAGAACATACTAACGATGCTGTGGGAGCTCCATGGTGGAGCCCTGAGAGCTGATGGGACTCTCTGAATGATTAATTAATCTTCATCCAGACATTTTTCAGTTCTGTCTTAATTTATTCACATTGCAAAACAAATTTAGTCTTGGTGAAATGGACCAGATTGAAAAGCCTTGGGTGACTAACAATTGCCCTGTTATTCCCACAGAAAGCTTCAAAAGGGAAAACATCTACAGTGTTTTTCTGATGAAGCCTACGCTGTGACCCAGGAGACAACAATCCAACCTCAAAGCATTCTCAGCCTCTGGTTTTTCCATTAACACTGCTACCTTAAGGTGTAGCTGAATACCAGGCAACCTGGAGCCTCACCGAGACTTAGAGGCAAGATTCCCAGTTATTCTTTAAAAAAGACAAAAAGTCAGGGGTTCTTGTATCTTCTCACAGTGGCTTCTCTGGCATCCCTAAACACAGTGGGAAATCAACATAAAGCAGGTAACACACACACACACAGAAAAAACTGCCTTGGGCTGCCTTCTGAGAAGATCTCCAGCTGTTCCATGGAAATGGTGGGAAGAGACAGGAACATCCTGCAGGAGGTGGGGGTATGTCTAGTGGTAGAGATAACACCACTAGCATGAGACCTCCAAGTGCAGTCATGCTTTCCTTCAGAACCAAGTCCATTAGTTGATAATGATTTTCAAGTAGTTAAAGTGATTTTGCCATCTCAACAAGACGGGAATGTTTAAACTCTCTTAAATTCCCAAACAATCAGGACTTTGACGTTTTTAAATGACTCCTCTTTGCACCAGTGAATTGAGCTTCAAAAGTGCTGCGTAGCAATTTGTACATGTTGTTTACAAAATAATCACAAGAAAAAGATGAATATCCAAAGTTTCAAATATTTTCAGCTCGTGATTCTATTCAACGCTGGGCTACCTGCCCAGGGTTTTGCAGTATTCAGATCTCTTAAGCCATAATCCAGAAAGAAAAGACAGAAGTAGCCTTTCATTTAGAAGAAACCCTCCAGACACTTTTGCAAGTAAGTGCAGTGACCTTCATTTACCCAGCTCTCTCCAGCAACACCGAGAATGCAAGTGAAGTGCAAGGCTGGGAACAGAGTGTGCTTTTTCAAAAGGTTTCTTCGTTTCTTCTGTACTTGCTGGAAATCTACTCTCATCATTTCTCATTTAAAATATCATCCTATATATGCCTGGAGGTTGCAGTATGGATCTCTTTTCATAACAAAAAGCATACATCAATCTGCAGGTAGAGGTCTAATTTTCAGCATTACCATTGAGTTCCTGGTGAGTCTGGCAGCACTTGAGAAAATCAGGTAGCAATGCTAGTACCTCTATATCTTTCTCTTAAAGGTATGGTGTGATGGTTAAATGGATGGACTTCTGCATTTTTGTCTTCTTCACTTTGCCTGTGTCATTAACTTGATGATAAGACATCTCCTAGCTCCTTGAATCCTATTGGATCTTGATAGATTTGCGAATACTTCCATAGTTACTATTCAGAATCATTAATGACATAAAAACCAGATATAGTTTAGAAAACTTTAGAGCCATAGACATTTGGAAGATAAGAGCTCCCAGGGTATCAGGTAGACATTCTAGCTGGCATGCATACACAGAAATAATATTAGACAGACTTTCAATCTGAGGTTGTAGAGCCGTAAGAGCTGTTCTTATGCTGTTATACTCAATCTTTTTGTGTTCTCTTGTCTTCATCAATAACATTAGATTCACATCACAAGGAATTTTTGAGGCTTTGCAACTTTGAGCTCTTCAGCTGAAAGGTGCCATGTAAGTGTAAACATAATTTTATATTCTGGAGGAATGCTGCTGAAATAAGCAGTATCTATTACCAACTAGCTGTAAAATTTGTGTCTATGTCAGCACTTAAAAATCATTGATCTGCAATAATCTCAGCATGGGGAAAAGAATATGACCAAAGGTCAGAGAAGAGAAATGCAGTTTTTGCCATTAGTGCCCAGGAAAGCAGAGCTAGAGAGCTACTGCATGGAGTTCTGGACAGGGAAATTGTGGTTGCATAAAGCTTCACTGAAGATCCCTTCCTGACTGCTGGAACAGCGCTCAGATAGATGACCCAAGACCAAAGATGTCTGCAGCAGCAATCTGGTCACAAGACTAATCATCATTAGTCTCCTCTGGCTGCCAGACTGCAGGTAACTACAAACTGTAGTGAGCTACTGTGCCAGCACAGCCCAGGCACTTTTCAAAGTGAGAGAACATTCCCATACCCTGTGTGTGGCAGCAGCAGTGAGCTTGGTGAATGTCTCCTAGCAGGTTTTGCCTTTGAACTTCAACCTGCCTCATTTCATTTTATCTGGGAACAGCAGAGTGGCTGGCTGAACAATAGGTATGATGGAGAGCAATAAGGCAGATGGAGTCTGCCCAGGGGACACACAGGAGAAGTACAGAAGTTTAAAACTCTGGGCCTCAGTACCTGAGTGCACTGTGTTGCACATTTTGTCCCCTGAGTACACTTACCTCCTTGAAGGCAGACCCATTATTCTCTTTTAAGAGAAACTGGAAAATCTCTCCTCAGACAGCTCCTGGTTATTCCCCTCTCTGTGAGCAGTGATGGCCATCCTGCCCCTCCACCTGATGTAGGGTTCTCCCTTCTCCTCTCTTATTGGTGATTTAAGACAACTTCACTCCTTCACTGCCCTTCCTCCTTCAAGCAACCCAGGAATTCAGTCCTCTGATCAACCACCACTATGCACTCACAACTGCCCACCTGGTAACTTTGTCCTCCTGTCCTAGAACCTGGTGGAAATATCCTGTGTTATTCCCTGCCTTTTTGCTATGCCATATTTTAGCCTCCTTCTCCCCCTCAATCTTGAAGGCATCACAGCTATCTAGAAGGGATACCATCTCCCCAGTACCTGGGTCCTTTGGAAATCTGCACTCAGATGAACGGGAACCAGCCAGTCCTTTCTGAGTACCCATTGGTAGGCTGTACAAGACGTGCTAACCAAAGTTTGTTTATCTCCATCAAATTACAAGGTCACCGCAGATAAACCAAGAGGGCAGTTTGATGGTGTCCCTCTCCGATGGCTGGGAGAGGAAGGGGTGATGCAAAAGCAGAGGGCTGACAGTGATGAGAAACAGGGCTAATATAGGATGCCAGGGCTGGGATCAGAGATAAAGCAACGACAAAATAGCACAATATCATTACCTGCCAGATCTTTCTTTTAATCCTTCTGAGTCTGCACATCCACAATTGGGGACTTGTCTCTACTGTCTAGGGCACCTGGCAGCATGCAGCTCTCCTCCCTGGAAGCAAGATTTGTGATCAGATTAAAGCCCATTTCATGTTCTCTTCACTCAACTCTCTGTCATGCTCGCTGCTCCCCCTGATGTTTACATATGGTTGGCTGACTCATTTCCACATGAAGAGCTGACATTTCTCTCTCACATCCAGCGCAGGGGTCGCTGGTTGCTGCATTAAAGGGAAAAGAATACAATGAAGAGATTTTCTAATCACTGCATCGGATTACAAAGGAATGTAAATCACTGAACGCCTTTTTTTGTTAGGAGCAAGAGCAAGGTTACTTCGGGTAGTTCTCAGCAGTTTGATATTTCACACGATACGCCCACGTGCAGGAAGGTGCTCACGTTCAAACACGTGCTGGGCAAGGAGAGGCTGGGGAAGGTGCTGCAATGTTAAGGAGCTTGTCCATCCTGTGCTGCATCCATAGCTTCTAGCTGGGAAGGAGCATAAGCTCCTTATCATCTGTGCCTCTGCCTGCTATCTGATAACCTCGGTTAATGTCCAGTCTGCACTCACTGGATGTGAGAAATGTGGGCATATTAGAATTACAGCAATAGGACGTACAGAAATATCTAAGGCAGATACAGGACAGATTCTGGACCATAAGATTACTAACAATAAGCTGGGATTGCCTTTTTCTGCACGGTCATTCACAGAAACATCACTGTAGATTTACAAGAAAATGGCCCAGTGTGTTTTAACTTAGTTATGTATTCTTCCCCTAACGAAGCTGAGATGCTCATGGGAATTAGCAAAAGGAGGAAATCAATAAAAAGACATAGCAGAATTGTTTCCTTAGGGGGTAACTGTTCCAGAAGTGGGCAAAAGGACAGAAATCATTTCAGCCTGGATCATCAAAGGTACTGAGAACATTACGGGCACCACCCATCATGTTCTTGTAGTGAAGATGGAGAATGTGTTTTGCAGTTGTCGCTCATTTCTGCCATTTCCGAAGAACTTCCTATTAGGCATCTGCTGAAGTCTGCTAGAGAAATAACAATAAAAAAAGAAAGGGCATTTAAACATGACCTGAAGCTCACAGAATCCTCTGGAAGGGTCTTCGCGCAGTCCTTCTCCAATCCTTTGTGCCACGAGATATAATGGGGGCAGAAAAGGGGAGCACAGATATGAACTGCATCCCCAGCAGCCAGCAAACAGCCACCCAAAGCAGGCAGCAGAGTCAAAGGGAAAAAAAAAAAAAAAAAAAAAAAAAGAAAAGAAAGAAAACTCAGAGCCCATAATCATTTTATGATTCTAATTTAACTTTTATGAACATGTTTTGTGCTCCCCTAGTCAGACTCTGGTATTGATCTTTTCAGTATTGTTAACTCATAACCAGACCATATTTGAAGACATAAACTTTAAAAGGGATAATAAAGAAGAGCCAGACTGCACTGGCTTTATTATCCTCAGTCTAGGGACTGGGGGCTGTAAATCCTATTGGAAACGGTGAAATTATGCAAGTGGAGATCAACTCCTGGCTTTGTCGATTTTTGAGATATTGGATACCAGTGTCATCAGCTCCTATTCTGAGTTGGAAGTGAAACTGTGTTGGGACACAAAGCAATGGGAACATAAGAAGTTATACAAGGGAAAAGGGAACGCTGACTTTCTATCTGCATGCTTTTGAGAAATGGAGCAAATTGCAACATTTTGACCCATTTCTGCACCAGATTATTCAGTGCTTAAGTTTGGATTCTGCCTTCCAACTCCATCTGAGGTCTAAGCAAGAGCATTTAAATCTTGCAAATGGTGTTATTCTTTAGTGAGAGCGTTGACCCTGAGCACCAGCACAGGGTGATGGATATCCTGGCTTTGCTGTACTGCATGTGCTCTGTGCTTCAGGTCAGGGAGGTTCATATGGCTTTTCCATGCTTCTGACTGATGGATAACATGAAAAGCCTGAATAACAACGTTCATGGGCTTTATTCTCTCCATGGTAACAATACAAGAGGGGCAGTTTTCCACCTCTTCCTGTTTCTGGAAAAAAAGAAGGAGCATGAAAGTACGACAGATTTTTTTTGTTAAATGAATGCTAATATAATGAAATAAGGGCACTGCTTTCTGCCTGGGGTATGCAATACAGGTAAGGTGTTCTCAATTTGAGTATCAGGCTAAAAAATCTTGTGGTAAAACTTATTCAGTTCCTCTGAGGTCTAATCTGGTATTTGAATCAAAAGTGCAGGCCAGTAAGCTCTGAATTTCAAGTGTGAATCTGTATCTGCTTGCAGATGGACTTGGCAGTCCTTCTTCAGACCTTACCCAGCTGCATGCAGCTGGGAACTGCACACTGCATTTCACAGACAAAAAGTAATGATAAAGTCCCAAGAAGTCAGCAACTCCCTTTGTTCAAAATGAGCCACAACTCGTGGTTTTCAGTTCTTAACAATGCCTCAAAATAGCTGAGTTATTGTAATTTCAGATTTTGTTGCATACACTTGAAATAGCACAACTCTCTGTCTTCTCAGCATCCCCAATCCCCCAACACCTTGCTTCTCCCTCAGCTTCTCAAGGTTGGAATGCATCCCACAGACCTATTTCTGTGTTTTCAGTGACTCACACCAGCCAGCATCACCATGCTATTTCGTGTTTGTTGGAATTAAAACCCAAAGGGGATCTTCAAAAATAAATAAGAGGTTGCATGGTACACTGCCAACAACTTGGAGGGAGCTCGGAAAAGAGCAACTGGGATGAACAGGGAACTCAAGGCAGTGACTTCTGAGGAAAGATTAACATTGCTAAAAATAACCCTCTTGGGTAACTAACGACTAGCAGGATATGTGATAAAAGTCGCCGTGTATTTAAGATTATAAATAATCAAGAATGGAATCAAATTATTTAGAATGCACAAAAGAGCTACATTAAATAAATGAGGAAAATAAGGGATGCAAAAAGGGGGCATCACCTCCTCTGGCTCTATGACTGAACTATTTAAATAGGTCTTGAAATAAAGTTATCTGCAGTCATTGGAAATTCCCCCTCCACTGCAAGAAGGTGGCAACTATAATATACAATTACCTCAGAGTTACTGATAGAGATAGTGACTTCAGATGCACTTGTAATGCAGGACAGCAGACTGGGGGTCCTTCTCCTCTCTATCACCTGCCTTCCCACAAAGCTGGCAGTGTCTGGAAGGAGCCAGACCTCAGCTTCTTTCTCCAGAAGAAAAGCTTTCTGCATCTGCTTTGCTTTTTAGCCCAGAGGGATCACTGTGGTTGTTTAAGCTGACCCAGTGCATGGCACACGGTCTTTTCATGCTGTGCTTGCTTCACAGGGTAAGACAGGTACATATCATTGAACAGAATAAACACTGCTTTTGTTGCTACCCTTTTCTATGTGCATCCTAAGAGTTACCATGGCACCAGCACAAAAAGTACTACTATGACCACTAGATCTGACTCTGAGAGAGATTTGCTTGTCCTCTCTTTACTTATTTCTCCCTATCCCCTTGCCAGTCCCTCCTTCTGGAATTAATTCCTGTGTGGCAAAGTCTTCCCTCTTGTATCAAGACCCATCCTTCAGTTTCTTTCCACTGTTGGGGTATAACCAGATGAGGATTATGTGTCTATGTCAAGGAAATCAGGATAAACTATTCTACTATCTTTCTACACCACATGCCTGAAGATGACACAGTAGTTATTCTGCATTTTGGCATTCTAAGATTTTAACTATAGTTTCACATGATAAACTGAGCAAACGTGCCCATATTTTCTGTGAAGAGATGTTTGAAAAGCCATATCCAGAGTAATAAATGGTTTGTTGTTAGATGAGAAGGGTATGCCTCACAGAGAATTTACACGGTGCATCTTAGTTCTGGCACTGCTCATTAATAACCAGAATGAAAAAAAATAGAAAATAAATGTTTAAAATTTGCACACAACATTCTACTCGGAGAAACTGAAATTACACTAGAAGACAAGCTTAAAATTCAACATAAAAGTGATGAGTAAGGATGATCAACAAAATAAATACAGAATGGCAACAAATGGTTTGCAGAATGGGACCTACAGAGAACCAGTGAGGGAAGTGGAGCTGTCTGAAGAGGAACAAAAAGCTATGCTTGTCATACATACAGGCTACAGCAGAGAAGGGAATGCTCTTTGAGTTCAGAGCAGACACTACAAAACATAACAAATTGACTTGCACCAGGATCAGATTGAGGGGTAAACTGAGTAGTGTGAAGGCTATTGAGGCACTGGAATAAACTGTGTGAGAAGACTGCAGCATCCAACACAAGTGCTTAAGAACTAGCTGCACAGACATCTGTCAAGCACCATATAACACAATCAACCCTTCCTTGAAGTAGGCAGATGTGGTGTGCTGCTCCTTCAGAGCCCTGCATTCAGACAGCAGCCACTTGCCACGTTGTTTAACCCACTGCTGCTTCTCACAGTTTACCTTCATAACTGCTTGGTCGTAACGCTCACGTGTGCTTCAGAGCCACATGCTGACCTCTCCAGTCTGAGCGGAGGTGACACTGGAGATCAGTCAGGAATTTTGGGTATGCTGTTTTTGTTTTATTTGCACTGGGACCATATTTATTTTATTCCATCTGACAGCTGTTTTAGACCATTTCGCTCTCTGCTGGAAGTAAGATAAGACCCAAAATGTGGGTTGTAAATAGCTGGGAAAACTGCACATTTAAGTCTAATTTTACGTGTAGCATCTTTTATTAATGTTGCAACATTTATTGTGCGTTTTAAGTCATCATTGATTTTTATTAAAAAAGATACTTTTTATTGTATGTGCATGCTGCCAGCAAAATAAAATATTATGTTTTTTTCCCCTCAGTATGAATTCTCATTAATCTTCTATGAGTGCTTGAGAAAGTGAGAAGCCAGCTCTCAGTCTGAGGCTGCATCACTGCCTGAGCTTTCTGACCAAGGTATTGTCATTCACTCCACTGGGATGCGGAAGAGCTGCTTAATTGCATAAACCAGCATGTGTTAGGTGGAGACTGAGGAAACAAAACAGTCTCCTGTGACTTATTACATCTGGGAATGATTAGCTCAGCTATTATGTAATTAAATTTCAACAGAAACGTGTAAAATATCCAGCAAGGATGGTGAAAGCTTTTTGAGATATGTGCAAGCAGCTAAGGGATGTGTAAGGCCAGGAGAAGAAAGATGATAGAATGCATTTTGTAATCAATGTCCAGGTGTTTTCTTATGTCAAGCAGAATTGGGTCTTACTGGTAATATGAAGGTTTTGAAGCATTATAGTCTGAAGAGAACCTAGACCCCAGAGAAGCCTCATTCATTAGGAGTTTTGTTACCCAGCATAAGTAAATAAGTAAAGGGTGCAATGACTTTTGTTTGATTTTCAGCCAGATTGGATGACATAGCTCTGTGTTAATTGAAATCTGCAGTCTGACCCTGCATTAACTGGGGAGCAGACAATAAGGATATGATTGCTCATTAGACTGGAATGCAGGTAAACTAGATCCCAGTTGGCTTTGGTCCTGTGCATTTTGATAAAAATACCTGCAAGCACTGGCTATAATAATGAAGCTGTGACAGGGACATTAATGCAAATACAGTGCAAATATGAATGAGTAAACGCTATTACAACTGAATATGGGGTATAATAATGTATATAATTAAGAAAATGAATATGAAAGTAGTTACACAGAGTATAAAAGAGCATATTTAAGACCAGAGGACTGCGGTGCTCTTTTCCCCAAGACCCCAGCTTCCACACCAGGGTGCCATGCTGCATCAGGGTTTGTGAGCACATGAAAGGCAGATCTGCCTGCTGGCAGACTGTGTGTCAGAGTGTTACTTTGATTTCAATGATAAAGAGGATTCATTTGCCTTTAGATTATCTTTTACCATGCAGGTGTGCAAAAAAAAAAAACAACAAAAACCAAACAAGTGATAATTTCATCTACCTGTTCAGGCAGGTGAACAGGAGGTATCTTGCTAAAGGTGCAGCAGTCCCAGGACAGGACTGCTGGTGTTGGGTTTAGGTGGTCTGTGAGAAAGCCATCTCCATTTCCCTCCCAGAAACAGTCCCTGGTACAGAGGCTTTTTCTGAACTAACCTTCACCACCACACATCTTATGGAGCATCCATGGAGGAGGGAGAGGTGCTGGTCCAAGCATAGAAGTAACGCCCACTGTGCCCAAGGGGTTTTAAGGCTCGGTGACTTTTTAGTCTTTTTCTCATCATCGTAATTAAGGCCCTGTAATCAGCAGCATCGATGCTGCAATCAGCCCCAGCAATCAGCCTCCTGCCTCCAATGCTGATGAACAACAGAGCCAAGAGACCTTGTTAAAAAAAACAGATAAGAGAGTGGAAGTGCATTTACACCTCTGGATCTGTGGCCCTGAGAAAGACGTTGGTATCTTGCTGAGGCCTTCAAAGCGAGTCTGAATTTGCAAAATAGTGTGTATTTGCAGTGAGTGAGGGCTGTCAAATCACAGAATCTAGAGTTGGAGAAGACTCACAAGGATCATGTAGAGGTGTGTGCTGGCTCCCATCAGCAGAGGGACTGCTCTGAGGGAGCTGCAGGCAGGAGGGCCAGCTGTGCGGCCTGCCTGGGATGCGTGCTGCTCAACTGCATCAAAACCACTGCCGGAACAATCCCTCCATCCAACATTTGCTACGGGGCCTATCTCAGGCTGGCCAAGGAATTAAACGAAGGCACAGCTCTCTTTTTCTGTCCTGCTGTTTAGGTTTGGCATGGCAAACATAAATCCAGGATTGCTGAAGTCCTGTGAAATATACATCCTGGTGCCTGAAGTCCGATATGATCCGAGTCCCCACTATGCATCAAAAAGAAAAAACACAGATAAGCTATGAAAGCATTTTCCATGTGAATCACATCACTGTCTCCAAGTTATTCCACTACACCTGTTTTTATCACCCTCACCTAGGAAATCACCTTTGAAAAAGGAAGATTTCTTCTTGTGTTTCCGCTACATTACTTGTTTTGCCCGCTGACCCATTAATTATCAGTCTGTGGCTTCTGACAGTCAGGGCACACAATGTACTGGGGGTGATGTTTCCACTGGGAGTGGAGATAGGAGTAGCAGACCTGTCCGGCCCAGTTGCTGTAACGAGGTTATAATGCAAAGCACTGAGCAATTAGCCAGTAGATTTACCTCCCTGTCCTAAAAGCATTTTTATTACTTAATCAATCAAAAGCAATTTATAAACAAGGCTGAAGTTTTACAGGGAGCCATAAATCTGTCTTTTGTTTCCACGACAAAGCAGAAAAAACAGATATAAAGCATCAAAAGACAGTGGATCAATTAAAAAAAAATAACTCAAAAGAAAATAATTTTTCACAAGTAATAATGGACTCCATCTGTCTGTCTACACACCAGCCTACAAAATCATCCATGACAGAGGCCTGAAGCAGTGGCACTGTAGAGTAAAAATGAGAGCTGACTGGGGCAGAGACTTTGTCTGTCTGTGCATGCCTTCCTTAGCTGCATTGCAGCCACTGAGTAGCAAAATAAAATAATAAGAATGCTGAGTCAGCAACAGCATATATGCTTCAGGTGCCCTTTTTGCTTTCTGAACTTCTGATCCTCTGTCAAGACAGGGCAGCATTAGGATCCTGTTAGGTGGAGATAGAATACTTGCTGCCTCCAAAGAGAGTTTCTCAAAGCCATAGCATTGCCTAGACTCTCTTCTTTTTCTGTTTTGGTTTGTCTTGTCATTAGAAGGATGCTACTGGAAATAATTCACTTGCAGTGTTTCTGCATGCCAGAAGCAGCTGAGCATGCAAAGACACAAAAAGCTACACAAGGATGCCCAGTTCTGAAATTCTTTCTCAGCTGCTGAGGCCAGGAGACTGTTTTGCATCCCTACAGTACTGCTTCTCCAGCAGTGGAGAAGCTGTTTGGACACTGGTTGGACCAGTTAGATTTCCATAGCAGCTCACTTGGGATTATTACCTTAGGACAGATGGAATCAGCATTTGTTGGCTGAGTGCATCTCAGCTGGTTTGGCAGCAATCCCAGTGCCGCCAGCCCCTCTACCTCTGACATTCAGTGCCTCAGCAATCCTGCTGACGTCTGCGAAACTGGGGTACAGATACAGACATTAAAGTCCCACTTTGGAGAAAGATACTAAAGAAGTCCGTACTGAACTATGTGCAAGAGCTAAGCTGGAGGCTGAATCTTATTTTGATTTAATAGTTCCAGGTTCAGCTTTTTTCTGGTTTTGACTGTTCTAATCTCACAACTCCCAATCCCAATTCTGCAGTTTACCACCCTGCCTGTAAGTGCATGATTTACACCTTTAAAAGCAGAAACAATGATTTTGATTAAGAGCAGCACTGCTTCTGTACCACTCTTTTCCCTCCTTGAGCCATCCAGCAGTCTTCTACGTTAGGTGTTTCTCCGCCATCACAGTGCCTGCTGCCCACCATGCTGGGACTGAGCCTCCAAGACCAGAAAAGACAGGGTGGCAACATGCACTGGTCTCACATTTCAAGACCTAATAGGAACAAATGTGTCATCTCATAGTTCAGTGATTTAATGGCTCTCGGTGTTTACGACAAATAGGCGCTTCCTGATTTCATTTCATGCACTTTATTGCAGATAATGAAATTCACATGCTTGCTAGTTCAGCACTGAGGACTCGCTTAGCTGATTCTGGGCAAAAGCTCTGCTTCGTAAAAAGGTTCAATCAGAAGCTGTCACTCCTGCCCCATTGGGATATAGATTCCCGCCCCTTTCTGAGGAGTTAAGTAACTACTGAGCAATGATTTACATAGGCAATGATTACCATAAAAACATCATGAAACATTAAAAGTCGTTACTCATTTAACAGCAGGGATAATGACGACCTATCTGATTCTCCCCAACAAAAGAGTCAAAAATTACAGATACACATAATTCCTTGAGATATATATAGCATGGATTGATAGGTGGCTGATTTACTGTCCCAGACCACCACATGTGAATAGAAGATATACCTGTCTTCCTAATTGGCACTGAAAACACAAGATAGGTTTGATTGCATCCTGGCCCTTATTATCGACATTATTTATTATTGATCAAATGCTGACAAATGTTTCCAGTGTTCCACAAACGTAAGAAGCTAAAACCCTTGTCCTGTCAAATAAACACAGGGTGTTTAACTCTGACGGGCACCAAGAATCCCATTAAATTCAATAGCTACTTATCCCCTCTTGTGAGAATCCATAGACAGACCAATCCGGACATATGTAGTTCTCCCACTGAAGGCCCATTACAATGAGTGGTGAAAAGGAGACTGTCCAAAAACGGCTCACAGTTAGTCTTTTCTTTAATAAGAGTCTGTTGGAATTTAACCCAGAGAGGAAGGGGGAAGCAGGTGATGATTAACACCATCCATATTCTAATGAATACACTCAGAGAGAAAATAATGAGTCAGGACAACAGGACATCAGTATCTAAGCAATCCGAATAACAGTCTTTATTGCACCATAAAACCGAGGCTGCTCATGCCAATGAGAGTTATATGTAGATACTGTTTCACTAGACTCTCTGAAGAGCTTCTGACCTATTCCTGTTCCAGAGCACAAACTAAAGCATGGGTCCACTGCAGATACGAAAGAAGGTTTCATTTCAAGATTGTTTTCAAATAAAAACAAGTTAGGAATTTTATTAGAAGCCATCACAGTCTATTTTCATTTTTATCATGATGAGCTGCTATTTGCCTGAAAGCAGACTTTTTAGCGAGACTCGCATGATATGTTAAATATATGTTAAGTGATACAAGAGTAAATTATTATGACATTTCACCATCTGTGAGTCCAGTCCTTCTGATTCTAAAAGTGAACTGTACTTCCCTGAATATATCACAGCATCCAGAAAAAAAATTGTGGATGGATTTTAATGAAAATACAGGAACCTCTTCAAAATTGCCAACAAATTCCATTGCTACTAACAAGACTGGCTGGATTAGAGCAAGATTTCAGGGTGAATTTTACAATACAGTGTACTGCTTCCAGCGGATGTACAGGTCTTCAGCTGGCATACCTTTCATTTTACTTCAGCAGATGTTTAAAATTGCATGAAGGATCTAAAAAGAAATATTCCACTTATTTATGTGCACCTGCTCTTTGACATTTCATGAGCTTCTGGAATTGGGCTGTGCAGCAAGTTTTCTTTCTCCTTTTTATAGTACAAATGATAGCTTGTACTTTGCCCTGTTTCCTACCCCTAGACTGGCTGCAGCAGCAATGCACATTCACCCAGATTCTTTCAAATGTTGAGAATTAGATACAACTACAACCCATCCCACTTCTGCCATCTTTCTGAGTTGGAGGCAGTGGATTAACACAGTAAGTCTCATCAACTACGAATGCATTACAGCCATTGTTGAGCTTATCTAAGTAGTTTTTTACTATGTAATTACTGCAATTATTTTAATGGACAAAAAATATTAAATGCTAGGAGCTTGCTTCCCCACTGAAGCCAGAAATTAGCAAAAGAGCTTTTCTCTTGTTTATTTAAGGATCAGAAGTACTGCATTTTCAGAAGAAAATGAGCCTAATCATAAGTTTTACAGCTTCTGAACAAGGATTGGTTTTAAACTGTGAAAGGCCATGACTGAAATGAGGGGTAGTCAGAATAGTGGTTGTCATACCTAGGATGGGATATTAATCTTCAAATTCTAAGAAGCAAAACTGAAGAGTGAATTTCATTTTCAACTTCTATGAAGAAATTTAGAGGATGAAAACCAGTGCAGTGGCAACTATTTCCCTCATGAACATAACTCCACCTGCTCCTTCAATTGCATCTTAATAACCAATCTCCTGTTTTATCACTCACTAAGACTGAACGGTTTAAGAAAAGGAATGAAGCACAGTGATCGCCTTTCTAAATTCTTTTGCCAGGCTGTTTTTCTCAGTGTTCATACAGTACTAAACACAAGAGGTGGTAGAAAAACAAAAATGAAAATCAAACATCATAAACTGATGTTGTTCTATTCAGCAGGATGCGAGACAAAACATATTGCTTTTCTTCAGAATTTGCTTTTGGGCTCACCAACCAACTTGCTCAGGACACAAGATGTCACTACATCCTTCCCAACAGCTTCTGTGGAAAGATTTGGACTAAGTCTCTATCAGACAGATCCTCAACTTGATCTCCAGCCAACATAACTTCACCCTATTTGACTATGAGGCTCTCTCAGCTCTCTGGACAAGGGTGAAGAGCAGAGCAAAGGAATGAGGCACTGCATAACGAAGAGCAAAAATACTGCCCGGCTTGCTGCCCGCCCCAACACCTGCTCTCTTGGATGTACATTTTATGCTGTTTATCATCTTTAAGTGGGATACAGACAGGCATGGTCGTACACGCATACTTCTACTTTTGATGCACGTTGCGCCTATAAAAATCATGCCTTTCATGCCCATGGGGCCAGTCAGCCCAGACAGCCAAAGGATCATTGAGATCTTGGGTGTGCATACTCCATATTCATAAAATAGGTGCCAGCAACTTCGGAAAATAGCCCTTGGCATTTAACAACACGTTCCCTTGCTCTCCACTGCTGCAATGCACAAACTGCCATGGGATTCACCAGAGCAAGATGCATGTCTAGTGACTCTGTGAGGCAGTATAAAATATGTTTCACTGTACCTTATAAAAGTATGATATTTTACTGTACAGGAATTTGTTATACCAGCTTAATAAGGGCTGCTTTCATCTCCTTGCACCCTGCTCAGCTCCCTCCTGCTTCCCAAGCAGGGGATATGATGTTCCTCTGGAAATTTCTGCCACCTGGAAGGATCAGGCTCATCTTTCCCTTCCACACCAGGCCTCCATTTCTCTTCAAAATTCACTTTGAAATTAATTTCTCCTGTTCTCCTGGCATCTGCCTTAATTTGACTCATACTTTACTATTGATCTTGTGAGTGCTGAAATTTATTCACCAAGCAATGTCGTTATGAGTACTATTTTCTGTATTATTTTTTTTCTGTTTGCTGGCTGGCCTCATTCCATTCTAAAAAAAATTTTGTAATTTAGTTTGTATAGAAGCCTCCTTGCAAAAAAAAAAAAAAACAACAACACCCTTTTGTTGAATGCTACAGAAAGTTGGCATAGCTCTTACATTGCCACATGCAGGATGTTAATCGTAGCTTGTGAATATGTTTCTTTGGAGTCCTGCAGCTCTGTAAGTGGAATTACTTTGATGACTAAACTGCTAAATCAACACTTGTCTCACTCTCTTTAAAAAATAATTAAATCAAGTCTCCTTCACCTGCCACTGAAACAAACAGAAAACAGACAAATTAGGGTCCTTTGTTGTGACTCAACATTCTCAGCATTTACTGAATCCTGTCATGATTATTTCTTTCTCTTTTGTGAAAAGTTTTATATTCTCTTGTTATGGCAGAAGCAATAGAGTTAGCATTTCCATTTATTTTTCTACTTTCACGCGCTGTTTGAAAAGATTTGAGAAACTGAAGAAACGGATGGATTAGCGGTGAGAATTGGGACAGAGGTGCCAGATAAGGCTGGATCTCTATACAGCTTCAGTCCCAAATGGAATAGTACTGCTATCTGGTGGCTATTCCATGACTCATGGAAAATGCTTTGGTTGCCTCAGGCCCCTATTTGGACGACAGGTATACATAGCACAGAGGTTCACAACCGAGCTGATCCAAGCAAAGAAGCCAAGGATTAGCCAGGCCATCAAGCATAAACTCAAACTGACTGACAGGATGAAAAAAAAAAGCAAGGAGCTCAGTTGGGAGGGATGTAACAGGGAGAATATTTTTGTCAGATTGCTGGGGGACAGGGAAAGATTTTTCAGAAAGTTGTTTTCATCACAACAATTTCCTGATAGTCGTGAGATTTAATTCTGCAGAAAATTAAACAGATAATGTCAGCATGTCCCACTTGTAACAGCCTCTGAATTGAAAGCTGTCATGCTGTTACTCAAAACATGCTTTCGAAAAGAAAGTGGATGTTTCTTTTATTAAAAAATATTATTTTAAAGAGCTGACATCAGAACTAAATGGTTCAATTTCGTTGAGATGTTACACTTTGACCTAAGAGTAATGGGGGTGTCGGGATGTGGAAAGGGTTCAAATATTTCCAGTATTTTCAGAACTATCTTAGGCAGATAGCAAAATTAGACTTAAAAATTATTTATAAGCAGAACACCAAGATCCCAGCAGTATCTTGTCATGAAAGAGATTTGGAAGAAATAGAAGTCCAAGTGGAAAGCAGACCTCCTCTGTAATTTTGGTTTTGGCTGTCCAGAAAGGAGCTGGCCATGGAGTTTGGATCCTGACACCATTCAGGTCCATAGGCAGAGTGAAACACCCTTTGTCTGGCCAATATCATCCATTTGGATCAAGGAATCACAAATCTGATGAGAATAAGATGTGTCACAAATAGGTCTGGACATGTGATTCGCAGATGTTAATTACAACCAACCCTTACTTAACTTTGTGATGATCACCACGATAAACGGTGGTATTGACTGAGGTGAAATGAAGCAGCAAAATCTATTCTGCAGAAATTATTCAGGGGCATTCAGACCTGTCTGAGGAAGCATTGCTTTCTCCTTGACACTTTAAAGACCAGACACGAACAACTGCTACTGTGACTTGCTGCTCTAAATATAGAATAACACAAATTATCACATGCTGACAGGTTTCAGTTCCATGGATGAATCTGCCAGTGAGGCCCTGAAAGCATCTCCCCTCAGCCATCTGTGAATCAAGCAGATAAAGTCTCTGCAAATAACACAACGAAACACCTAGTTTTCTTCATTGTATCAGCCAGCTCATCCCATCGTCTCTCCTTGTCCCTTTTGGGATAAACTTAGTTCATATGAGCACTTTGCTCTTTGATCCAGCAAGATAGATGCTTTTCTCATTGACGTAACATAGAATCATAGAATGGCCTGGGTTGAAAAGGACCACAATGATCACCTAGTTTCAACCCCCCGCTATGTGTAGGGTTGACAACCACCAGACCAGGCTGCCCAGAGCCACATCCAGCCTGGCCTTGAATGCCTCCAGGGATGGGGCATCCACAGCCTCCCTGGGCAACCTATTCTAATGTGCCACCACCCTCTACATGAAAATATTCCTCCTAATATCTAAGCTAAACCTCCCTTGTTTTAGTTTAGAACCATTCCCCCTTGTCCTATCACTATCCACCCTAGTAAACAGCTGTTCCCGCTCCTATTTATAAGCTCCCTTCAAGTACTGGAAGGCCAAAATGAGGTCTCCCCAGAGCCTTCTCTTCTCCAAGCTGAACAAGCCTACTTCCCTCAACCTTTCTTCATAGGAGAAGTGCTCTAGCCCTCTGACCATCCTAAGATGATGGAGGAAAATTACACCCCTGTATTGGAAAGGACCCGATTTTTCTCTTATAAAAGCGTTGATACACCTGTGCCTGACAATCCAATATGTACACAACTCTGGCCCTGCCGACCACGGCCAGTGTGTTTTCCTACACACACAACTAAAGGTGCCAAAGAAGCACCTTAAGTAGAATATTTTCTTCTTAAGTCTCACTTCTGACAATTTTCCAAGAACAGCATTGTGGAAAGAATTAGCATCAGGACGTCAAGTTTTGAAGTGTAACAATGTTGAGATGTTTTTCAGTCTGCTGTTTCATACAATTAGCCTTCCTAATGCAAATTTATTACCGCTTTGAAAAAAAAAAAAGAACACCACTTTAGTGTTTTTGACCTAAAAAAAGAGATCTCAGGAAGTTTTGGAAAAAAGTGCTCCAACAATTTCAATGTTAAACCTGAAAAATATTAACTGACAAATTATTGTGTCACATATCTCCCATCTGTCTACGTGCAAACTTCGAATGCAAACTGGTTGTATCAAAAGCCCATTGTTGTGCTGCAGAGATACCCCACTGTCTGGAAAATGTCATGATACTCATCAAAGGAAAGCAATATCTGTCAGTCCATCACCAAAAAGGGCAGTTGCTAAGATGAAACAAGGAGTGAACATATTTAGCCCTCAGAGTATCAGAGGCAGCCCTCTTCTCCATCCTCCCTGGAGAGCAGAGTCTCATTAGAGTATTTCCATTTGGAGATTGGACACTCAGGATTGAGCAGGACTCTAACCAAGCACACCTGGAGATATACTATAAGGAAATCAGAGCAGGCAAACAGACAAGGTTTGTCTGAGTCAGGTTGGTTTGTATTCTGTGATCTCCTCACAAAGAGTGGACTGTGCTGAGAGCGCCTGGAAAACCCTGGGCTGTTTGTTTTGTTTTATTATTGTGTGTCCCTGGAGATGTAACTGCAAACCCTAGGGGAGCGATTCATACCACCAAAGTTAGGCAGCTACCTCAGGCACCAAATTAGGAGTCTTATCACCTGTCCAGATAATCATGGAAAAGAGAAAGGGCAATTTGGCTTGCTGAGGATACAAATTACCATCCAGAAGTGTTTATCTGTCACCATTAGTTTTACAGGGAGCTATGTGGAATGAATCCCCCTGATCCCTGGGACCATGCAGCAGAGCAGTGGAAAGAAGCATGGGAGAGCAGCTGGGTGGTAAGTCGTGGCAAAGGAGCTTCTGCTCACAGCGCAGGTCTTCCCAAAGCATTCTGAGGCATGAAAGCCTAAGTTCTGACTGATCACAACCTTTACCATCATGAAATTCCAACTCTCCTACTCAGATCACACCTAGCACCAGAGGCTCTTTTTTGTCTCTTCGCTTAGTATCATCAGGCAAAATTATCATTGCAATAGGGAACAGTTTGTTCCCTTGATCTTCCCCCTGCTGATGCCTCATATCCTGCAGTTACATGGCTCCATTAATGCCTTGCTTTCAGCACATGAATGCAGGTATTTTGTGAATCTCCTTCACTCCAGGGACCAGGATAACTCCTTGTTCAGGATGGAAAAGCACATAAACAGAATATTTATCGAAATAACTGTAAGCGTCAGTTATACCTGAACAAAGAACTGCAAATGGCTCTGTAATATGCTTTATACTTTCTTCTTCCTTTAGATTGCACTGCAGGCTATTTACAATTCACATATCCCTGCATCTGAAATGCCTTTCTTTCTCCCTTACTTCTTGATTAAGTGACAGTCTAATCTCAGTGCAGCCTCCAAAGTTGCAGCAAACACAAATCTTTCCAGAGATAACCAGAATAGCTGTTTTATTTATTTTCATTATTTTGCCACTCACTATTTGCAGTGGCTATTAAGTGGAAAAAAGTGGTTGAAGTGGTTATTAAGGAGAAAAAAGTCACAGATACAAATCTGACATTCACGTGTCAGCTCCTCGATAAATAAGGTCAACTCTGATGAGGATACTTGTTGGTCTCCAATTATGGGTCTCTTAATGCATAAATAACACTAATGCATGGCATCTGCCATCAAAGCAAAACTCATAAAAAAGATGTCAGTTGAAACCAACCTGGCTGAAAACTGCCCCTCTTGCTGTTCCCCAGTTTTTTTGGCTCAGTAAAGATTCAGATGCTGACCTGAAAGCAACTTTGATCACCCAGCATCCATAGCTGGGTTCTGAACAGCCCTCCCAGATCAAAATGTGTCCTTCTCACCTTCCCCAGGCACCCTTCCAGCCCACAGCAACAAATGGCCTAGTTGTATGAACCAGGCAGGGCAAACCCAGCTCAGGTTCCAGTCTAACCACTGCCACCCGCAACTCGATCCCAGTGGAAAGAGGACCTTGGCCACACAGGACACTGACCACCACTGTGAGGACACCTCAGCCTACCTTCACGATCTAACAGCATAGATAACATTGTAGTGAGAGGCTTAAAGTCCTGGAGAGAGTGCTGACATAGGCATTGCTTAGGACTGCAGAAGTGCCTCATGCAATATATTGCCAAGGAACCAGCACCTTATAGGGCTGTATGCTTCCAATTGCATATCACTTGTAACTCGAGTTAATTAATGACTCCTTTTTATCACCTCCCTGGTATCAGCTGGATAAACTGACTCTATCACTGTACAGTTCCCAAAATGTAAGTAAGGTAATGAGCTAAAGATGAGAACCCAGGGCTGGTTGCCAAAAGCTTCCGGGGCTTGTTTGGGGGCACCTTAGTTCCTCACTAATACTTTTATCCCCCCCATAAATCTCTGTTTGCCTCAGGTTGGTACTGCTTGCTTTTTTTGGAACAGCACTGTGGCAATTCCCCAAGCTGCAACCCCTGGCACAACCTTCAAACAGAAAGCGAAAGGCTCTCAGGATCAGCAAGAACCTGTGGCACGGGCAGCAACACCAACAGGAGCCTCAGGACGTCTCGGTTCTTCACCTGGCTTTGCCTTTGGTTTTCAGGGTGTAACGCAATGGAAAGCACATCAATGACAACAGAGCACCAAGGTCCCAGGCTACAGCAAGTGGGGATTTGCTCAAGTGCAGCAACCACACACACAGAAACAAAGGAAAAAAGTTGCTTACGGCCTCAGGTGCATAAGGAGCTCCAGCAAAATACCTTTACTTCCCCATGCCAACACTTAAATGAGGGCTGGGAAGGGGTGAATCCTGCCTCTACGTCTTCTGATCACTCAGTTGCATTGCATTGCATTGCATTGCATGCACCTGAGCTCCCCTGGCTTGGCCCTGCCTTCCCACCAGGTGCTCAAGGCCACGACATTTCTGCTACACAGGAGAACATGTTTCTGATTGTTATGCTTGTTTCTCATGAGTAGCTTGCAGACATCTCCGTAAAATATTTGATGGCTTTATGGAGGGGAAACACCTAGCAGCAATGGTGTCCTGGTGTCTGAGTGCACTAATGCAGACACTAGACTTTTTCATCTCTCTCAGTTCATGGCACTAAAATACCGATACAAAGAGAGAAGCGTAGCCTCAGTTAACACAAGGAAAAAAACTGACTTCCATATTGTACAGTAGCTTCCTTCAGGCTTTTCTCCAGCTCTACCTCCATAACCTCCCCTTAATTACGCTTTTTATGAGTTTCAAATTCCCTGGCTGTAGAGATTGGCAGAGAGCAAAGTGGAGCTGCTCTTCTGAGACTGCTCTTTTGCTTTTGCCAATCTGGCCACTGTGAGATGGATCTCAGAGAAAAAGTGGTGATGAGAAATGTGAGCAAAGAGCAAGCCTGGCCCAACCTTCGCATCATTTCTTCTAGCAGCAATATGCACCAGTACGTCTGGAGTTAACTAAATGCATTCACTAGGGCTACTCAGGGGTTGGAGAGGGACTATACTATCAGGAACAGCAAGAACAGAAGGAAGAAGAAAGGCAAGAGCTACCTGCAGCTAAATCCTGCTAATGCCAGGCACTTCTAAAGCTTTGTTTACAAGGAGCGTGAGATAAGCTGTGGATTAACATGAGCATTTGCAGAAGCTATGAGAACAGCATTGCTGTGAAAGCTGGTGGCTCCCAGCATCAAGTGAAGGCTTTCAGCCTCTTACTGGACTTGCTGGCAAGGTGCTTACAGACAGCTGTGTAAGAGAGCAGAGCTAAGAGGTGTCTGGATGGGGAAGGAGCAGACCCAAAGGAAAGCAGAAATTGTCTCCTTTTTGAAGAAAAGGGGAGCAGTGATCCCTGGAGCATTTGGCATCTTTGCTTCCCTGGTCATTCTGTATTACTGTTCCCAACACAGCAGGTACCAAAAGCTTTTAGAAGAGTTACGCAGGGCAATTTGGTTGGTACCTTGCCAGAGGTTAGGTCCAAGATAAGTCAGACTGCAACATTAATTGAGCTGTACACTGGGGGACAGCAAAGACTCCTCTCAGGCATCTGATGAATCAACCAGCATGATCTCTGCCCCAAAAGAGTCCTCTCACCTGTGCACTAGTGAGAAAGCAATTTGTTCTTCCATTTGTCTTACTTCACTGAGGTAGCTCTGTGACTTACCTTCAGGTAATGGCACAAATGAAAAGTGGTGGGCAGGATAAAAGAGGTCTGGAAGGATGTTTTAAGCACTTCAGTATGATTACAGGCTTCCAACTAGATCCAGAGTTTTGTTTGAGACATCAGTGTTCTTACGCAAAGCGATCCATGGAGTTACTGTTCCTCACCAGAAGAGCACCTCTCCCTCCATACCCATGAGACATTTGCAGTGGTCAAGTGAAAACAAGACCATACCCTGGGCTATTGATGAAGGCAGTGCAAAACTCAAGACATTTGTTTTAAGATCTTTTTTCTTTTCTTTTTTTTCTGTAAGCCAGCAGGTAGCCATCCAGGATTTCAGCCTCCAAGACATTTCTTCATTATTATATTTAATAAAAATATTTTAAATCCTCCCATCCAACAGGCTACCAAACTGTAAAGAACAGCTCAGACTGTGCAGCAAAACCTGGCTGTGGGGTAAGTGTAACCTGAGCATCTCTTGCCTCATTCCAGTGGTTTTCTTATTAACGGGAACTCACTAGAATGAAAAGAATTGCTAACAACTTTCTGATGACAAAATTCCCCCTTTGTATTAAATGCATTCAGCAAATGGGGAAAAGCAGTCATACAATACAAAATGTGTTAATATACCATAATCTACTCATGTATTATAAAACTTGCTTATTGCTCTGGTGATTGATTTATTTTTAGTATGCAAGATGCTGAGCATCGTGTGCCTTACAACTGCTGGAGCACAGTTATTGTATTGATTTGATGTGACAGTAGCTCTGTGTTTAAGATGGTTTATGTTTTTTAATTTGCGATTAAATAAAAGGATGTCTACTCCCTTAGATGGCTGGCAGTTGTTTATACTCTGAAGTTGTTGATGAAGCAAACTTTTATTTGGCTTCATAAAACATACTTGTTTTGTCACTCCAAAGCACATTAGCTGGACTTCTCAGAGTGGTTTCTAGTCTAGCAAAAGATAAAACTAAACTCCAATCCGTTTTAAAATAGGCCTGGTGACAACATCAATGCTGCAATGGGACTATAATGAAGTAAGCAAGCTGAGAATATTGTACTATTGATAAAAGTAATTGTGATAATATCTTATATTTCTGTAGCACCATTCATTCTGACAGATCCTAAGTGCTTTTGATACTCACTTGTTCCTTTCTTCATTCCCTCCCTTCCCCTCTTTCTGTTACGTATCCACATATGTTTATAATATACATATATTTCATTTAAGCTTCCTCATCCTATGCTGCTGATACCCTCTCAGCTCTGCAGGAAGGAGAGATTTTGACAGCTTCTTAAAATCAGCTGCTGCACAACAGTTACGGAGCCAGAGATGAGACTGCTCCATTGTCCATGACACTGAGAGAATAACCATCCTAAGGATGAACACTGTTGTCTTACACATAAGTGAGTACCTCTTTATGCTCATGCTGCTTGAGTCAGGGCAGAAAAATGGAAAGATAACATTTCCTCTCTGAAAATGTGCATTGCTACTTTATAGCTTTCAGACCAGTGAAGGAGCCACAGCTGTAAATATTTGCCACCATCAGCTTGTACAGTCTATCAGCCCTCATTGATTTGTTGCATGCCAAGCCAAGGGGTTAAAACTAACTGGAGGACATTTAAAACCAGTGCATGTTTCAAATATAGATAAAACCTGGCCCAGCTGGCTTGAGCCCAGAGGTATAACCTCCAAATGATGCGATTACCATCTCTCCATTACCTTCTTCGTTCCAAAGATTCCTTCTTGTGTGAATGTGGCACGCAGAAACCCCAAACATTTGGAGGGTCAAATGTTTCCAAATGTTGTATAAAATATCTCTCCAGCCTAGGATGGTCCTCCAAAAATTCCACAAATTCTGGGCTATCCATTCATCATGCTAAATTGAGTTGTCTGTATTGTGCCATATGAAACCTGTTGATTACTGCATGATGTACTATAGCTTATATGCACCAGAATTACTGTGTCACCTTGTGCTTGTTAAGATAGAAACTGGAAAAAAAAATCATCTGTAAGTATCAGGTCAGAGCCTGAAAGGGATTTGTTTTGACTGCAGTGGTGCCACTTTTACATGAATATTCCAGCAAGCAATTATAAATGGAATGTTACAGGGACAAATATTGAATTCCCCCTCAAGAAGGCTATTAAACTAGTCATCATGTCATTGTTTGCCATTATTCAGTTCAGAGGTCTGTCTTAAGGAGCTGGATTCAACCAGTGTAGGAACTGATACGTGCCATGTGACCTCAACATCTACTCCAAACAACCAAAGTAATAAATTATGAATATCAAGTACCCCAAACGCTGTTCATGGCTAATCATTTATAAGCAGTCTGCAGGTCAAAATGTGCCTTTCATTAACTGATCAATTTTTGGGGCAGACGGGACAATTACATCATCCAGCTACTAAATATTAGCAGCCAATATGTTTCAGCTTATCAGCTTGAAATACCGTGACATACATGATTATCTTGGTGCAGTGCATTGTTGAGACATTGGTGTACAGACCTCAAACAAATTTTGGAAGCAGCTCAAGGCACAAACACATCTGGCAAGTTATGTCACGAGTGGAATAAGAGTAACACCCAGTCGGCTCCACAAAGGGATGGAGCCAAACTGAAAGTTCACACAGCAATATAAACTCTGCTTTTCAAAATACTACAGCTTATTTATATGTCAAATGTCTCAGAGTACAAAAAACCCAAAATTATTAGATGAAGTGTGGCCATGTTACACACATAAGGTAGCACAGGGTCCAACCCCTCTGCCCACTTTCTTAACACACAGGAAGGCTTGGTAAATATTTGGTACACGTTTTATGGTATCATTCATTTTTTGGGTGAACCTGTTTCCTATTTAGCTGTAAAACACACAAGCTTGGGGACTGAGTAAAGCAAGGCTCCAGAAGTTTGACCTCCAAACTGTTTAAGAACAGCTACAACAGTGAGGGAGTCTTCTTTTCATTTCATCTCCAGGGATCTTTGAGCTGTGGAGATACTTTTCATCAGATAAAAGAAAGAGCAAATGACCCCACCTAATAATTCAGATTCCTGCTCAGCATCATCCTGCAAGCTGCAGTATGCATACAACACCAAGCAGGAACATTCTCCCCACTGCCTCAACCGGTAGCACTGACTTTCCTTTCCAGGGAAATCAGGTCATGCATACATCACTCTCTCTGTGCATTTTCTGCTCCTCAAAATACAGCCCTCATCATGGCCATTCTGGAGGTAAAATGGGAGCAAACTCAATAAAACTGGGACTTCATTTTTAACACTGTTTATTCTGTACTTCTAACAGGCAACAAGAACACCCATGGTCATTATTCTAAGCTGCTTTGGCAGGCCAGACTCAGATGCATAGGTTCTAGAAACAAGAAATTCAGAAAGCATCCTAAATATCACCACCTGTGATAAAGCATCTTAAATATCACCTCACAAGAACTTTTGACTACAGGCACCACTTCTCCCAGCAAGGGCTTATGCAGGCACAGTCCCTCACACACTGCATGTCCCGGATCCATCAGCCTCCTGTTCACACATTACTTATTTCAGGGCTGAAAGCTGGGCCCAAGGCTCAGAGCCTGCTGGGAACAAAGCCACACTGATATTGTTGTGTTTTGCTACTCAAAACAGCAGACTGCAGCTCAGCATCAGTGCAATGTTACAATTGCACTGTGAGATGTAAGACCACAAACAACAGGCACAGGAAGTCTTTCCAAACCCGCAGACAAATTTCCAGAATGTCAAAGCTGTTCCTGTTCCACACCAAAGGAAAAAAAAAAAAAAAATCCTTTTGAAAACTTCTGATGCCATAACAAACCTAAGTCCCTATCTGTTTCCATGACATGTATCTCAGAGCTTGACTGCTGCACACTGCTTCAGCATATCTGCATCAGTGATCCTAACAAAGCAGCTATAACCATTTCCATGAGTATTCTCACTTCTTTGCAAAAGATAAACTCTGCAAAGGTTATTTTTCCACTGTTTGGATCTTTCCAGATGGCCATGATCCTTGAAGACAGAAGGGCATATTCTGTGCTTATGAAATTAAGAGCATCTCTTCACCCTCTGGTTTCAGCAGCCAAGTGTTGCTGGCTTTCTGTCCCTAACGCTGAGTGATGCAGGACAAAACCCAGTGGAAAATGCACATCTCACTGTTACTCTGTGAAATAAATAGGTGAGGATCTTGGCATTAACTTCAGTGAGAATTCTGCATGGAAAGAGAGGAGAAAATACAGTGAGAAGCAGCCAAGTGGACAGGGAGACAAGAGCAGAAAGCACACTGCTTGAATGCTGGTAATGTCAGCAGGTAGCTGACTGTCTAGGCCTGTGCAAGACTGAACAGATTTCTTTGCTTTCCTTGTACTTATTTTGACACTGTTTGGCTCTACAGGATTAGCTATAAATCCTCTTTGCATCCTGAGAGATGACAAAAACTCTTTTGTTCATCCCTGCCTGAAACCTCACTGCCAGCATAGACCCAGGAGTCTCTGATGGTAACCAAATGAAGATGTCTGCGTCCAGAAGGAAGAAGAGAACCAAAGAAGTGGAGTCTATTTTTCTGGCTGGGCTGCGCACTGGGAGTGCATCTCAAAACACATGGACTCGTCAGCGTGTGAACAGATTGCAGCCAGATTTTTGTGGCAGTTCCCTTGGGAGCAGAAGTTTCTATTTGCAAAGAGATCACAAAGGCTGGGAGTGATTTTAACACAAAAAGGAGAAATGTAAAGGCTTGAAACTCTTCCCATTGCAGTTCGGTAGGTGTTTTGCCTCTAATTTTAAAGAAAGCAGACTCAAACTTTAAAGGGTGGCTTGCAGTTAAAGAATAAAATGAACTCCGTGGTGAATCCTGACCTAATGCTCCTCTTTTCCCCTCATTCCAGAGCAGAGGGAGACATTTTTATGAAGCTAAAAGGCATATAATTTAGAAGCGATGCGAAGAAAGCTGTTATTTTTTAGCACACTGCAGACACCCTGTGGAATTAGCTGTTGCAGCAGGTCAACGAGTCAAAGAGTTTGTAAGAATTTAAACCAACTGGGATAGTCTTACAATGACAGACAACCACCGGCAGCAGTACAACACCCAGCTGAAGAAGCAGGGAGAAAATCAAGCTGCTTTCTTCAGATCCAGCTTGTCAGCGAGTCTTGCCTGCAGGGAAGTCAAAGAAGTGGCCACTAATGCAACAGCACAGGAGCAGCAGCCTCAGCGAAGGATGATGCACTTATTACAAAGTGCTACTAAATCTCACCCACCGTGGCTGCTCTCCTCTTCCCCATCAGGATGCTGAAATAACTCTCTATCAGCTCCCGCTCTTGGCCTTGTGGGTTGAGTAAGCTATTCAGAAGACAGAAATCTCATTTGTGGGAAATACTTTCACACACACGCACACAGACAAAAGAATCAAGTTATACTTGGAAGGACAAAAGGAATTGTTTGCACACATCACATTAAGGCTGCCCCTACATTTTTCTTCAGAACAGGAGTGGGATTCTGAAGAAAATCTCCCAGTCATCAGTTCAGCACACACTGGCTCCGTTCTGCAGAGCTGTTTTGCTGCTCATGAACTAGATTCTTTCTGGAGAAAATTAAACTAGAATCTCCACCCCAAAAGTGCAGCAAATGTGCTCCAGGCCTCAAGGCAGTCATAAGACGTAATGACCAAGCTGGTGTCTGGTCTTTTAGACAGCTCTGAATCATTTGTACAATGGGGACATTTGTTGCTTGGGACCAGATAGATCTAGCCTGAAATAAAATCCCCAGGCCTTATGCATCCACTGCTTCTACTTTTCCACTCCTATTAGACTGATTTTCTTGTTTTACATAGACATAATGAACAGGTTAGGGTTTAGGGCTACACCTACAGCTTTCCCCATCTTGTCAAAAAAAGAGAAACAGCCCTCTCTATCAAAGAGAGATTTCTGGTATCCTAGGATAAATGACAAAGATAAATAAGGGCAATTTCTGGACAGCAAAAAGATGTCTATCTTCGTTGGGTATTGATGGAGTTAATGTTATAGGTTTTTTGTGGTTGTTAAACACGTGCAAGAATCTTCCCAACTCCTGTCTTCCTTTTTTGAGAGAAATCTCTTGACTCAGAGTTGATCCATAACAGCAACAAACATCTTACCAAGAAAACAGAACACTCACAACACAATCGTAAGAGGCAACTCCTGATACAAACTACATAGGGTAGGGGGAAAAACACTAACCCTGTGCTTTTTCTCTTTGCCTGTTGAAAGAAAAAACTGGAGTCCACACACAAGATAAATTACTTATTAAGTGAAATATTTCTTGTGTCAGCTTGGTATATTTAGGCTTTCATTTTTGCATTCCTTCGGGTTATTTCGAAACTTTAAAGAGAAGACAAATGTTAGAAGTTAAAAAGACCTTTTTTTTAAGATCCCCAAATAAATGTTAATCTTACATGTTTTTCTAGACAGAGGTGAAATCCATCATCTTTAATCCTTGGGGAACATTGTCCTCTGATTTCTTCACTCAGCTTAGATTTTTTTTCCTTAACAGAATTTAAGTGTTCCTTGAAGTGGTTATGAAATATTCTTATATTGGGTCAGAAGTTGCCATCCAGGAGGACCTTTACTGCTTCTGGTTTACTTCATTACTGGAAATATGGGCAATCCTGGTGGGAGTAGATGCACCTTGGGGAAAGTGTTTGCATGTTTGTAAGCAAGGCACAGCTTTAATTGTTTCAGTAAATCAGTTGAAAAGGTGCCTAGTGGTTAGTCCACTTGCTGAAGTGGAACTTTCTTCAGGTACATATGGACGAATATTGATGAAACAGATATTTCTTGGGGTGCCTTCTTTTTGCTTTTGCTTTTTTGGTTATTTGGGTTTTTTGTTGTTGTTGATGGTCGTTGTTTTTTGTTTTTTGGTTTTTTTTCCTACAAGACTGTAAAAGTTCAAAACCAAACCATATGAAATATGAAAGCTTACAGAGTAGAGCAAGATGGAGCCAGCCCGGTCTAGGTTTGGTGCAGAACTGTGGGGAAAGGCTCATTTTCAGCAACCCAAGGTGTGCAGATCTAAGGCTCCAAACTCCAACTCTTTTCTAATGAGAAACAGTTTATATCTCTCTTCACACACGAAGGGAATATTGCCCAGCTTGACCTCCCTCCAGATTTAAGATTGGAAGAAGTAGGATATTCAGGAAGCAAACTCTCCAAACTGAAACGCTGCCAGAAAATTCCCCCACTGAGTGCAAAAATGAGACACAAAATCAGATTTCAACCAATTTGAAGTTAAAAAAAAAAAAATAGACTGTATCCTAGAATATCAGTGCAGCATTATAACCCTGATTCATTCTGGCACCTTAATCAGGCTGCTCTCATTAGTTCTAGCGCAGCAATATAAAAATCCAGAAATTCTCTCCAAGGCAAAAAAGATGTCAGTGGAGAAGAGCCAGCTCTGCGTGTGTGAAACACCCCTCTTTTGCACTGACTGGTCTATAAAGCCATCACTGAGACAGATGGGGGCCACAACCCATCTCCTACTCCTAAGCTGTCCCTTCTTGACACGGATGGGGGTGATCTTGTGTCCAACCCCTACCCATTCAATGGACAGTGCAGTCTCTGGCCATGCCTTTTCCAGCACTCTCACTCATGTGGGTCACTTCTGCAGAGCTCTAAAACTCCTCTCTCTCTACACTGTCAGACAGCTGAAGCCACTGCTGCACTGTATCATGTCTGCACTGAATCACCACTGTTGTTTTCTCTGAGAGATTAAGCAGGTATTTTTTTCTCCCCTTCAAGTTTTTATGCTGCCACCAAGCCTGGCTTTCAGTCTTGAGTGTGACTGGGCTTTGATGGATTTTCTACACAGTGTGGCTACTGAACAACTCCCACGTGCTTCTGGAGTGACTCCACTGTGCAGAGTTACAAAGAGCTTCAATGGTAGATGGTGCTGTTACCACTCAGCTACTAAGGCCTAGTTCTAAACATCACCACAACGTTCAGTTTGTGTTCCTCTCTCCAATAGCACCGTTTCCAGGAGCCAGTATCCATCACTTCGGCTCAGGTTCATCAGCACTGAAAAATGTTATATCTTAGACAGAATATTTATTCATTAGTCACAGTGCTCATGCAGGGACTAGCTCCTGCTGTCAGGCTGCCTACCAAGGCTGTTTTGGACTAGAAGTAAATAGAGAAAAATTCAATCCTTTGTGAAACTCTGTTTAAATGGGAGGCTTGCAACGTTTTCTTCAGAGAAGTGGGAAATCAAAACAAGAAACAACTTCAGCTGAGATGAATATAGGATAGTAAGAGAAAGACAGGAATTTGCATAATGTCCTAGATCTAGATTCAAATCAGGACTCTGAAAGCTTATTGCGCCTGCTGACTGATCCACATTAATAGGCAATAATAGCATGTTTGGGAGAACAGAGCTGGTCAGAAGAGGCTGGCACTGAGGGCTGTCCCCAAATTACAAGAGATGCTGCCAGACCAAGGGACTGGAGCAGCAGCTCTAGGGCTTCAGAGCAGGACATGGAATGCTGTGGGAGAAATAGCCAGGGCAGCTCAGGGCAGCGAGGAATGGTTTCCAACAGCACACTCTGTGAATCAGCAAATAAACCCCCAGACTATTATCTGCCCTTTGCAGATAACCTGTACATGACAGCAAAACAGAGAGGGACTAGCAGCTTACAGAGTTTCTCTCTAAAAGAAGAATCTAAACAGCCCCTCTATGAATATTTTTGATTATCTCAGGTCTTCCAGAGCTGTGAAGAAATTGAAATTTCCTCTTCAGTGTTTGCCCATTGCCTCTTCTATAGATATAAGCTTCACCAGGCACCCACACTAAATCTGCCAGCACTTATTTTCCACCATCTGCATAGTAATTGCACTAGGAACTGAGTTTAATATCCTTAAATTCCCATCTTGACACGCTGAACAGCTCCTGGCGCAAAAGGTGCAAGGGGCTGTTTAGTCTCAGGTTATTGACCCAGAAGGAAGAAATCCAAATACCAGTTTTCTTCTTTCCTCTTCACTCACCTCAGTGGCTCTGCCATTAAGATGCTTCTTATCTCTTTGGTAGATACAGCTTTCTCATCACTGGGTCCATCCACCCCATTCTTCTTTCTCTCACTCACAGAAAGCACCCTTGGAGGCTGTGAAATAGGTTGATTCACAGGTGGGTGGTGATGTCATGGGGAGAGGACCTGGTTCCTTCATATATGTAGACTGCATTAAAAAAAGATGCTACCAAGCTTTGTGTCACTTAAGAATAAATGGAAAATTCAGCTCTTTGACATGGCATTCCCAGAATGTATTGCCAGTGTCCACAGACCTGAGGCATGCCTCCATCTTTCCCTAAGCTCCCTTTCTGTAACTTCCAACTGCTTTGGATTAAGGCTTTGGAACCAGCTGCCCACAGAAGTGGTAGAGTCACTGTTTCTGGAGAGTTTCAAGCAGAGTACCTGTGGTGCTGAGAGAGGTGGCTAGTGGGCATGGTGGGGATGGGTTGACAAACTAGATGATCTTAGAGGTCTTTTTCAACCTCAATGATTCCATGATTCTATGATTTTATGATTTGCTGTCCCAATCCCAATTTTATCTTGGCATCAACACTCAGTCACTCAGACATTCAAAACTCCAACAGCACCAAAAGAGCTCCCAGGGTATGCTGAGACCATATCTGAGCATGCTGCATGGTTCAGCTATTCCTCCAGATACTCCAGCAAGTCTTTTCCATCAGGAAAGCTCAAGAAGATAAGCCTGGTTTGCTGGCAGAGCAATTGAGATGACAGTGAAGCACTGCCTGCTCACCAACCTCCTTGTATCACTTCTCCAAGTCATCACCTTGCTGAGAATGGTGCTGCCTCTGTTCACTTGAAAGCTCATCTTTAGAGAGAAGTCAACTTGGATCAGTGTACAAGCACATGGATACTGTACAGATGTATTGTACATGAATATCACCTAGCTAAGTTTTGGTCTGTTTGTATGCTACTGAGAAACAAGTATGGAAATAACCTCAGTCTCCCCCAGCAGAAATGGTGCAGCTCAGACATGATGCAGAATAATATTCTTTTCTGTTGGGTCTTTGTTGTAGGTGCACAGAGTGTGTTTTGAATGGGGGATCATATTCATAAAAGACTTTGACGAGGTTAGATGAGGGAATAACACCATTAGTAGGATTAAGCCGTCCCACTTTCCAGAGCCTAGCAGCAGACTGCTCATAAGTCTGCTCTGCCTGGGAGTCGTGCAGAACTCCCCCAGGAGGATGCACAAGGAAGGAAGCCACAGTGAGAAATCGAGATCTGCAGCAATCAGAGAGGAAAAACATGGTGTCAGACTGAAGAATGGATAGAAAGCTGCCCTGCTCCTCATAGCAGAGGTCAACGCAAGCCTTTTCAAAAAACATCTTTTCTTCTAAAGCATGAACTTTTTTATTTTTTCTAAGCATGGTGAATTCATCTTCACTGTAGACAGCAGACCTCACAGCATATGGGAACAAAGCAGAAAATACTGTATAGCACAGTCGCTTTTTATGTCTTTATTTTTATTAGCATGCAATGCAACAAAAGCATTTAGTTAAAAGAAAACAGTAGTTATTGTTAAACTGAGCCATAAAAAATACTGTAAGGCTCATATTTTGTTTAAGATTTAATAAACATGGGAAAGACAAAAGCTTTGGAGGATTTTCCGTTAATACAAAATATTATTTACTCTTTGTCAAGGGAGAACTCTTCACCAAGTGCTTTAGAACACATCATTACCCACCGAAGAATGAAAACTCCCTAGATTTTCTAAAAGTTTAATAGCTAGTGAAATCTTAAAAAAATAAAAAGCCTCTTGTTTTACAAATGCTGTAGTAACTTTTAATGTCAGGAATCACAAACAAACAATGCAAGAAAAATATTTCACTCTGGTTTGGGGAACCAGTTGCCCAAAACAATGAGGCTCCGACTCCAAAACTGACATGAAGCAGAAACTAATGCTAGTCTCCAAAGTACCTGAGCTGAGATGAAGGCATAAATATTGAAATAGGGTGAAAATAGGATTCCCTTAAGATTGACAAAAGATTATTTAAGCTGTATATTTCTGTCTACACATCAAGTTATTCATTTCCAAATGGCTATGAACAGTACATGTGTAGAAATGTTATGATCTGGGGATAAGAGGAGACCTTACTGCTGTTAACTTTAGCCCACTGAAAAATCATTGCAGTTCCTAACCTGCCTAAATTAGAATTGACTTTCATATTCACACAAACCCTGAGAGCCCAATTTTAAGATCCAGTGCAGATAATCTACCTCTACATTTTTACATATAATACAAGATTTGCCAGAAACATATGGGAAAGCACATTCAAAGGCATAGGTGAACATTCAGCCTTTTTTCTTTCTTTGTACAGTCTCCCATCAAGTTATGCAGATACTTGGATGCTCACATAACCCAGTGGCACAAATTGGAAATGAAGTGCACCTGACTAATGCCTCTTCTGTCGCAGCTAGGAAGGCAGAGGAACAAATTATGCAGAGGTTTCCTCTTTCCTTCATCTGTATGCATGTTGCATAACGTGTTGTACTTCGACATTAGGACCAAAATTTTTTATTATGCAAACTTATTATGACTATCAAGTTCTCACTGAGCGTTAGCAAGCTCTGAAAGATGCTATTAAATATGTCAGTTTAACTTCAAATTGGAGCCTATGTATTTTTAATTAATAAGTAGATGTGTATGAATGTAGCAGAGGCTGCCACTAACTATGCTATTGGGTTAGGGAATGGCAAGAGTTCCTCCCTGGCACTGGCTGTGAGAGCATATTCTCCTTTTTTAAACTTGGAAATCAAGGTACAGTGGTTGCAGAACAGAGGACACGCTTACACCTTTCGTTTCATATATATCACTGATCTCTACTCCCTCACTCCCATAGTTTTGCCCTTTTCTTCTCTAGTTCCCACCTGCATCTGAAATCAAAGGGTGTACGCAGGAGGGGTGACACAGGCAGGATTTCAAGGGGACGATGAGATGTTTCAGCTGAATGATACATAAGAAGAAAGAAGGATCCCAAAGGCTGCTATGCATGGGAGAAGTGTCCTCACAGCATTGGTTGCTTTCCATATTCTGGTTCAGTCCCTCACTGACTGTACTTGGGAGCAGACATTAGGGTCTAGGAATATATTTGTGAGGCAAAGATTTCTAATTTTGACATCCTTTGGAAAACCACTTTCCCATGGTAACTTGTCTTAGTTGGAGCTGGCTGTGACACGGATGCATAAGCCTGTACTGAAGGATGATGTATTCAAGAGCCTTCTTCAAGGAAAATCTCAACCCCCTGAAATCCTCCCTCCTAGGCTGGAAAAAGCAGCCAGGGCTAATAACGCCTTGAGCACTCTACCCAGAACTTGGACTTCCTCTGGTCTTTCGAGATCAGGAAGAGGATCTGAAGAGAAGCAAAGGGATGGTATTTTTAAAAACAAGCAGTTGCTGGAAAGGTGAGATAAGCAAGTTACAGTGCACTCTGGGTGTAATTTTAAATAATTGACAGAGCACTCGGAGCCCATATCAGGATGCTTTTTCACTGTTCACACGTCAAAAGGAATTAAATACATTAAATAAATGTATCTGAAGAGTTAAGTATGTTGAGATGATAAATGGATACAATCTGTTATCATGCAAATTCAGATGGAGTAGGATGAGATGACTTTGCCTGTACTGCGTCTGGCTGAAAACAGCAGTGGATAGAAACTGTGCTATTCCTTCATGCCTTTGCTATTGAGCTTTGTTACCTCTTCTTCGAAATCTGTCACCCAAGCAGGCAGCCAAACTGGAAGGGGAATTTGCTCTTAGGTTTGAGCCCAGTACCTTGAATTTTGTCATTCAAGGTCATGTGTGCTTATCCTAAACAGGTTCCTTGCTGCCATTTAACACATATCAGATATAAAACTAGGAGAGAGGAAGATCCCTAGGTCCTTAACTAAAAACAGAAAGCACCATTAGCTCAAACTCTCTAAGCTCCTGTAAGTCACAGACCATCAAATTCAACTCTGGTACTTCTGTTCAGTACATGAATTTGTTCCTGGCCAGACTGTCCAGGCATCTGGTCTGGGAACTGAAGGGATCTTCTGATGAAGATTCCCTTAGTAGTTTGTTACAGTGGTTTACTGTTCCCCATTATCAAATATATTCCTAGTTGCTCATCTGAATTTGTCTGGCTTCAGCTTGTAGTCATTCAGTCTTGCTGAACCTTTCTGCACTAGATTAAAGAGCCTTTTAACACTATCTTATGCTTATACATGTATTTATACATCCAAGTTAAGTTACCTTTTGCTCTGATGTCTGATGAACTAAACAGAGGTTTCTATGAATTCCAATTACATAGTGTTTTCTCAATGTGTCAAGTCACTTGTAGATGTCCTGCCTTCACTCCCCCTGATTTTTCATCATCAGGTTGCCAACATGGAAAATTAGGTCTAGATTCAGTAAACTGAATTTCACCTGTTATTACTTACTGGTTGTCTGTATGCCTTTGGAGGCACCTCTCTCTTCCCTAGACCATTTGCCATTGCTTCACAGCAGGTGTTCACATTCAGTGATCTGTTCACTCTCACTCAAGAAGCCATTGCAGCCCTCCTTTCCTGGAGAAGCTGCCCGTGCTGCAGGTCTTCTTTCTAGGTGTGTTCCTGCCATATGTCTGTGATGAAAGAGGATGATAAAGAGGCAGAAAAGCAAATCACCACAGAGGGTGGGGAGGAAGTATGGTAAAAAACAAACATCAGAGCTGAGAGTGGATGAGTCACTGTGCAGATTAGGAATGACTGGCTGAGTATTAGCCTTGTTCAGCTGAAACTGGTGATGCGCTGTCCTTTCTCTGCCTTGCAGGATCTTTAGCAGCTCCACCTCAGTGTGTTCAGAGGTATCTCACAATGCTGACGAACATCAGCAGCTCCAGGAAGGCCAGGAGCTGTCTTCGTGAAGCAGGAATTCAAAACAAGAATGGTAAATGTGTTGAAAATACAGCACCCTGCTCTGAACTCCCAAAGATTTGGGAGAATACAAATACGCTTGACACGCACGTGCTTAAACCAACACGCCGAATCACACAGCTGCTCAAACCATGCAGCTAATTAGCAGGCTGACATATTTCTGATTGCAGGCCAGACAAATGTAGGGAAGAAAGGATACGTGATCAGAGTGTGGGTATTTGTATGTGGCTGTGGCTCAAAAGGGTTAAGGAAATAAAGGAGTTTTTCACACCCTCCTGCTTTGAATTTCACTTGTCAAACTAAGAAACCACTTTGGATTTGCTCTGATATCCGTTTAATTTCTGGTTATTTTTCTCTGACACATGCAGTCCACTGGTGCCAATTATGTACGATATATTTCTGCCAACTTTGCTGTGATATTGCTTTTAATAATTTATACAAACATGCTTCATATGCTTATGTGCTGCTCTGTATGTGTGTGTGTGTATGTGTTTGTGTGTGTTGTCTCTTCCCAGTTTTGAAGCCATTTAAGCAAAGAAATCTTATGTAAGACCTCTGTAATTCCAATGTAGAAAGAAAACTCTAACCCCCCAAGTTGAAACAGCCAGGGAGTTCTAAGGAAGCTTTTTCCCCAAGCAGGACAAGCAGGAATTTAAGTCAGCCTTATCTAGCACCATTGTTTTAAGCATCCTTATCTTATGAATATCAACAAAACCCAAACTGTTTTCCTGCTGAATTTCTATAATTTTTATATCTGGGTACTCCAGCATAGGCATGATCTGTTGCTATAATCTAACATGTCACCAGTCTCACTGGCTGGAAACCCAGCAACAGTATGTTATGGTATGGACTGCTTTACAGACAATGAGCATCTTAATAGGAGACAATTAAATATTCATTTAGGAAGTGATGGAATCAATTCAGTGGAGATACAGCCTTTCTAAAAAGCGCTTTCCACCAATAATTGTCTCACTTGTGCAAAAAGGTTTTGTCTCATAATTAAGTCTGTAATCCTGATGGCCTAAACAGCTAGTAGAAATTAGGATGAGGAGTCTCTGTTTCTTTCTCTCTCCACAGTGCTTTCTAGGGTTATTAACAGTATGAGATGGTAAGAAGGCCAGTAGTTCTCTCTGACCAGCACGACAGGAAAGCAGTTGTTTGGCTTCCAAAGAGGGGAAGAAAAAGACAATTAAAATAAAGACTATAGTAAGGGAGTATTTGAAGAGTGTGAAGGGGCACAGACATACGCTAAATTTCCTTTATTCCAGCAATAGCAATAAAATTCCCAATATACCACCACTTCATCTCTAGTTCATCAAATTCTCCTCTGATGGGCAGTTAGCTGCAAAAGATCTCTTTCATGGCAGGAGGAGAGTAAGAAAGAGCTTCTTTGTCTTCAGAAAGAAACCATTTCTGCTTTTGAACTACTTCCTTCAACACTGATAAAAAAGGCCTTTCATCCTCCTCTAAGTGCATCCATTTTAAGCTGGACTCAGTCAGCTTTTCAAAGTTAACACAACTCGATCAAAACTGAGTTAGCCTTGGAAACTGCACATTAACTAGAATTTGATGTTAGATTAAGGAATTGGGGGAAAAGAACAATGAGAAAAGTTCTCTGGCTTTAAATATCCCCTGGAGGAAGCACTCAGGCACTACCTCATCTGTTCTGCAACTCAAATGAGAGAGGAAGACAATACAATGTACTTAATATTTAGACGTTAACTGGGAGGGATGTGCCAACCCATACTCCAATGCTCTTCTACAAAAAAAGTCTTTGTGGGAGTATAGCAAATGCTGAAAGCAGTTGGTGGTAACTAACAATGGATAATTCTGCTTATCCCACATCTGTGTGGTAAGAGCACGTTTCCCTCATAGCACTTAAACCCACCACCCTGATTAAAGGTATCATGGCACAGACACATCAGCTCAAGGACTAAGAAATGATGTTGGCTATTGCACATGAGCCAGCTTAGGTTTCTCAGCTTGGTTTGTAGAGACAGTGAATATGGATGAGCTGGGGAGAAGCCCAACAACTCAACTACAGCAACTTCTGGAAAGTCACAATTAGCAATACAAGACAATTAAGGCAGTGGTTTGTTTCTGCTACTGCTATCTGTATGCTAAAAGTGGTGTCCTGAAGCATCACATCCCAATATGTTGTTCCACTATCAAAACCTAGCCTCTTCTTTAGAGGATTGTATTGCAGAGAGTGAAGAAATACTGCAGACAGAAAAGAGAGACTGATTTGCAGAAACACAAGTAACTGGGGTTGCAGTATCAAATTATGAGTATAATAGCTTGGGTATTTCAACTCATAAAGCAATTTCTGATGGTTCTCCTGAGAGTCTGTAGCAAAATTAAACCCCATAGGTTCTCCTAGAGGTGCTAGTAATATTGCTGCTGCAAGAGTCCACGTATTTCAGACCTCAGTGACTCTTCTCAGCCCTATTGCCTGCGATGTGTGCTTCTTAATACAAATATTACACAGAAGGAGCTAAGCCAATTTCCTGTACTTTAGAGGCAATTTACTAGACTTTTCCTTAAGAACTGTTAGCACATTTTTTAGTGATACAGAAATCTCGTCAGTGCCCAAGCTGCAGCTTTATTGAATGTTCCACTGTAAGTTGCACACATTTGTGTGAGTGGAACTAATCAGCTAATTAATGTTGCTACCTAAATTATCGTGTGCTTTTCTTATTTATCTGGACAATTTACCCACTAGAAAATGGTTCTGAAATCACAGACTACAAAGAAATCCTGAAATTACAACTCCTACATTACAAAGTCTAAAATGCTGTAAGCCAGAGATACTTTCATGTATTTTGAGCAAACCAGAGGCTTCCAAGGGAGCGATGGACATTGCAGCTTCAGTTGGCTGCACTGCTCCCTTGGCACCCTTGCAGAAGGCAACAAGCTGATAGCTGATTTATGCAGAGATACTCGCTTCTATTTCCATCACCCACACTTGATTTGGAAGGATTTTCCCAACAGCAAAAATGTGGATGCAGAGGAGAAATTCTACCTGGAGGAGCTCTGCCATCCTGTCTGTTTCATTGCTGCAATCTGAGGGAGGAAAGATGGACCTGTTTATGGTATACCTACACTGAAACCACGGGAGCTGAGAGACTCTGGGCTCGGGCACAGGGAGGCTCCCTCCGGAAAGCAGGCGGGTCTTTTCCATCCTTCCCCCTCCATGCTTCCCTCGGAGGAGCCGGGCCATCCGTGGCCCTGACAGCACGTGAGTGATGTGCTGGTGGCGACTGCCACCTCGTGGGCGACCAAACGAGGGAGAGATGGAGCATCCAGCGTGAGCAGCCCTACCGGTAGAAACCACTCAGAGCAAAGAGGATTTTCAGCAGTGGATATGCTTCTTCTTGGCCTGCCTAAACCCGCTCGTAGTTTCCTGTAGTTATAACGAAACGAAACAAATAAAATTCAAACGACGTTTCTGCTGCAATCCAGCCCAAGTAGCATTGCCTGTCAAATTTTCCATCTTCACACCACGTGTCTTTCTCCTACTTTGTTAGCTATCCAGGATTTATAGGAGGCAAATAACAGGCTCACTCACATCCCGCTTCCTGCTGTGGGATGGTTCAGTCCGGAGAAGAGAAGGCTCGGGGGAGACCTTATCACTCTCCACACTCCCTGGGAGGAGGTTGTGGTGAGGTGGGCTCAGTCTCCGTTCCCAGGTAACACGGATGAGAGGTGATGGCCTCAAGTTGCACCAGGAGAAATTCAGGTTGGATAGGAGGAAAAATTTCTTCTCCGAAAGAATGCTGGAGGTGTTCAGGAACCATGGAGATGCGGCACTGATGGGCATGGTTAGTGGGCATGGTGGGGATGGGTTGGGGTTGGACTATGTCATCTTATTGTGTTTTTTCCAATCTTAATGATTCTCTGCTTCCTGGCTAGACCTGTCTGATAGCAGTCTGCCTTGAGTGCTACCCACAAGCACCAGAAGATGATGGAGATAGCTTGCAAGCTGGATTCACTTTCAGTTCAGCCCGTATTAATTTCTCCTTCTTTCTCTTCATCCCTTCAGAAGGCATCAGTCCCATATCACTGCTTCTTCAGGGTGTTGCTGTTTCCAAAAGGCTGCTGTGCTGAAAAACCTGTGTTTTTCTATGTTCTGTAGGCACATTGAGGCTTTCTCAACATTTGAATCATTCTTCTGTGCTCACCAGCTGTAAGACATTTTACTGTAGCGCGTGGGGAAAATAAGGCATTGAAAAATGGCAAAAGCATGTGAAAAAGGAGCCTTAGAACCCTATCCTGCAGCTTCTCCACTGGTAGGAAGCTTAGCCTGGGAACATACAAACTGTAATGGAGAAATAAAAAGCTTTCTGGTGCATGACTGGAATATAGTAGCATGACACAGGTAGCTTGGTGTTATACTCTCATCAGTCAGATGGCAAAGTTATCGGGTTCTTCACTTAGCCCCAGCTCACCCACTGTGTGATGAGTAAGAGAAGATACGTGGAAGAGAGAGGAAGAAAAGGTTGCTCCTGGTCCAGCAGACTAAGAGGTGTCCTGAACAAAGCCCCAAAGCAGCCTGAGGAATATTCATACGATCTTAATGTACCATGACTGCTGCCTACCAGTTCCAGATAAGTTGGATTAATAAACTGCCTTTCATTTGTGACACTTCAGCATGAATTTTACATTAGGCTCAATTCAGTAAAGTTCACAACTGACATGCTTCCCTTTATGACAATCCTTTTCAATTGTTTTTTACACTGGGACGTCATAAAGATGTTTGAGCTGCTTCTGTCAGGGAACTGTTTTTTACCTTGAAGAAAAAGAGCTTTTATAACCCACTCATGCCTACAGCATTATTGAATAAGGTTGGAAAACAAAGCTCCTAGTCCGTTTTTACTATTAACAAGTCAGGGTATTTTAGCATTAGTGAAAGCAGAGGTGTGCTGGCTGCAATGCTGGGCTGATCACAGTGGAAATTTTGAATGCAATGAGGGTTAGGCTGATTAAAACAAGAGCATGATATGATAAGACCAGCAGATCCTTTTGGAGTTAATGCAATGCGAGTGGTCATGTCCACCAATTAGAGTTTACATGGCAGTCACTGAATTTATTAGACTATGAATCTGCTCTTCCTTAATTGACAAGTGGCATGGCTGATCTTCATTGAAATTGTGCAAGTAAGGATAAAAATGGAAGGATGCAAAGATGATCTGATTACAAGATGTATTTATCTCTTGATAATGCACACTAATTAGCTACCACCTCTCTGAGAAGCAGCTACTCAAGTTGGGGATCTTCTGAGGGAGGGGTCTCTACCGATACTAAATGAAAATGGGTGGTACAGGCTTGGGTTTCAAATTTTGACTTCAGCCTGACAAAATAAGCAAAATCAAAGCCAGATGGATGGGCTCCTGTCCTGAAATGCCAAAAGACAGCCATCACACAGACCTGCAAAATCTCACAGAACTCAGCTACGGCTGTTTCCTGAGTGGAAAATGATTTCACCCATGAAATGGGAAAAATTACTACCACAGTTTTCTCCTTACCTTTTGTCTTTTGGGCCTCGTTAGAAAATGTTTACTCCACCATTTACTCTGGGCTGCATGAAAGGGAATTTGGTGCCATGCTGCAATCCCTGATGCACTCTAGCTCCATTTTGCCCCGGAGGATAAGCTCAGGGCAGATTCAAAACCTGATGTGTGGAAAGGATACACTTTTTCTAGAGGACATGGACAAAGTATGTATATATTCCTTTCTTTCCTTCATTAAATTCTCAAAGCAGATGGAAATAATGAACTAAAAATGATCTAATCACCTGGTGACACTGAAACATCTCACTTTAATACGTGGAAGACAATTCAGAAAAGAGTAGGCAGGTCTCATCCAAGCACATTTTGAATGACTGACTACATTACATAGCTTCAGCTTGATAAACCACAGATTTATGCCGTTGCATAACCAAGACAGGGCATCAGGGATATCTGTAAGTATTACTCTGATATGTTATCTTGGAAAGCACCAAATCTCCCTTTTTTCACCAGAGACAGAGCTTTAGTTTCTTCTTTCCTGGCACTCGGCCATAATACCATGATTTTATACGATCAGTGTTAATTCTGTCTTGTTCAAGTTGCATGTACAGAACACTTAGTGGGGAACATTATTATTTGATCTGCTGACAAACGGGGGCTTTTCACAGGGCTCAGGGTCGTGGATTGACGCAGAGAGCAATCATCAGCCACAGGAAGGGAAAGGACAGACAAACCCAGGAGATGTTTCTAGGCTCTAGCAATTTTACAAAAACCCAAACAGGCAAACTCTTGTCCCTTCAAATTAACCATGAGTCTTTCCATTATGAGCAGCTCTGTCCCTCCCTCCCCTGGAAATCAATCTAAGTTTTGATGTGCTGTTTCCATAACAACACGTAATTAATACAAACCCTCTGCCCCTGCCCAGTGCAGGTAGCGCCTGCTGCCAACGTTTAACATGAAATAAAAGCAAAGAGCTCAGGAAGCAAAATGCCTTGCTTCAATCTCAAGTGTGTTTACAACAGCAGTACGGCGCCTCCGCGCTGAGGATGGGAGGAAATGCTCTGGCTTTTAATTACACGAGATGTACATAGCAAGTAATTAATACAAAGCAGAGTCTGGAGAAGCCTGAGCTTCCAGCCCTCTGATCATCAGCACAGTGCTGGCTCCTGGGATCACACGTGTGGGATGCAGCACCCTCTGAATGCGCAGTGTTTGGGGATCACAATACAGGCTCACCATATGCCTTCCTCAATACCTGAGGGTCAGGCCCCAAATATTTCTGATTAACACTGTACGCACCAGCACAAGATCCCCTCTCCCCTCCCTGCCCAGCTGCACTCCCCTTTGGGAGCCATTTCAGGATGCACACAGGCTGCAGTTACGGCGAGGCATTAGAAACAAACAATTTTTTATCATTTTTATAAACTGGAGATGTGTGGAGACTTTTCCAATAATAAATTCAGAGCTGCAAATGGATCAAGCATCTGCTGGTGTGGTTTCTACAGATAACACAGCCTCTGTGTTTTTGCTTATTATGGCAGAACACTGTCCCAGCAATTTTCCATGGCACGAAGTCAGGCAAGATGATATGCAGACAAAGAGAAGTCACAACACTCCCACTGAGTCCCCAGACCATTCTGATTATAGAACACCACCCAGAAAGTATGTGAGTATGAGAGTTGGGTCGAGGTGTCAGCAATATCCCAAATAAATAACAAGCTCTGGAAACTGTCATTCCTAGAAGGAAGGAAGGGATACTTCTGGACGAAGGTGATGCTTGGACTCTGCTCTAAAGGCTGCCTCTGCTGGTGCCTCTGAAAACCCATCAAAAAACAGAGATCATTGTCTACCCTGTGTGTACAAGCATGGCTTTCCCATGGCGTTCACATCCCATGGGATTTTTGGTCTCTTTTGGAGAAACAAGAAATGACAGAAGCTTCTGGAGACACACACTACAATTCACCACAAATGCAGCACTTGGAGAACAAGGTTTCATCCTGCTTCTCTGCACAGCGTGGAAGGGACCTGCTGTGTGTGTCAGCAGCTGCATTTCATCTTGGGCTTAAAAATGAACTTGTTTATCCAAAAAAAATGTGCTATTCTCCTTTAACCTACCTGTTCTGCCACGTCACTTATCAGCATCTGAATAGTTTCCTTTCCTGAAGCTTAATCTTTGCACCTGTAAAAAGGAAGCAAGGCAACCAGTGAGAAATTTACAGTGAACAGTTTTTGCAGTGAAAATAAATTAAAATGCACACGATGCTTTTCTACTGAAGGGAAAAAAAAAAAAAAAGAAAAAAAAAAGGAGAATTTCAAGCTTCAGAAAATTTTAAATAACAGGATTTTGAATCAGTCCCTGAAATTTAGCGCAAAGTAGAAGAAAGGTTTCACGAATACTGTACATTGTTTACTCCATAATTTCCCCTGGTGTGAAGAAGGCAGAGGAAGAAGAAAAAGGGAACTTTCCCACTCAAACTCAACAATATCTGCTCTCCCAGGGCCCCTGCAATGGTCTGTTTGTTAATCCCCAGTGAAAAGCCACTCTGAAAGCACTTTCAAATCCTCCTATGGGACACAGCAAAAACAAGAGCCAAACAACAAACCCCAGGGGCTCAGTTCTTTAGCTGAAACAACACTCTCAATCTCTATTACTTCAGCTTTATAAAAGCATTACTATTTACCAGTACATATAACTATTGATTTGGACATGAGGGGATGTCTAAATTAATGCAGGCAGGCAGGCAGGACTGATACGTGGCTGGCAACTCTGTTTAAGTTTACAGTAAGCACTTCCCAAATCAGCCTAATTAACAGCAAAACCAACGAGCACCTGGGCCCTGTGAAGCATTTGGCAGATATAAGCTTAAAGCTTCCCTTCTCAGCAGAAATACTCAAGGATGTGTCAGTGGTTACTGGTGGGACATCGAGCCTGGAGGAAAATAATTAAAGGAAATCAGTGGGAAGGGACTTTATAAATTCAAATACATAGCAAATAGTGCAGTCTTCAGCTGGAAGAGCTCAGAATGTGAGAGGTCCGACTGTAAGAAAAGATGAAACATTGTATTAATGATTTGAATGCATAATGCTGTGTTGCACTGAAAGGGAGGAGAGGTGGAGGAATCTACTTGTACCTGAGCACTTGCTGGGGCTGTGTTGAGCAGCATATGGGGCACAGTTATGACCTGTGGTCCCTGCCAGCATATGCTGTTACGTGACCCTACAACTGCATGTTATTTCTGTGTGCTGCACAAGAGGCAGCAACCACAAATCTGCTAAAATCCCATGTTTCTTTTGTGCCCTTCATTTTTTTGGTGCTTCTTAAATTACACAGCCTGGCAATGACAAGCAGGCTGTCGTCAGCAGGTGCTAATACAGCTATCCCAGTGCAGAAGCTGAAACTCGAAGGGCATTTTTTGTAGGTGATTATTTAGAGCGAAAGAGAAAAAAAGTAAAAAGCCTGCTATGAAAGAAACGGAGCTCAATTATTTGGTTGCAGCATCTGAGAGCATATCTTGCAATGAAGCCTTAAATCTCTGTAAGATTTTTTTCCATGGTTCTAATGAAGAAATTGAATGACAGCTGAGAAGACTCAGGCCTGAAGGGAGAGAATGGGGCATAGATACAACTGTCTCATTAGGAAGAGAAATATCCTGTTAAAATTAGTGCTTTTCTCTTTAGCAGAGGGAGCTCAGAGCAGGTAACTTTTTTTTTTTTCCATCTGTTGCATACTAAAATTGCTGCTCAGAGCTGGGTATGCATTTTGCATGAAGCCACACCTTTGGACATAGGATCAGAAATAAAGCCTGGGAGCACCATAGGGGAAAGGAGACAAAAAAAGAGTGGTGACGTGAACTGCAAATGATTTGGTTTTAAAGCTTATCCAAACTCAGCTGCTCACCTGAACCCACTGCCACAGCTGCTGGAGACCAAGCTGGCTCATGCTCCTCAGCACTGTCATGCTAAACCACTTGGGCAGATTTGTCTGGATATTAAAACAGAAAATGTTTTGGCAAAGGTGTGGTGATGTTTCAACTCTATGGGCTCTTCAGTCATTCCTCTGGGCAGCAGTAACAACAGAAACTGAATGGGAAATCATGTGAGTTTTCTAATGCGTGGGCTTCAGCCTGCACCTCCAGAAAAGCATCACCTAGCCCTGTCCTCTAGAAATGAGAAAGGAGTAACTGAGGGGTAGTGGGAAGGAAGATTGGCTTGTTTGATTTTGGATCCTTACCTTTGACAGCATTTGTAAGTGGTTAAAACAGTCGTAGCAAGTTTAAATGTTTATTTGGTAGGTTGTTTAATTTTTGTGGGTTTTTTTTTTTGTCGTCGTTGTTTTGTTTTTGCATTTTTATGGAAATATATTTTTTATTATTGTGGTTTTACTTTGCAAAAAATAGAATTGGGAGGTTGAGTTCATCTGGGAGCATGCTTGGGTGGTTTGCAAAATGCTCACCACTAGAGGACTCTACAGCAATAGTTAATTGTCTCTCCATTTTTATTTTATTTTATTTTTTATTTATTAAATATATCTCCCATTCTTCCCAGATAAAGATAAAGCCAGCTCCAGAAACTCTAGGTGCCGAGCCCTGGACACCTTTTGTAACAGCCTCCCAGACAAGGCCAGATTGTGGTCGAACAGCTTGCCCTGTTCAACGTGGAGAAGAAATGACCTCATTTGCAAGACAGGCAAAAATTCAAATGCTACACTGCAAGGAATAAGGATGTCGAGATGCTCCTGGACTCAGCACTGTGCTTTCTGCACTTGTTCCAGCACAGAAGTGAGGGTCTGGGCTGATAGAGAATCCCTGGGCTCCCTTTAGAGCCAGAGAGGGCAGACAAGAAGGCTGTTGTGCTCCCCATTCCCACTACCTCTCTGCCTCTCTCACATTCAAGAGATGGCAGAAAATTGGCCACTGACAGAGGAATTAGGTTATTGGGAATGCTTTTTGTTTATTCTTTCCCCTCTGGAGCCACTCAGAAGGAAGCCTGGATCTAAAACACAGACATGAAAGCTGCAGGCAGCCAGCCAAGGCTTGCATCTGCTCTCAGACCATGAGTGCTGGGAGCTTCACACCGCACAGCGGCAGCCCTGCTGGGAGCCCCATGTGCTGCTACGTGCGGATGCGCTGGGACCAGCTCTCCAGCTGTCCTTGGAAAGCTGAGACCTTGTGCTCTTCACTATTTGCCAGACCCTCGAGATTCCACACTCACAAAGCAGCTAAATCCAAGGCCTCGCTAGCAGTCTGGCCTCATTTGGCACAATGACCTCTCTCTTTGGTCTTGCAAGTGCAAGGGCACCAAACAGCAGGATGGCAGCTCTGATGCTTTGGCTGCTTCTGTCTTCAGCATGTGAAAATAATGCTTTGTTTGCTTGGGCAGCCTCTGAAGGCAGGGTTGCCTGTCCATGGGTAAGCTGCACATGGCTTCCTTGCTGTCCCTGACCCACAGTGGGTAGGTACCCTTCTCCAAAAATCTGCTCCTGGTGCCTGTTCCCCAACCCATCATGGGTATATGCCAGGACGTGATATTCCTTTGAAGTAGAACAGTGATGAAGAAAGAAACATTTTAGGATCCCGTAACATTTTTCTGCATCTTTCTTTCAAGTTGCTGAAAGTTGTGCAGGTGCCAAGAAAACTCTTTTCCTTACTGCAGCACTAAATCACTTGTTCCAAAACGCCTTTGATCTCTGGTGATTTTCTAGCAACGTCTGGAGAGCATTGTTAGAAAACAGCAACAATTCCTGTTTCTGAACATTTATTTTAGGTATAAGAGGCATGGATGGAGGCAGGGATTCAGCCTCCATCATTCAGTATATACTCAGGCATATACTGGACTACTGGAAGTAAGGCATGAAAAAGGGTCCCTGTTAGCAATGCCCAGAACAACCCCAAGTACCACGTATTGCTGGAACTCCAGCAGTTAAATGCAAAACCTCAGCACAACGGGGTTCCCTGTTGTGCAGGCCAATTTGTCAGCTGGGGTCTTATTATGGCTTTGGGAAAGAGGAGGAACAGTGTCCCATGCTCTGCTCTAAGCTATCCTCACACACTGCACACCACAGGGCACGTTTTGTGGTTGAACACCTAATTGAGATGAACCAGGCAACACTTTCCACCTTACGCTTCTTTTCTTCCTTGCTGTGTGTATTGAGAGATCAATTATCCTAGGCAAGGCACGTATTATCGATCTTTCTGACTCTATTATTCCCACTTGTGGTAGCTGCTGTAAAGATTTCGGCTACCCTTTAATCTTACCACACCTCAGAGAGCAGTCAGGGCAGGATCTGATTGCAGCGTAATGCTAGAATTGTTTGCTTTGAAATCCAAAACTAAATCACTGACCGCTTGCAAATGAAATAAGTCTTTGCCAATTACGTTTTTATTTTGAGTGGCTTGGATGGATTTCAGCATGAGGAAATTCTCTGGGTTACCCTATCGCATTATGCACTTCATCTGGACTTGGTCCAGGGAGGATTTCTGATGTCTTTGTTTCTACTTCCTCGTGTTTTTCAGGATCGTGTACACATGGCCATTGTCCTAGGGTTGGGGAATAGTTCCCTCTGAATGCCTAATTAAGCTCCGATTAGCATTTCTTCTAGGAGCAGATGCAGCTTATCCAGCCCAGCAAACAATGCCATCTGTTGTTCTCTTGCTGCAATTTCCATCTGAAAGTCTGCTCTGCTTCTATATTTAATTGAGAAGTATCCTACTGCCAAAAAAGTAAGGTTGTTTAAATTTGCCATTGGGGAGAAAAGGCAGAGTGGGAGGGATGAAGATTGGATTTCTGTTGTTACTGCAGGGAATACTGAGCTGATTCAGTGCGACTGAAAGTTCTGCTGCCTGCTCTCCTGTACAGGACCAGACCAGGTGTGAAAGCCTCTATCAAGTCTTCCATTGCACACTCTCCTTGATCTCAAGGCTGGGTCTCTTCAGTTGGGTTTTCTTACCTTAGCTACTACCCTTCCCTAAATGTTTGAATTACAGGTGACAGCATGGCCTTCAGATTCCAGCACCCTGTAATGCTGTAATACTATAATGTGATGGAAAGTACAGCAATAACAGCAGGGTGGCACAATCCTAGACTGCAGCAAATAAGAACAAGCCCAAATGCAACAGCTGTACACACAGGAACAAAGGAAGAAAAACTGCTTACCTTTAGAAGACTCCCAGGAGGTAGGGATCTCCAGCAAAATACCTTTACCTCAATTACCAACCCTTAAATGAGGTCTGGGAAAGGGTAGATCCTGGCTCCACCTCTTCTCATCACTCAGATGCATTGCAAACACCTGAGCTCCCCTGGGTTGGCCCTGCCTTTTCACCATGTGCTCAATCACTGTTTCAGGCCATAACTTAGCATTTCTGCTACATACCTATAGTGTTGTGCTGTGATCTCCTCTGAAGACTTCTGGCATTCACAACAGGGTGAAAGTATTCACAAGCAATCTTGTCCATGCTCATAGTCCCCAGGAATTGCTGAATTTGTATGGCCTCTTCAGTCCTTCACTAACTTGCTGTGACTGCCAACAAGGAAGTCAATTGGAGAAGTGATTTTTAGGCATTTATCAACTGCTGTCTGGCTTGAAATCCACTAAACTGATTTCATACGGACCATTTAGCAGCCATTAGCTGGTTGTGGCATAGGCTGTGGTGGGTTGCAACCGCTGACCTAGGGAGGGAAGAAATAAATGTTATTGTTTAACCTCTTGAACAGCTAGATGTTACAGAAGAGTTCAGTGAAAAATAGAAAATGGTGCAGCATGATTTGCTGGCCAGATTTTACCCTTCCTGCTTCTTCTGTGAACATCACCTACTTAGTCATTTCCGTCAGGGGACTAGACCTGTGATATAAATGGATAAAAGCAGCTAGGGAATGAAGAGTAGGGTAAACCTTTGGGTTGTCTACTTTCATGAAAGTGATGATTTAATGAGAACAGAGCAATTAGGGCTGATTTCTATAACAAGTCAGATTAAATACTTAATTTTGCAAACATTTAAATGCTCCATCACTAATGTTACACTAAACAAATACAGCCATGAGGTAACTGATACTTATTTAAAATTTTGGTTTGTTTGTTTGCTTGTTTTTTCCCCAAATTTTAAAATATTTAACCCATATTCCCTTTGACAGGTCATGATAAGTTTTCCAATTTATTTTCAAAACACAAACTAGTTGCAGAGCACTGTCCCCCAGCTGGCTACCACCGCCTATGCATGCTGTACATCAAGCCAAAGGTCAGTGTAGGGCATGATTTGTTTGACGGTGCAAGAGAATTTCCTCAATACACTGAAACCACAATCACAGCACCAGTCCCTGAAATACCCTGAGGGATGCTGGAGGCCAGTATCGTATGTAAGGAGCTCGTATTAACATTCATTCTAAATTAAGCTTCTTTTCCCTACACGCGCTTAGATCTTAAATCCTCTTTAACAAGAGGTTTAAAAACGTTTTAAACTATCTGCCTAGGGTTTTGTGTGTTTTTTTTCCTTCACTATAAAGCATTCCCATTATGCTCCTACTGCCTTCTCAGACAGCTCAGCCTATCCCTCTCGGCCCTGCCCTGTGCCCGCAACCCCAGGATCTTCTGACCACCTTTCTGCTCACCCAGCAGGGGCACGACTTGTCTGCAATGTGCAAGCAGGTGGAACTTGGCCAGGCTGCTCTATTTGGAATTACAGACCCAGGGCTGATGATTACACTGGCAGGAGTCAGGAGTGATTGCGCTGAGATCAAGAGCTAGAAGTTGATTTTTAGCATAGCTAGAAAGCTGGTGGGCAGGAGATCAGCATTAGGCATTATGTCTTGGGAACATCTTCTCACACAGCTTTACGGAGAGCTCCGTGAGCTTCACAGCTCCCTGTGACCAACTGGTCCAGAAGGAAGGCTGGATTCACCCACACAGCTTACTGGAACAGGAGTGGGCTTTTGTAGTGGCTCCCTGAAAGCGCTTCAGAATTAAGACACAGGACCTTCCATTGCTCCACAGCTCTTTCATACAGCTGGGTGGAATTCAGCAGCAAAAGGGAACAAATCGGTTTTGCCTTTTGGGTTGCTTTTACGTAACAGCTGCACTCAGGATGCTGCCACACCTACCTTGTACACAAATCCCTGCTGTCTTCTTCAGCAGTTCATTAAAGGTATTAACAAGCCCCACAGCAATGTGTAGGCCCTCCAGGAGAAGCCATTCTGGGAATTGGCAAAGGAGCAGTGCTAAGAGTTAAGCTGCAACAACCTGCAGCAGACCAAAAAGCCAGGAAATTGATAATGCCCCACATTTCAGTGTACTTTGTTATTTACCATCCACAGCCCCTGCCAGCTGTGGCTGGGAAAAAGGGCTGTATTTTGTATTTATTGGGATTTCAGCTCCTATCAGCCCCCTGCTCCCGTGTCCAGCTGGTGTAAAAAATGCCAAGCTGGCACTTCTGCAATGCAGGAGCCTGAAAAAGCTTTCTTCCACGAGGTAAAAGGCAACTCCTGAGTTCAGGCCTGCAGGTGGGCACCGGGCTGCATCTTTCCATCCTGCAGTGACCTGAGGGTTGCAGGGCTTGGCTGGGCTGAGCTGGAAACGACTGAGAAGCACGCAGAGGCCAGAGCTTGGGGTGCCCGACTGGCCCAGTGCCAGTGCCAGTGCCAGTGCCAGTGCCAGTGCCAGTGCCAGT